>JACEFZ010023229.1:0-117500 GCA_014155875.1 Cepaea nemoralis | reverse complement strand
AATTTTCCTTCATCTTGACAGATTACATCCAAGGTCACGGGCTATATTGAACCGTGGGTTTGTTTTCTTTCCTAAAAATTATGCCAGAGCGGAGACCTTATGGCCTACACTGGACCTCCTGTTTTTTACCATTACCCAAGATGGCTAGGTTTCCTATCTCACAAGAATGAGATCAGAGTGACATGTGATATCATCAGAAACCAACAATACTTGGAAATATTTCCCCGTATTTACCCGTACCGTACCTCATTCAATGGCCAAGTAAATATCCAAGATCTACAACAGGTAGCAGCGAACCGCCAAGCATGGAGAGACAGGATTTCTGCCCTATGCGCCGCCTTAGGCTCGAGAGGAAAGACTAACTAACTAACCTATTTTGAGGTGTATAAGTTGATTTGCCGTACTTCTTCGAAAGAGAAATGACGACGACGACCGACGAACAAGAAGAAGAAGAAGAAGAAGAAGAAAGATGGGGGAGGAGGAGGAGGAGGAGGAGGAGAAAGAGAAGAAGAAGAAGAAGAAGAAGAAGAAGAAGAAGAAGAAGAAGAAGAAAGAAGAAGAAGAAGAAGAAGAAGAAGGAGGAGGAGGAGGAGAAGGAGGAGAAGAGTAGGAGGAGGAGGCGGAGAAGAAGCAGAAGAAGAAGAAGAAGAAGAAGAAGAAGAAGAAGAAGAAGAGGAAGAAGAAGAAGAAGAAGAAGAAGAAGAAGAAGAAGAACGAGGAGGAAGGGGGAGGAGGGGGAGGAGGAGGAGGAGGAGGAGAAGAAGAAGGAGAAGAAGAAGAAGACGGAAGAGGAGGAGGAGAAGAAAAAGAAGAAGAAGAAGAAGAAGAAGAAGAAGAAGAAGAAGAAGAAGAAGAAGAAGAAGAAGAAGAAGAAGAAGAAGAAGAAGAAGAAGAAGAAGTAGAGAAGAAGAAAAGAAGAAGAAGAAGAAGACGTTTTGGAGAAATTTAAAATGTCGATTAAAAAACAAACAAACTTATATTTACGTTGTTACCTAAAAAATTCAGCCTTCGGGATTGCGGTTCACAAGCTGGAAACCGCTAAACCGCTGCATTTGAGTATTGTCATTTCAAAACAATCATCAATAATTTCTTTCTGCTCCTGGTGCTTGTTTCTAATATCTCGTTTTGTCCCCGGCAGCTGCTGTTTTAATGTTGAAATTCTTTAAGTGTAAAAAGATGTAAGGTGAAATAAGGCTTTGGACAGAAGGAATTAGGTAAAGTAACAATTTTGTTTCCCCGCGTTTCCATCATGTTTCAGGATATTGCGGTCAACATCAGCATCTTTCAGCTGTATGTTGATTCCTAGGCTAGATTACGCTCATCAACACGCCACGACTTTCTGAGCGACCGGCTCCATACTCTCATAAATCACTGGTGCGACTCGAACAGCTTCCAATTCTCGTGCACTCACATCCACCGCGAGAGTATTCGGGGTTACGGAGAAAGCTGCTAACGCCTCGGCCAGGGAGCCGGCAAAGTAACAATTGGGATAGAGTATTTTACCGTAACACCTGTGTGATAGCGCCAAACCGATGCACCTTGGTGTCTACAACAAACCGATGCACCTTAGTTTGGTCTATCAAAGCCGTATTTGTCCTGGCCACCACCGGAACTCGGCTTAACAAAGGGATCGGAAGTCAGTTTTGTTTTAGCAGTCCTTTGTGCTGATGAGAGATGCGGGCAGCATGGCCTTCAGTTCAGTGCTGTTCTGTTGTTGTCAGGTGTGGGAACAATTCCCTGAGTTGATCTGTGTCAACTAATGTTGTGACAAAACTGAGCGGCTGACTAGTTAGTGTCAGCAGGCCTGGGTTCTTGGTGGGATAGTAAATTGTGTCACAACTCTTTGTTTATGTCGTGTCTTGGGGTTTATGTTGTGTAACCTATGTTTTTGTAGTGCCTTATTGTCTGTGCAGTGTTGCTTGTGTCAAGGTTCTTTATTGTGTCAGTCTAACCAGCTATTGCTTGGAGCACCTGTGTTGTGGTACTTGGTGTACCCTGTTGTCTTAAGTGATGTTGATTGGTTGGGGGTTACCCACCGTTGTTGTTTGATATATACAGTTGTCTGTTGTATCTGTTATTGCAATGTGTTATCAAACATGTTCTGCTAGAGGAGATAAATAAAGAGCTATTTTTGTACTGTTTTGATTTGTTTGTTTAGTCTCTTTTAGTTTTTACAACCACTATTTCTACCACAATCTAACACCTTAATCCAATGTCTGGGTCTCAAATATGACAGTTAGTCCAGAGTTGAGGCCCCTGCCTGAGATCTCGTATATCTTCTTATCTAATTACTATCATCTTTTTTTGTCGGTTGAGGCGGTGTGAGGTTCTCTCTCTTTTCACTATTTTTCTTCTTTGGCCGTAACGAAGTCAGAACTACTCTTTACCTCTTAGCACCGTAGTGAAGGAAGCATCAGTCTTTATGATTGTCTCCCTTTGTCTTTTACCATCGACTACAAAATGGCGACCCCGACGAGATATAGTGGCAGCCTTTGAATTGTTCTGTTAGAATTGTTTTAGTATCTAGTGATTGTTTTGTGTGATAGGTCAGTGTTTATGTTTGTGGTGTCCATTGTCTTTGAGTTGTGACACTAGAACCCAGGTTTGCTGCCGAGATTCCCCGGGCATTGCTGCACAAGAGAGGAGTCCCCTGTATGGTGAGTGGGCTCAGATATATTGCCTCCTAGTACACCTTCACTGTATCCTATCCAGAGCAGGATGGCTCTGTCTTCAACGTTAGGGACCTTAGTTCCCCTCCCAGTTGGTGCCCCTGACGTCACAGGGCCCACTGGTGAAGTCAGGTACATAGTTGCACCTGTGAAGATAGAAGTACCTTGTTTTGGCCAGGCAAGGTGGGCCAGCTGTTGAGGAGTATGTGAGGAAGGTGAGATCTGCCTGGAGGGCTGGTGCGGTGTGTGATGAGGATAAGAGTTGACATCATTTGGGAAAGTGTTGCTCCCAATGTGTGGGCAGAAGCTTGAACTTAGGTCAGCTTGTAATGACCCTGAGGAGATGCTGCAGACCATTCAGCAGGTGTATGGAGAGCAGCGCAGCATGGTGGAACTTGCTGCAGCTTTCTTCCAAGTGAAACAAGATGCTGGGGAATCCATCATGGATTTCTCTCACCGGGTCCACAAAGCCTTTCGTTTGGTGCTGGAAGCACAGAGAAAGAGGGGCATGGTTGCTTGGGATCCAGTGATCCTAAGAGACTGGTTTGTTGCAAAACTACATAATGTTCTCAGCAGGAGAATGGCAGAGGAGAGGATATCGCATGACCCTTCAGTGACTTTCCTTTGTGTTAGAGACTTGGCCATGCGATGGGCTGGTGTGTCATTAGCTCCAGAAGTCTGTGCATACCAATATGTAGAACCTCAAGATTACAGCTCAGAGAGGTGGCCTAATGCCAGTGGTGAGTGTCAAGGGGTCCAGCATGATGATGTGGTGGTGGAGGAGCTTCAAGCTGAGCTAGGTCGGATGAGAGCCTTAGCTGATTCGTTGCTGCAGCCCAAAGTACGACGCAAGAGGTGCAATGTTTGTAGAAGCCGCACCCACCTCCAGAACAGGTGTCCGAAGAGAGGGGTTAGTGTTATTCAGAACCCCTCTAGGAGTGAAGTGTAGCAAAGTATTTGCAAGCGTAAGCCACCGAGACCAGCAGGGCCTTAAGTGACAACAGAGTCCGCCCCAGGTTGATTCTTCTAAAGGATCAGCCCCAGCAGTTCAGGTGGGTGCAGTGTCAACTTCTGATAGCCGGATGGTTATGCGTGGCAACCAGAGAAATTTCTTTCGCAGGAAGAGGCGGAGGAGAGGGGACGATGGAAGTCTCCTGGTGTCAGTGTGGTCGACCAGTTAGGTGTTAGAAATGTGACAGGTGGACCGTGTATTGTGACTGGTGTGAGGCAAAATGTTCTGCATACCGATATGTCATCTCGTGACTTTGTGCAAAAGGGGATTGTGAAAGACCACCAGCAAGAACTTTTGCCCGTTAGACATGGTTGTGAAAGATAGAGACTGTTTTCATCTGTTTAGGAATTCCAGTCTTTTGGATTGACAGCCTTAGTGTAGTTAGTTAATTAGCAGTTATGTTTTGCTGTTGTTATATATTATGAATTGCAGGTAGATGGTGTCATGTGATGACATGTCTTTCTTTTAGAGTGCAAGAACACCAGGCAGACCAGGTGAAAGGGGTGGTTCTGTTGTTCATGTGGTGTTGTCATTACCATCATGTCCAGTAAGAGAGTAACTTCCAGGGTGAATTCATGAGGTGGGATATTATTGAATAACAATGTTTTGTTGACCCTGTATGGGGTGTTCCTTTGTGTTTATATCCAGGTTATAGGTGACACAGGATGAAATGTTCTTTTTAGTGTAAGGGTACAGAGTGTTAGAAGCACAAACCACCCGGGTACTCCATTAGCTGCAGGAAGCTTATATTTGATCAGAAGAGACAAATGGTATTATTTTTAAATACATTTTGTGTTGAATTTCCAGAGTTAAGGGAAGTAGTAACCAATATAAAGGTTACTGGTTTAATGTTTATGTAGCTTTTATGTTTGTTTAATTATTTTTATGTAAGAAGTGAGGGTTGTATTCATTTTGTTATGATTGGTGCTCTTATAGCAGAAGAGCTATTTTTCATCACTGATATTATTTTAGTCATTAGTACCAACAACTGAGTTAGTATAGTTTATACTTTTGTGTTCAGATTATTGGTATTTGGAACTGACTGATGGTGATGTAATCTACACTGTTTCACATTGTAAGTGATGTATGAATAGAAAAAGACTATTTTTTTAGTGGTACTCTTCAGGGATATAACCAGCAGTTTAGGTTTTGGAGGAGGTAACATGTGACATAGATTTGTTTTGCCTTTGTCATTTTGATGGCGGTTTGTGTGTAAATTTCATTGAATCCTTGGTTCATTGATGATTGTTTTTGGGTGTGGTCACAGGTGACTTTACTTTTTTTTTGGCATTTGTCATTTTGATGACGGTTTATGTGTAGATGTTAGTACTTGCTTGCTTGATTAGTGATTTTACTTTTTGATGTGGTTACTGAAGACCAATGATTTTATTTTGAGGTGAACTAGCTAGATGGTAACTTTTAAAGAGATAGTTGGGGTGAGGAGATATGATGGTCCATTTCCTTTTGACGGGACGTCAAAAAAGTAGGGGGTTGGATAATGTGATAGCGCCAAACCGATGCACCTTGGTGTCTACAACAAACCGATGCACCTTAGTTTGGTCTATCAAAGCCGTATTTGTCCTGGCCACCACCGGAACTCGGCTTAACAAAGGAATCGGAAGCCAGTTTTGTTTTAGCAGTCCTTTGTGCTGATGAGAGATGCGGGCAGCATGGCCTTCAGTTCAGTGCTGTTCTGTTGTTGTCAGGTGTGGGAACAATTCCCTGAGTTGATCTGTGTCAACTAATGTTGTGACAAAACTGTAAGTTTTAACTGATTAAGTTTAAAATGTTTAATTTAATAAATATTTGTATAATCGCAGCACACGCCAGTTTACCAACTTGAAAGTGTTTACATGGTGGAACAGGCGTGGGTGAAAATAATTGCTAGTTAGGTGAGCATTGTAGGAACAAAGAAATATAAATAGATAATATGAATAAGTGCTATTGAAATGAGCTGTTCTACAGAAGGATTTAGTGTCCCTAAAGCTTTATGAAAATAACATGTAACACATAGAGATGTCAGCAATCAGACAATGGTGATGTGAAATATGTAGAATAGGTCATTGATGGTGGTTAAGTATCATAGAGACTGATGGCATGTCATGCCAGCCATGCTGGCACAAGATTATTTTGTTGGGAATTATTTTACATGGTTATCCTATGGCATTAATGTGTTACTGGCTAAATAGATATGTGGGAGATTCACCAAAATATACAATGTGTGGGGTCATAAATTAATTTATAGTAAAGACTGAAATAATGCCACGTGTGCCATGCAGGCCATGTTGGCATGGAAGGGAGTAAGTGCTTGTGAGGTTGCTAGAAATGAAGGTTACTTAACAACAGAGTGGTGAGAATCATATGTGTATGTGTATACAGCAGCAAGATATGTTTACAGGATTATTCTGTGACTATGGTGAGCATCACATTGGATGTTTGGTCAAGTGTTTGGGTATGAACACCTCCAAAGCAACATGAGTAGGGGAAATAACCATAAATATAGGTTGGTCAATATTTATAACATGTGTAAAGCAGAGAAGAGTACTTACATGTTATATGTGGCAGTGATGGGTTAATGGTTAAGCTATGAGTTAGGACATGTAGGTAATAAATAGAAGTAAGGAATAATGGTGGAATTGTAGGGACGCCATGCAGATTGATAGCTACTAGGCGTAGGAAATATGCATCTTTAATACGCGGGGTGCGTATCAGCAATCATTGATGCAATCGTATACTGCGAATGAAGTGTGGCTTGTATTGGAGGGAGAACAGGCAGGTGCATCTGGAACTGATATTGGTAAAGGGGGTTTCTTATTTAGCATTGAAGTCTGGTGTCACATCTGTTACCAGAATGCAGTAGTGTTTTGTGCTAGTGTATCAAACTGGGAGTTTTATGTGTATTAAAACAGGGGGTTTGTTGTAGCCAGGGGAAGGGTGTGATTATTGCTACGTTACCACCTTTCGCAAAGATATATGCACTTGCTATGCGACACGAAGCGTAAGAGAAGAAAATTTATAAACCGTGTATCGATAGGAAGAATGGATGGGGAACAGAGCGGCATAACTGTACATTTGCTGTCCACTCACAAGATAATATTACACTGATTGTGTTGGGCCTTGAATAACACTTATTGGTCATTAGTGTGTAATAATGACATAATATATATAGTACACTGTTTATTATATTAGTACTAATGTTCTGTATCCTGCCATGGCATTGTTGTGCTTGGATCCGGTCTCATATGAATGAGGCACTCTGGCCACTATTTGTGTACTTTCACTGGTAATATTGTGTGTTTAGTTATGAATTAGTCTTAAGGGGGTATCAGGAGTTCTTCATTGAGTTCCTGTGTAATACATGTTTAGTCTTTATCCTTAACTTTCTGTGAATGTTGTGATTCTTCTATGTGTAAGGTTACATTGTCACATTGTACAAATACGGTGTTTCCACACTGTATATGTGTCTGTTGCTTTTCATAGTTAGACATGTTTTGCTTGTTGGTTGTTAGTTTGTATGCTAATCAAATGCTGTAACTTGCATGATATCATATGAGTGCTGGTATTCTTTATGCAAACTTGGGCATTGTTGGGGTAGTTGTCCAGTGAAGCTCCTATGTTGAGGCAACTCTATGTCTGATGGTGGTGGAGTCCATAATGTTGTGTATTGTTGTATAGGAGTAAAGCGTACTATCCGATGTGGGGCACAGGAGTACTGTCACATAATACTGAAGAATGTCGATCCAGATTGATCAAAGGCCTGAAAACCGCCGTTGCTAGGCGCCACAACTATTTGATGTCGGGAAATGTGTTCCCAGTTTCAAACACGACCGGGATTCCCTGAGAAGTCCCCCAATCAAAGACAATTGGCGGCAGGTTAATTTGCCCGGCATCAAAGAAATTCGGCAGTCTGTTTTCTCAGATCTCAGGAGAATGGAGAAGGGAGAGGCGGGACTTTCTTGATTGAAATCCGGTCACGGGAGTGACGTCACTCGTGCAACATTTGACTGGGAGAAGTTAACGAAAGTTGCGTTCAGTCAGTCTGTGGATGAATTACAGATAACGGGAGTGTTTTGTGTTCCAATTCGAATGGAGAATGGATTCACAGTGTCCCCATGTTGTCTGGAAACAAGGGACATTGTTTTTCATGTTGTGAATTGTGAATTCAAACTCGGAACACTAGCATAAGGTAGTTAATTTATAAGTAGAGTTATATATCATTTCACTCGGCAGGGTAAGACCAGTGTAATGGGATGATATTCGCTGAGATTTGAGATGGCTGGGGGAATAGGGGAAATGTAAATGGTGGGATATTCCGGTAGTGAGGCCAACTGGGGCTCCTGTGTTTTTCCGTTTGGTCTTTCCTTTCCCTTATCACCCAAATGTGACGAACGCCTCTGCCTTGATGCCAGAGGGTAGTTCTAGATTAACTAGGATAAATATCTGATTATGGCCTTTGGCCTATAATCACATATAGTGGATTCGAATAGGGTTTTTCTCTCACAGAATGTTCTATTCTCTACAGGTTCAACTGTTTAACAGAAAGAAAGTATTACTACGAGGTGTGGACAATGCCAGTCACACTGAGTGATATTTTACTGTACCCGAGAAATTAAGGACAGCTGAGAGAGGAGAAAAATAGCAGTCACACTGAGGGCAGTTATACGAAATGGCCCCGGAAATGGGATAACGTTCCAAAAATTATAAACTCATAGAAATCAGGAGTGTTATCCTGAAAGGTCCAGCGTAGCAGTGATTGAGTGCTCAGGGCAGTTGGTTTTATGAAACGATTAGCACCTCCAAGGATAATGACAATATTAGATAGAGAGGTGAAATAACAGTGATTTTAAAGTAACTGTGACTATGTCTAGTGACCATCACTATGGGTTGTAGAGAGGTTGCAGAGTAAAGACATTCATTCAGCAACATTTTGCCATAGGACAGAAAGTTTTCTTTAAACTTGGCCGAGATTCCTAGGTTCCAGGATCGTTATAGACACATTAAATACATCGGGGGTTCTGAACTTGTGGACTTTGGTATACCATATTCAGTGGGGGAGAACAGTCACTCAGACTATATATATGATTAACTCCAAGAAGTCAACCATTGTCCGGATTGAGTCGACATTCGGTGAGACCTGTTCTGAACTTACTGTGGTGTGATGTGGCATGGCCTAACATGATGAAGAACGATCCTGAGCTCACTAATCTATTCTCGCATACACCATAGAAAATACTACATATTTCCACACGCAAACAGTCCACACACACACACGTGACAATTTCTGTATTAAATGTTTTATTTTAGCATTTGTTAAAATACAGTCTTGTGTGGGTATGTTCTGAAACAATATGAAGGGTATTGTTTAGTGGTAAGAAGAAGAAGAGGAAAGAGAGGGACAGGGTACCTAAGATTTACAGGGGGTATGTAGACAAAGGTCTGGCCGAGGCCCACAATAAGGAAAAGGATTTTAAACAGTGTGCCTGTTGACTCCACTTTCCCCCTAGGGACAACTGGCTACAAGTACAACCTGTCGATATATGTTTCATATTAGAGAAAAGAGTACGGTGTGTTAGAAAAACAGTTGCCGGTGTGCATAACAGTAGGCAGAGAGTTGTAGAGCATTAGACCGAAGATATAATAGGTGGTGTTTGATTGTGGCTCTATCATGGACTGAATATTGATAGTGTTCTATGAACGTGTGGTTTTTTAGGGAATACTGTGTTGTCCTGTTACTGGTGACTTGGTACAAATTAATGTATAAAATATTCTGGAAGGTGTGGACAGGGAACTGCTTATGGGTTCCTTGGTAAATGTAGCTATTTTGGTAGGCAGGGAAGGTAACCCAATTTGTCAGCACACAGATGTCATTCTGGTGTGTGTTAACTGAATCAGTGTTGAGATGTTGTGTTTGTTTGCAGTGTCTGATGTGTGTTAACCAAATGTGTTGTGATGTTGTGGCAGTTTGCAGTGGCTGATGTATGTACTCTGTTATTTGTAGCTATGTGTTTACAGCTGGACAAATGAGATCAATCTTCCACTGCTTGTGTGTGTAGGAGCTGTGTGGTGTAGTTACATTGAGCTGAGAAGGTGGAGCAGATTGACATTGTTGCATTAGGTGGTCCATTCTAGCAATATCAAGTGTAATCTCATGATAGCAGTGGCACAACTGGAGAAGATAATAAAGTGGGTGATCTGATGATGCAACATTGATTGTTGTATTTAACAATTAGATATGGAGTCACCTTTAAGAAGAATGAGGCAACACAAGAATGATCATGCCAGTCACCAAGGGTTACCTCAGAATAGCAGTAGTACAACTAGAGGGGCAAGGTGGATAATTTGATGGCAGACATTTATGACCTATGGGTTAATTCATGTGTTATATTGTATGTGCTCATTGCTTCATGTGTGTAATATGTCTTCTTTATAATAATAATCATAGATTGTGTTTTCCATTGTTACAGGAGCGGCTGACTAGTTAGTGTCAGCAGGCCTGGGTTCTTGGTGGGATAGTAAATTGTGTCACAACTCTTTGTTTATGTCGTGTCTTGGGGTTTATGTTGTGTAACCTATGTTTTTGTAGTGCCTTATTGTCTGTGCAGTGTTGCTTGTGTCAAGGTTCTTTATTGAGTTAGTCTAACCAGCTATTGCTTGGATCACCTGTGTTGTGGTACTTGGTGTACCCTGTGTCTTAAGTTCTGGTGACTGAATAGGGGCCACCCTTGGTTGATGTTTGATATATGCAGTTGTCTGTTGTGTCTGTTATTGCAATGTGTTATCAAACATGTTCTGCTAGAGGAGATAAATAAAGAGCTAATTTTGTACTGTTCTTGATTTGTTTGTTTAGTCTCTTTTAGTTTTTACTTTTTACAGTCACTATTTCTACCACAATCTAACACCTTAATCCAATGTCTGGGTCTCAAATATGACAGTCAGTCCAGAGTTGAGGCCCCTGCCTAAGATCTCGTATATCTTCTTATCTAATTACTATCATCTTTTTTTGTTGGTTGAGGCGGTGTGAGGTTCTCTCTCTTTTCACTATTTTTCTTCTTTGGCCGTAACGAAGTCAGAACTACTCTTTACCTCTTAGCACCGTAGTGAAGGAAGCATCAGTCTTTATGATTGTCTCCCTTTGTCTTTTACCATCGACGACATTTGGACGGATTTTAGATCAAACCGGCCATTTTCTCAACGGCCAGAAAAAGAACCCATGCATCATTGGACGATAAGCAAGTGCTCTTTTATTCAATGGTCAGTACTTATCACATGCCTATGACATGATCATGTTCAACGGGTTTCAAATGAACCCCCCTCCCTATATAATAATAAAGTATATGTCTATTCTATAACAATGAATATATATGTCTATTCTATTACAATGAAGAAGTATGTCTATTATTTAACAATGATGATATATATTGATATTCTATAACAATGAAGATATATTTATATTCTATAACAATGAAGATATATGTATATTATATAACAATGAAAATATATGTTTATTCTATAACAATAAAGAAATATGTCTATTCAATTAAAAAAAAAAATAATTAAAAAAATAATGTCAATTCTATAAAACATTCTGCAAGGAATTCGCTACATGTTGATGTTGTTGCTAGAACCCAGTGGATTGGAGTTGTTAAATGTTTTGTGTTTATATTTGAAAAATTAGTGTCTGATAATGAGATGGCTAAGCCCAGGCAGGCAAGCAGCATGATCGTTACCTGCATGCTCGTGAGATTCTAGATATGTGATTCTAAGACGTGGGTTATTATTGATATTACAGGCTCGCATGGTGTCAACTGTACAAGTCATATGGGACATCATCGCGTGCCCTCAATCCGGCATTGTGTCTGTCCAGCATTAACCTCAGAGAAGGTAAGTTTTGGGAAGTCTGAAGCCCAACCCTGTGATTCCATAACAAATAAATTACACCAAGAATATCACTTGGGAAACAAATTGAGGCCAGTAAGACAGCGCTTTAATAAATTTACAAGATTTGTATGGCCCTGATTCAGAGGTGAAATTTTCGAATCCCGACTGGCGACCGCATTTTTAAATTGTAATGTTGTCTAGTGTATCCTATAATACAGTGGTTCTCAACCATTGGGGAATCTCCCCCCCCCCCCCCGAGGGGGGGATTTTAGGGTTTCCAGGGGGGGGGGGGAGAGAGAAATTAAGATGATTTCAGATCGCGTTAATACAAAAACCGATTACTTGATATTGTTTTTCTCTTTATACTGTACGGTTCTGTACGTCTCAACCTTCTAAAATTCATTTTATAAAGTAAGTAGACTCACAAATCACGTTTTATATGGACGTCTAGACTTGTTTTAGTATGTGCTATTAAATTTAGCTTCCATTATTACGTATACTGAGTAGGGGCGGGGGTGGGGATTTTAGGTAGGAAATACGAAAGGGGGGAATGACGTTCTGAAAATATGGTGAAGGGGGGCACGGGCCAAATTTCTAGGTAGGAAATACGAAAGTTTACAACAAGAATAACCGAAATCGTTTAGGGGGTGTGGTTGAGTGGCTCATATGTTACGACTGCATCTTCTGGCCCGTGCAGACCTGACTCGATTCATAATGTGGGCATTTACAAAGTAAGAAAACGGATTGTATACACATCTCTTGAACATGCTGATAGAGGAACGGGCGCGTTCTTGGATAAAGGCGAAACTATCGGAGGAACAGTGAACGTTATGCCCATATAAATAAGCCTTCGGCAGTTTGAGCATGAATATATCTTCCCGAATAGTCCCATTGAAAACATCAAATATGACTCGGCAACTAGACTAATGCACACACACACACACGTGTGCGCGCACGCACGCACGCACACACACAAGCACACGTTTTGGCAGAAATCTTCTTTAGCTAAACAACAATGTCGAAGCACTAACAAATATTTACACAACTAACAACACCGGCAGTTACCCAGGCAAAGCCAAGGTGTTCAAACATAGAAAACCAGCTTACAAAATAACATTTCTAGCATATTATTTTGGTATATATACACATCTGAATCCTACCGGTGCATCGGAGCTCATGCACCGTGCTGATAGTCTCCTTGTGTGATCTACAGGAGGGGACTGAGTTATTTATAGAGATATATGTGTGCAGTGATAGTGACCTTAATGAAAAACCACAAAATGAAAGTGGCTTAGAATTGATGGGGTTTCTCCTTGTGTGATCTATAGGGGGAGACTGAGACATTTATATAAATATCTGTGTGTAATAATAGTGATCTTAGTCAAAAACCACAAAATGAACATGGCTTAGAATTGATGGGGTTTCTCACTGACATCATTTCCAATCCACCCATCATGTGCCATGCCAATAAGCGTGGGCGGTCATGTTTTTGCCATCTCACTCGATCACCAGAGTCGTGGATCAGCTTCCGTGTTCCTGTCTCGACCATGCCACGTAGCCAAGCCATCCAGGTATTTCCTTCCCGGTCTTCCCCTTGGTCTCTTCCCTTCGATTTTGCCAGTTGTCACCAAGTACTCCAAGTCATTTCTTCTCATAAAATGCCCAAAATATTTTGACAGTCCACGTCTAATGTCTCTAATCAGTGTACGATCTTCATTTGTTTCTTGAAGGACTAAGGACTTGTTCATTGGTTTTTCTGTCTCTCCATGGTATTTTTTGCATTCTCCTCAGAAACCACATTTCCACAGCCATCCGATGTTACTTAGCTTGTCTGCTCATTGTCTACGCTTCAGATCCATACAAAAGTACAGGTTCTATGTAGCACTTCAACACTCTTTTTTTCGTTTCAATCGTTTCAATTGACATCTTTTTATTGATCAGTCAGTTTTTCATCTTGCATAAGGCTACCTTCGCAATGGCAATTCTTGTTCTAATCTCTTCAAGGCATCCCCCATCAGATGTTATGACTCTTCCGAGATAATTATACCGATTCACTTGCTTAAGAATATGCCCATTTACTCGTAAATCACATTGTGGTATTTCCTTCTTCTCTGTGACGACCATAAACTGTATCTCTTACTATTTAATTATAATCCTAGTTCCATTGGGTATTTATAAATTATTCACACATGGCTTTTAGAGGAGGGAGGGGGTGGGTGGGTCGTCTTAGACAGTAAACCATTATATCCCTCAGTTTGCCTCTGCCACTTCTACCGCTGGGATTTCCAGACGTCCCGTTATTCTCCAATGCCCCTCTTCTTATTGTATGACCAAAAAAAAACAGTGTTGCTGAAACGTGCTCTTGCATTGAGTTTCCAAAACCATCTAAATATGCTGCCATGCCCTTACGTCTTTTTGATGGCGCTAGGAAACGTTAATTGATATAATACTTTTGGAAGTCTTTAAAAAAACACCTCACTAAAATTACAGAGGTACGGTTGCTTTCGTGTTTTCCCCCATACAAGTTTGATACATTGGTGTCCATTTGCAGGATTCTTGCTTTAGCAGTAGCAGAAGACAGTGTGAGCGAGTGCATGCGAGTGTGGAAATGTGTATAAATATAGTGTTACTTTATAACAGGTCGGTATTGTGTTCTCACAAGACAGAGAAGAATTGAAGTACAACTTACATTTAGATGATTGCTGCCGATATTGACATACCAAGGAAAATAACTCTTGCAAGGCATTGGCATCCTAGTTCGTATTGATTTATCCCCCCTTATGTACGATTTGCATGATCTATTGCCACAAACCACAACCTGACAGACGTAGTTCCGTTGTGTTGATGGCAGGGTTGGGGGTTCAATCCTTATACGGACATTAAGTTGAGCTTAAACGTTGACTTCTCGGTCAGAAAGCAATGGCAAACTACTGGATGTAGAATTGTCTAAAAAATCAACAAGGCGTTAATCGCAAATCACTATCACAACATCATTGATTGAGAACACCGAGTACCGAGACTTGTGGAGAAACATGAACACCTACGTCTTCTGGCAGGTGCCATGTTATATGCATACACAAATGTGTATACGAGTCTGGCGGTTGTTCACGCTTACATTGGTCCGAGACATTTGCTTTAAGGCCCTCTACTGAGGGATATGGCTGAACGCCTCTAAGCCAAGTCACACAGTTGTGAGACTCACCTCCTGCTCTTGGAGGTGAGACTCACTTCTGGCTCTTTGAGGTTTGACGCTGAGCCGCCAGTGTCTGCAGCCTACCTTGTTCCAGACGTACTGGTTATCCTTTCTTCTGGAATAAACAAGGCAAGGCTGAGAGATGGAACATGCTGCATGGGCAACACGTGTTCTCTGAATCCATGCCCGGGCATTTTGCGATGGGATTTTGGCCAAATTCTAATTTACATACTTTCGTCTGGCAAGATGGCAAGGTGCCACTCATATGTGTGTGTGATTGTGTGTATGTATGTATGTATGTATGTATGTATGTATGTATGTATGTATGTATGTATGTATGTATGTATGTATGTATGTATGTATATGTATGTATGTATGTATGTATGTATGTATGTATGTATGTATGTATGTATGTATGTATGTATGTATGTATGTATGTATGTATGTATGTATGTATGTATGTATGTATGTATGTATGTATGTATGTATGTATGTATGTATGTATGTATGTATGTATGTATGTATGTATGTATGTATGTATGTATGTATGTATGTATGTATGTATGTATGTATGTATGTATGTATGTATGTATGTATGTAGTATGTATGTATGTATGTATGTATGTATGTATGTATGTATGTATGTATGTATGTATGTATGTGTGTGTGTGTGTGTGTGTGTGTCTGTGTGTGTGTATGTGTGTGTGTGTGCGCGCGAGCGTGCTTGCGTGTGTGTGAGCGCTCAAGTGAGCTATTATGTAACTGAATAAACGTTTCGAAAGTTATACAGTTGTATGTTTCATGTGAGCATGCGAGTGTGTTGTTAGACCTATTGGGTACTGATTAACGGGATCATCTTCACCGTACCCGAGACACCCCCATAAAATCTCTAATAAAACACGTCTAATATGTCCACGCAATCGACATGTAGCACTGACTGTGTTTTTTTCACTCCATTTTTATAAATTAAGGAGAATTCCTCCTCCTCAATTTATAAAAATGGAGTGAAAAAAACACAGTCAGTGCTACATGTCGATTGCGTGGACATATTAGACGTGTATCCATTCAGAGTGTGATACCGCTAGCTAACACCCATATACGTTTATGTCTGCTGAGAGAGGCTGAGATTTTATGGGGGTGTCTCGGGTACGGTGAAGATGATCCCGTTAATCAGTACCCAATAGGTCTAACAACACACTCGCATGCTCACATGAAACATACAACTGTATAACTTTCGAAACGTTTATTCAGTTACATAATAGCTCACTTGAGCGCTCACACACACACACGCAAGCACGCTCGCGCACACACACACATACACACACACACAGACACACACACACACACACACACACACATACATACATACATACATACATACATACATACATACATACATACATACATACATACATACATACATACATACATACATACATACATACATACGTAAATTAAGGAGAATTCCTCCTCCTCCATTTTTAATTGAATCTTTGGCTGATCCATCTGTATATGCATGGGTCCAATTGCTGCGTAAATCGATTTCATTGCACCAGGTTTTATCACATATGGATGGGTCTCTTTCCGCAGAGAGTCCTACCGAGAGCATCTAAAAAAGCTGGAACAGGACAGGAGCATTATAGGGACGACCCGTTGCCGTGACGTTGGAAAAGCGACTAACCAACCAACCAACCAACCAACCAACCAACCAACTAATTAACTAATTAACTAACTAACTAACTAACTAACTAACTAACTAACTAACTAACTAACTAACAATAAAGTAGAGTTAATGTAACACTTGATTACTCTTAGTTTCAATTTGTAACGTAATTGTTTATACGTGAGAAGCCGTTTCGTGATGTTGTATATTAATGTGGTCATTCCTATTCTATTCCTTATTTCTGCCTCACATCTGCTAGCGTATTCTTATAGCTTATGCCGTGTTGACCTGATGATTATGTCTGTCCACAGCCTTCTGTCTTGTGTGCTGCCAAACATTTTTGTTCTAATAGACGTCATGTCAAATTGTCCAGCATCTTCTCTTTTAGTATCCCCTTGCAATCCTCTCTTGCAACTTTCCCGTTGTGACGACGGACTCCATCTTTCTCCCTTCTCACTGCATGCTTACAGAATTTGTACTGTCTTCTTCTAATGTGAGTAACCAGTGTATTTGTTTTGGGTGAATTAACGTCTTTCAAGATATAGCCATCGCCCTGTCTATCACTCAACAGTGTCCTCGTTATTCTTCCATTAAACCATATCTCCGCATTGTTCACATTCTTAATCTCTGATTTGTTGTTTCTCCGTGATTGGCTTGCGTACATCAGATCAGTACTGATTTAATCTAGCTTGGGCTATTCTTCATTTAACTTCATTAATACACCTTCGATCTGCTGTAACTAAAGTAGCCAAATACTTAAATACTTTGACATGTTCCCGATTAGTTCTATTCACTTTGATGTAGCCTTTGGGTGTGCAAATGCACAGAGATAATATAGATATAGCACACAGCTGACTGCTCATGGGCTATAGCAGAAGAGAAGAATAAAAAGAAGACATAGAGAATCCCATCCTATCTCCACTGTTCACAAGAAAAGTAAAGATCCCTGGAGTCTCTGTGGCGAAGTGGTCAAGCCGTTTGACTCGTGCTCCGAAGGTTGTGGGTTCGATTCCGGGCCGCACCCTTCGGTTTACGAGTTAAATGTTTCGGAGACTCCTGTGGGTCGTCGCTAAAAGCTACGGAGTTCGTGCTTTTGTGCGACGCTTTCAGTGCTGCCGGAAAGAGACCGAGCCATATGGGATAAAATCCGGTGCAATGAAGTCGACCCTGTCGACTTTTAAGCGACTTTTTTAAGATTTCAGAAGATACTCACGTTCTTGGACAAGGAATTAAAATATTGTTTCTGCTTCCTTTTAATGGATTGTAGTGTATGACTGCATCAAATGTAATTAAGATAAACAATGGACTAACACAAGTTCAACAAAAGATACTAAACTAAGCAGACTAAACATAACACATCAAAAACAAAAAAAATGAAACTTTTATTGACCGAATAATACGGCTCAGGAGTAGATCATATCCAGGTAAAATATACAGCAGCAAAGACAACTGCAACATGACATCGAGTCAATAATAATGGGTAATGCCCCACCTGTAACGGGATAATTATACTTCGAGCTAAAAAGAACATGGAATTAACAGAAAAACACAAACAATAGGAAGATAAACCTAGCTACAGACATGAGTTATACGGTTCAGGAGCGCTGTACGCAGCATCGAGGCACAGTGTACTGCAGTAAAAATGATCACGGTGCACATCTGGGATCACTGATGGGATGTACTCCTATCTTCTCTAGAACCCTTGTGACCAGACCAATTGGACTGATGCACCTGACACCACAGAAAGATACCACATCCCTAACCCCAACAAGACACGAACATAGACAGGGTTCGCTAGAACATGTGCATATAACAGAAATACACTTTAACAATGGGAGCGTAAATAGAGGCGTGAGTGTCCTAAAATCGACATTGACCAAAGCCGACGCCCGATTCTATCTAACAACTGTGGCCAAAGACCACTCTGTAATTGGAAAAATACAACAACACCACCGCCATGTGTCGTAGTTAATCAGCCTTTTTTAAGCACAATGTACCAAACTAACATCTGTCAAGACGGAAAGGGGCCAATGACAACAACATATGATTAATAATGCCAATGCACTACTATATATGAATACATGATTGCCATACCCTAATAAATAGCATTCATGATTAGATGCGACGACAAAATAGGCATCCCCGTGAATAAATACATGCATGATCATAATTCACAATATCACTGATCTTCCATCACAACATGGGTAATCATCCAACACAGTACCAGTGATCTTCCATCACAGCATGGGTAATCATCCACCACAGTACCTACATATTATTACATATGTCAGTTACATATATTAGTTCTATGTTTTAGTTACATAAATTAGTTGCATATATGAGTTACATATATTAGTTACATATATCAGTTACATATATCAGTCATATATATTAGCTACATATATCAGTTACATATATCAGTTACATAAATCAGGTATATATTTTAGTTACATATATTAGTTACATATATTAGTTACATATATCAGTTATATATATATATTAGTTACATATATCAGCTACAAATATTAGTTACATATATCAGTGACATATATTATTTACATATATCAGTTACATATATCAGTCACATATATTAGTTACATATTTCAGTTACATATATCAGTTACATAAATCAGTTATATATTTTACTTACATATTTTAGTTACATATATTAGTTACATACATCAGTTATATATATTAGTTACATATATCAGTTGTATATATTAGTTACATATATTAGTTACATATATTAGTTACATATATTAATTACATATATCAGTTATATATATCAGTTATATATATTAGTTACATATATCAGTTACATATATCAGTTATATATATTAGTAATACATATTAGCTACATATATCAGTTACATATATCAGTTGTATATATTAGTTACATATATTAGTTGTATATATTAGTTACATATATTAGTTACATATATTAGGTACATATATCAGTTACATATATCAGTTATATATATCAGTTACATATATCAGTTATATATATTAGTTATACATATTAGTTACATATATCAGTTACATATATCAGTTATATATATTAGTTATACATATTAGTTACATATATCAGTTACATATATCAGTTATATATATTAGTAATACATATTAGTTACATATATCAGTTACATATATCAGTTATATATATTAGTTATACATATTAGTTACATATATCAGTTACATATATCAGTTATATATATTAGTAATACATATTAGTTACATATATCGTTACATATATCAGTTATATATATTAGTTTATACATATTAGTTACATATATCAGCTTACAATTATATCAGTATTTATTATATATTAGTTATACATATTAGTTACATATATTAGTTACATATATCAGTTACATATATCAGTTATATATTAGTTTACATATATCAGTTACTATATCAGTTATTATATATTTAGTTATACATATTAGTTACATATATCAGTTATATATATTTGTTATATATATCAGTTACATATATCAGTTACCTATATCAGTTATATATATCAGTTACATATATTAGTTATTAAATATTAGTTACATATATCAGTTATATATATTAGTTCTATATATATCAGTTATATATATCTAGTTATATATATATCAGGTTACATATATCAGTTATATATATTAGTTATATATATTAGTTACATATATTAGTTACATATATCAGTTATATATATTAGTTACATATATCAGTTACATATATTAGTTACATATATTAGTTACATATATTAGTTACATATATTAGTTATACATATTAGGTACATATATCAGTTACATATATTAGTTATATATATCAGTTACATATATCAGTTACATATATCAGTTATATATCTCAGTTACATATATTAGTTATATATATTAGTTACATATATTAGTTATATATATATTAGTTATATATATCAGTTACATATATCAGTTATATATATTAGTTATATATATTAGTTACATATATTAGTTATATATATCAGTTACATTTATTAGTTATATATATCAGTTATATATATATCTTAGTTATATATATCAGTTACATATATTAGTTATACATATTTGTTACATATATTAGTGATATATATTAGTTATATATATATCAGTTACATATATCAGTTATATATATTAGTTACATATATTAGTTACATATATTAGTTATATATATTAGTTACATTTATTATTATGTATGTATGGATGGATCTATGTGGGTCCGTTCTTTATGCGTTCGCGAACGGTCCATCCGATTGAGATGAAATTTTCTACACAATCTTCTTCTCATTCCAGTGCAACCAACTGTCATAGTTTTTTTTAAATGTACTATCAGCTATTACCTTACTCAAATTTAATTTTGTAATTACATGACTGAACATACGAAAATATAAAACAAGGACATAACTTTTAGTAGCATTGTTATATCTTAAGTTAAAGTCCCATTGGCTATAGATAGATAGATAGATAGACAGACAGACAGACAGACAGATAGATAGGGACAGACAGACAGACAGACAGACAGACAGACGAGAGATCCCTGCCAGGGCCGGGCGAAGCCGGGGCTGGTCAGACAGGACAGACAGACAGACAGAGACAGACAGACAGACAGGAGAGACAGACAGACAGACAGACAGACAGACAGACAGACAGACAGTCGGGAAAGGGAACTTATATGACTACTTATATGAATTAAATGAGATGCTCCCCACCAGGGACTGGGTGAAGCCGGGCCGGGTCAGACAGACAGATAGACAGACAGACAGACAGACAGACAAACAGATCCCCGCCAGGGACTGGGCGTAGCCGGGCCGGGTCAGACAGACAGACAGACAGTCGGGAACTTATATGACTACTTATATGAATTAAATGAGATGCTCCCCATCAGGATCTGGGCGAAGCGGGGCCGGGTCAGACAGACAAACAGACAGACATACAGACAGACAGACAGACAGACATACAGACAGACATACAGACAGATAGATAGTCGGAAACGGGAGCTTATATGACTACTTATATGAATTAAATGAGATGCTCCCCACCAGGGACTGGGTGACCGTCTGCGCGACCGGCTCACCACAGCAGTCGAGCGAACATTCTGTGCTGCAACTCTAGTCATCAGGTACAGAAACACACCGATCCCCGTCCCAGCAATAAAAGAACCTGTAGCTTTGTACGCCAAATCAAATTGTATTTACCAATTTACATGCAGATGCGAGGCCATCTACATAGGCAGAACTGAGCGACAGTTACATTGCAGGGTTTCGGAACACATTCAGAATTGGGTGGACAAGATACTACACACAGAAGATAGTAGCCTAGGCAGGCCGACACACCAGAACAGTTCGGCTTCATCAGTCGGGAGACATGTGCTCAAGAGTGGTCAAGTGGTTGAAAGAGACAGTGCCTTCCGTGTGTTGTTCAACACACAAAGTAGTCGCTGTTAAAGTTTGCTTAAGCTATAATAATCAACACTTCGTAAGCCGTCCTTGTGCAAGCAGAAGACATGTTAGTCAATTTAAATTACCGTGGTAGACACATCGACATTAACTGTGCGAACATGTGTATATTTCATTTGAAGGTTTATCTAATTAATTCACGTAAGTTGTGTGAGTTTCTGCAGTAAGTACCTGACGAGATGCAGCGAAATATGCCAGGCAATAAATCGTGCAATCTATTGTTTGTGTCTTCGTTATTCAAATTCATCACGGGAAAACATTGTTTTGAATATAATAGTTACATATATTAGTTACATATATCAGTTATATATTATATACTGTCACCAGTACTATTCAACGTGTATACGGTGCCGATCACTGAACAACAGTTGGACGGGAGGGGTAGGACTCTGTCATTCGTTGACGACATCCTCGTGTATCGACAGGGTCGAGATAGACAGGCGGTTGCCAATGATATGCAGGGCGAACTAGATCGAATTTCCTCATGGTGTGCTGATGCCGATGCCCTTGTCAACCCTGCAAAGGCAACGGTTACAGGATTCTCACTAAACAACCATATTGTGGAAAACAGACCTGCCGGCAGTAAGAATGGATGGGACAGTTTGAGTAGAAACCCAGTCAATGACATATCTTGGCGTGAGGCTTGATCGTAGCCTGTCCTTCAGAGATCATGTCGATTATGTCATAACGAAGGCTCGAAAAAGGTTTGTCAGCAATGAGAGTCATGGCGACTGCCAATATCGAGCAAAGACTGCTAATACTTCTGTTCCAAGGACTTGTGCTTTCACGCATCGAGTATGCCCTGGCCATCCTCACTGTCAGCCCTACACAGATTGGAAGACTTGAAAAGGTACAAAACGAAGCCATGCGCATCATTTTGGGCTGCACAAGAGACACCAGCTGTGTAGCAATGAGATACCTCCTTGACTTCCGACAATGGAACACAGGATCAAGATCTGGAGAGCTCGTGCATACTTAAAAATAAGTTGCAGATGAGCAGCACCCTCTGCATGACGCTATATTCAGAGAAAAGGGTGACAGGCTTAAAGAGGGGCAAATCATGGATGGGTCGGGCGGAAGATGTCGTCAGACAGGTCTGCCAGTCTTACCAGTATCAACCCCGGCAAAGGAATGGGTGCCGGTGCCTCCAGCTTTTTAAGTGCACTTTCTCCTGCATTATCACACTCGACAGACGGTGCAGAGAGCAGAACCCTGCCACTGTCAATGCAGAGGTTAACGCGCTCATCTATGAACAACTCAGATAGCCCCGAAGTGCTCATCTATACAGATGGATCTGTTGTAAAGCAGCAGAGAAGTGCGTGGGCATTTACAGCCGTTCAGCGGGCCGAACCGTTCAAGAATCCAGTGGTGCCCCACTCTATGACCACGAGCAGCATGACGATGGAGGTGATGGCAGTTACACAGGCTTTCATATGGCTGGAATTCACAGCATTATACCAACGTGTGTGTACTAAGTGATTCAATGAGCATGATTCAGAAGGTCGAAGCTGGATCTGTACGTAGACAGTGGACTGATAGCTGCGGAAGTCTGTTGTCCGTAAAGTCACCTTCATCTTCGTCCCGGGACATGCGGGAGTCGAGGGAAATGAACGAGCTGACAAACTGGCTGGCTCTGCACCCCATGTAGATGGCCAGCCCATGGATCGTGCCGATGTTATTAACGTCCTTAAAGATATGGCGAGAACAGAGGACTTTGACGTCAATGATTCCACATCGCTGTCCAGGATGAAAGACCTGGGAGTAAGAATCGGCACAGCCAGACGCGAGAGGTACATCGGGAAAACAAAGCGCCTCGTCAACCAACACAGAACTGGCACTATTAGCCACCGGACGCTGATGCATATGTTGGGGGGGGGGGGAGAGAATCTGAGCACCTATGGACATGTCCGGAGTGCAACGAAGATACCTCAACTGATTATACATACATATATTAGTTACATATATCAGTTATATATATTAGTTATATATATCAGTTTCATATATTAGTTACATATATCAGTTACATATATTAGTTACATATATCAGTTACATATATCAGTTACATATATCATTTATATATATCAGTTATATATATTAGTTACATATATCATTTATATATATTAGTTATATATATTAGTTACATATATTAGTTATATATATATATCAGTTATATATATTAGTTATATATATTAGTTACATATATTAGTTATATATATTAGTTACATATATCAGTTACATATATCAGTTACATATATTAGTTACATATATTAGTTATATATATTAGTTACATATATCAGTTACATATATCAGTTATATATATTAGTTATACATACTAGTTACATATATCAGTTACATATACCAGTTATATATATTAGTTATATATATTAGTTACATATGTCAGTTACATATATTAGTTATATATATCAGTTACATATATCAGTTACATATATCAGTTATATATATCAATTATATATATATATATTAGTTATATATATTAGTTACATATATTAGTTATACATATTAGGTACATATATCAGTTACATATATTAGTTATATATATCAGTTACATATATCAGTTACATATATCAGTTATATATCTCAGTTACATATATTAGTTATATATATTAGTTACATATATTAGTTATATATATATTAGTTATGTATATCAGTTACATATATCAGTTATATATATTAGTTATATATATTAGTTACATATATTAGTTATATATATCAGTTTCATATATTAGTTATATATATCAGTTATATATATATCTTAGTTATATATATCAGTTACATATATTAGTTATACATATTTGTTACATATATTAGTGATATATATTAGTTATATATATATCAGTTACATATATCAGTTATATATATTAGTTACATATATTAGTTACATATATTAGTTATATATATTAGTTACATTTATTATTATGTATGTATGGATGGATCTATGTGGGTCCGTTCTTTATGCGTTCGCGAACGGTCCATCCGATTGAGATGAAATTTTCTACACAATCTTCTTCTCATTCCAGTGCAACCAACTGTCATAGCTTTTTTTAATGTACTATCAGCTATTACCTTACTCAAATTTAATTTTGTAATTACATGACTGAACATACGAAAATATAAAACAAGGGACATAACTTTTAGTAGCATTGTTATATATTAAGTTAAGTCCCATGGCTATAGATAGATAGATAGATAGACAGACAGACAGACAGACAGATAGACAGACAGACAGACAGACAGACAGACAGACAGACAGACAGACAGACAGACAGACAGACAGACAGACAGAGAGATCCCCGCCAGGGCCTGGGCGAAGCCGGGCCGGGTCAGACAGACAGACAGACAGACAGAGACAGACAGACAGATAGACAGACAGACAGACAGACAGACAGACAGACAGACAGACAGTCGGGAAAGGGAACTTATATGACTACTTATATGAATTAAATGAGATGCTCCCCACCAGGGGACTGGGTGAAGCCGGGCCGGGTCAGACAGACAGATAGACAGACAGACAGACAGACAGACAGACAGACAGATCCCCGCCAGGGACTGGGCGTAGCCGGGCCGGGTCAGACAGACAGACAGACAGTCGGGAACTTATATGACTACTTATATGAATTAAATGAGATGCTCCCCATCAGGATCTGGGCGAAGCGGGGCCGGGTCAGACAGACAAACAGACAGACATACAGACAGACAGACAGACATACAGACAGACATACAGACAGATAGATAGTCGGAAACGGGAGCTTATATGACTACTTATATGAATTAAATGAGATGCTCCCCACTGTTGTTGTTTATACAACAACAGTGAATGCATAGTGAGAGCAACTGGAGAACACTCAGAACCCTTCACCATAAGATCTGGAGTACGACAAGGTTGTGTCCTGTCCCCTCTCTTGTTCATAACATATATAGACAACATATGTAAAGAAACCAGCCAAGCAGAGACAGCAAGAATACCGCATGACGAGAACACAGAAGAAGAACCATCTGCAAATCTAACCATTAGAGAACTCCTGTTTGCGGACGACCAAGCACTAATAGCAAAATCAGAAGCTGAATTACAAGACCACATGAATAGTCTAAACGAAATGTGTAGGGAACATAACATGAAAATTAGCACAAGCAAAACAGAGGTAATGACTATAACTAAAGAAGAACAAACAGCAACAATTCACCTAAACGAACATCCCTTGAAACAAGTAAAGAGCTTCAAGTACCTAGGAAGTATAATATCATCAAATGGCAGATCAGAAGACGAGATCGAAAATAGGTGCAATAAGGCAAATCAACTCATTGGACAAATGGCACCAATACTAAAGAACAAACATGTATCAATAACTACTAAGAAAGCACTTTACAACACAATCTTCCTACCAACTCTGTGCTACCAATGCCAAACCTGGACAATGACAGAAAAAGAGAAAAGAAAAATCACAACAACAGAAATGAGGTTTCTGAGAAGAATACTCAACGTATCAAGAAGAGATAAGATCAGAAATGAAGAAATCAGGACTAAAGTAGGGGCTAAAGCTGCTCTAGATTTTATTAGAAAGCAGCAAGTCAAATGGTTTGGCCATGCAAGTAGGCTACCAGTCAACAGCATGCCACAACAAGCAATGATGTACAGACCAGATGGAAACAGAGGAAGAGGTCGACCACGTAAACGTTGGACTGAGGGAATAACAGAATCCATGGGAATGTCGATATACGAAGCCCATAACCGGGCACTCTCACGAAGTTTATACTTCACCTCGACACCGCAAGGTACAAGAGGAACATGATGAGATGAGATGAGATGCTCCCCACCAGGGACTGGGTGACCGTCTGCGCGACCGGCTCACCACAGCAGTCGAGCGAACATTCTGTGCTGCAACTCTAATCATCAGGTACAGAAACACACCGATCCCCGTCCCAGCAATAAAAGAACCTGTAGCTTTGTACGCCAAATCAAATTGTATTTACCAATTTACATGCAGATGCGAGGCCATCTACATAGGCAGAACTGAGCGACAGTTACATTGCAGGGGTTTCGGAACACAGTCCGATTGGGTGGACAAGATACTAGCACACAGAAGATAGTATAGCCTAGGCAGGCCGACACACCAGAACAGTTCGGCTTCATCAGTCAGGGAGACATGTGCTCAAGAGTGGTCACGTGGTTGAAAGAGACGAGTGCCTTCCGTGTGTTGTTCAACACACAAAGTAGTCGGCTGTTAAAGTTTGCTTAAGCTATAATAATCAACCTTCGTAAGCCGTCCTTGTGCAAGCAGAAGACATGTTAGTCAATTTAAAATTACCGTGGTAGACAATCGACATTACTGTGCGAACATGTGTATATTTCAGTTTGAAGGATTTATCTAATTAATTCACGTAAGTTGTGTGATTTCTGCAGTAAGTACCTGACGAGATGCAGCGAAATATGCCAGGCAATAAATCGTGCAATCTATTGTTTGTGTCTTCGTTATTCAAATTCATCACGGGAAAACATTGTTTTGAATATAATAGTTACATATATTAGTTACATATATCAGTTATATATTATATACTGTCACCAGTACTATTCAACGTGTATACGGTGCCGATCACTGAACAACAGTTGGACGGGAGGGGTAGGACTCTGTCATTCGTTGACGACATCCTCGTGTATCGACAGGGTCGAGATAGACAGGCGGTTGCCAATGATATGCAGGGCGAACTAGATCGAATTTCCTCATGGTGTGCTGATGCCGATGCCCTTGTCAACCCTGCAAAGGCAACGGTTACAGGATTCTCACTAAACAACCATATTGTGAAAACAGACCTGCCGGCAGTAAGAATGGATGGGAGCAGTTTGAGTAGAACCCAGTCAATGACATATCTTGGCGTGAGGCTTGATCGTAGCCTGTCCTTCAGAGATCATGTCGATTATGTCATAACGAAGGCTCGAAAAGGTTTGTCAGCAATGAGAGTCATGGCGACTGCCAATATCGAGCAAAGACTGCTAATACTTCTGTTCCAAGGACTTGTGCTTTCACGCATCGAGTATGCCCTGGCCATCCTCACTGTCAGCCCTACACAGATTGGAAGACTTGAAAAGGTACAAAACGAAGCCATGCGCATCATTTTGGGCTGCACAAGAGACACCAGCTGTGTAGCAATGAGATACCTCCTTGACTTCCCGACAATGGAACACAGGATCAAGATCTGGAGAGCTCGTGCATACTTAAAAATAAGTGCAGATGAGCAGCACCCTCTGCATGACGCTATATTCAGAGAAAAGGGTGACAGGCTAAAGAGGGGCAAATCATGGATGGGTCGGGCGGAAGATGTCGTCAGACAGGTCTGCAGTCTTACCAGTATCAACCCCGGCAAGGAATGGGTGCCGGTGCCTCCAGCTTTTAAGTGCACTTTCTCCTGCATTATCACACTCGACAGACGGTGCAGAGAGCAGAACCCTGCCGCTGTCAATGCAGAGGTTAACGCGCTCATCTATGAACACTCAGATAGCCCCGAAGTGCTCATCTATACAGATGGATCTGTGGTAAAGCAGCAGAGAAGTGCGTAGGAATTTACAGCCCGTTCAGCGGGCCGAACCGTTCAAGAATCCAGTGGTGCCCACTCTATGACCACGAGCAGCATGACAATGGAGGTGATGGCAGTTACACAGGCTTTCATATGGCTGGATTCACAGCATTATACCAACGCGTGTGTACTAAGTGATTCAATGATCATGATTCAGAAGGTCGAAGCTGGATCTGTACGTAGACAGTGGACTGAATAGCTGCGGAAGTCTGTTGTCCGTAAAGTCACCTTCATCTTCGTCCCGGGACATGCGGGAGTCGAGGGAAATGAATGAGCTGACAAACTGGCTGGCTTTGCACCCCATGTAGATGGCCAGCCCATGGATCGTGCCGATGTTATTAACGTCCTTAAAGATATGGCGAGAACAGAGGACTTTGACGTCAATGATTCCACATCGCTGTCCAGGATGAAAGACCTGGGAGTAAGAATCGGCACAGCCAGACGCGAGAGGTACATCGGGAAAACAAAGCGCCTCGTCAACCAACACAGAACTGGCACTATTAGCCACCGGACGCTGATGCATATGCTGGGGGGGGGGGGGAGGGGAGAATCTGAGCACCTATGGACATGTCCGGAGTGCAACGAAGATACCCCAACTGATATACATACATATATTAGTTACATATATCAGTTATATATATTAGTTATATATATCAGTTTCATATATTAGTTACATATATCAGTTACATATATTAGTTACATATATCAGTTACATATATCAGTTACATATATCAGTTATATATAATCAGTTATATATATTAGTTACATATATCAGTTATATACATTAGTTATATATATTAGTTACATATATTAGTTATATATATATCAGTTATATATATTAGTTATATATATTAGTTACATATATTAGTTATATATATTAGTTACATATATCAGTTACATATATCAGTTACATATATTAGTTACATATATTAGTGATATATATTAGTTAGATATATCAGTTACATATATCAGTTATATATATTAGTTATACATACTAGTTACATATATCAGTTACATATACCAGTTATATATATTAGTTATATATATTAGTTACATATATCAGTTACATATATCAGTTACATATATTAGTTATATATATCAGTTACATATATCAGTTATTTATATCAATTATATATATATTAGTTATATATATTAGTTACATATTTCAGTTACATATATTAGTTATATATATTAGTTACATATATCATTTATATATATTAGTTATACATATTAGTTACATATATCAGTTACATATATCAGTTACATATATTAGTTATATATATCAGTTACATATATCAGTTACATATATCAGTTATATATATCAATTATATATATATTAATTATATATATTAGTTACATATATCAGTTACATATATTAGTTATATATATCAGTTACATATATTAGTTATATATATTAGTTATATATATCAGTTACATATATTAGTTATATATATCAGTTACTTATATCAGTTACATATATCAGTTACATATATCAGTTACATATATTAGTTATATATATTAGTTACATATATCAGTTACATATATTAGTTATATATATTAGTTACATATATCAGTTACATATATCAGTTATATATATTAGTTACATATATCAGTTACATGTATAAGTTATATATATATATATATATATAATATATATATATATATATATATATTATATATATATATATATATATATATATATATATATATATTAGTTACATATATCAGTATATATATATATATTTCAGTTACATATGTCAGTTATATATATTAGTTGCATATATTAGTTACATATATCAGCTACAAATATTAGTTACATATATAAGATACATATATTAGTTACATATATCAGTTACATATATCAGTCATATATATTAGTTACATATATCAGTTACATATATCAGTTACATAAATCAGTTATATAGTTTAGTTACATATATTAGTTACATATATTAGTTACATATATCAGTTATATATATATTAGTTACATGTATCAGCTACAAATATTAGTTACATATATCAGTTACATATATTAGTTACATATATCAGTTACATATATCAGTCATATATATTAGTTACATATGTCAGTTACATATATCAGTTACATAAATCAGTTATATATTTTAGTTACATATTTTAGTTACATATATTAGTTACATATATCAGTTACATATATTAGTTACATATATCAGTTGTATATATTAGTTACATATATTAGTTACATATATTAGTTACATATATTAGTTACATATATTAGTTACATGTATCAGTTATATATATATATATCAGTTACATATATTAGTTATAAATATTAGTTACATATATCAGTTATATATATTAGTTTTATATATCAGTTATATATATTAGTAATATATATATCAGTTACATATATCAGTTATATATATTAGTTATATATATTAGTTACATATATTAGTTACATATATCAGTTATATATATTAGTTACATATATCAGTTACATATATTAGTTACATATATTAGTTACATATATTAGTTACATATATTAGTTACACATATCAGTTATATATATTAGTTATATATATTAGTTATACATATTAGTTACATATATCAGTTACACATATCAGTTATATATATTAGTAATACATATTAGTTACATATATCAGTTACATATATCAGTTACATATATTAGTTATACATATTAGTTACATATATCAGTTACATATATCAGTTATATATATTAGTTATACATATTAGTTACATATATCAGTTACATATATTAGTTATATATATCAGTTACATATATCAGTTACATATATCAGTTATATATCTCAGTTACATATATTAGTTATATATATTAGTTACATATATTAGTTATATATATATTATTTATATATATCAGTTACATATATCAGTTATATATATTAGTTATATATATTAGTTACATATATTAGTTATATATATCAGTTACATATATTAGTTATATATATCAGTTATATATATATCTTAGTTATATATATCAGTTACATATATTAGTTATACATATTTGTTACATATATTAGTTATATATATTAGTTATATATATCAGTTACATATATCAGTTATATATATATTAGTTATATATATTAGTAACATATATAGTTACATATATCAGTTATATATTGTAGTTACATATATCAGTTACATATATTAGTTACATATATTAGTTACATATATTAGATACATATATTAGTTACATATATTAGTTACATATATCAGTTATATATATTAGTTATATATATTAGTTACATATATTAGTTATATATATTAGTTACATATATTAGTTATATATATTAGTTACATATATTAGTTACATATATCAGTTATATATATTAGTTATATATATTAGTTACATATATTAGTTATATATATAGTTACATATATTAGTTACATATATCAGTTATATATTAGTTATACATATTATTACATATATCAGTTACATATATTAGTTATATATATCAGTTACATATATTAGTTATATATATTAGTTATATATATCAGTTACATATATTAGTTATATATATCAGTTACTTATATCAGTTACATATATCAGTTACATATATCAGTTACATATATTAGTTATATATATTAGTTACATATATCAGTTACATATATTAGTTATATATATTAGTTACATATATCAGTTACATATATCAGTTATATATATTAGTTACATATATCAGTTACATGTATAAGTTATATATATATAATATATATATATATATATATATTATATATATATATATATATAGAATATATATAATATATCTATATATATATATATAATATATAATAGATATATATATATATATTAGTTAACATATATGCAAGTTATAATACTATATATATATTTCAGTTACATATGTCAGTTATATATATATTAGTTGCATATATTAGTTACATATATCAGCTACAAATATTAGTTACATATAATCAGATACCTATATTAGTTCCTATATCAGTTACATATATCAGTCCATATATATTAAGTTACATATATCATGTACATATATCAGTTACATTAAATCAGTTATATAGTTTAGTTTACAATATATTAGTTACATATATTAGTTACATATATCAGTTATATATATAGTTAGTTACATGTATCAGCTACAAATATTAGTTACATAGATCAGTTACATAATTAGTTACATATATCAGTTACATATAATCAGTCATATATATTAGTTACATATATCAGTTACATATATCAGTTACATAAATCGTTATTATTTTAGTTACATATTTTAGTTACATATATTAGTACATATATCAGTTACATATATTAGTTACGATATATCAGTTGTATATATTAGTTACATATATTGTTACCTATATTAGTTACAATATATGTAGTTACATATATCAGTTAGTATAATATCAGTTATACATATTAGTACATATATCAGTTACAGATATCAGTTATATATATTAGTAATACATATTAGTTACATATATAGTTACATATATCAGTTACATATATCAGTTACATATATTAGTTTATATATATCAGTTACATATATTAGTACATATATTAGTTATAATATATTAGTTTATATATATCAGTTACATATATTAGGTACATATATCAGTTACATATATCAGTTATATATCAGTTATATATATCAGTTACATATATTAGTTATATATATTATTTACATATATTAGTTACATATATCAGTTACATATATTAGTTATATATATTAGTTACATATATCAGTTACATATATTAGTTACATATATCAGTTACATATATTAGTTACATATATCAGTTATATATATATTAGTTACATATATCAGCTACAGATATTAGTTACATATATCAGTTACATATATTAGTTACATATATCAGTTACATATATCAGTCATATATATTAGTTACATATATTAGTTACATATATTAGTTACATATATCAGTTATATATATATTAGTTACATATATCAGCTACAAATATTAGTTACATATATCAGTGACATATATTATTTACATATATCAGTTACATATATCAGTCACATATATTAGTTACATATATCAGTTACATATATCAGTTACATAAATCAGTTATATATTTTACTTACATATTTTAGTTACATATATTAGTTACATATATCAGTTATATATATTAGTTACATATATCAGTTGTATATATTAGTTACATATATTAGTTACAGATATTAGTTACATATATTAGTTACATATATCAGTTATATATATCAGTTATATATATTAGTTACATATATCAGTTACATATATCAGTTATATATATTAGTAATACATATTAGCTACATATATCAGTTACATATATCAGTTGTATATATTAGTTACATATATTAGTTGTATATATTAGTTACATATATTAGTTACATATATTAGGTACATATATCAGTTACATATATCAGTTATATATATTAGTTACATATATCAGTTACATATATCAGTTATATATATTAGTTATACATATTAGTTACATATATCAGTTACATATATCAGTTATATATATATTAGTTATACATATTAGTTACATATATCAGTTACATATATCAGTTATATATATTAGTAATACATATTAGTTACATATATCAGTTACATATATCAGTTATATATATTAGTTATACATATTAGTTACATATATCAGTTACATATATCAGTTATATATATTAGTTATACATATTAGTTACATATATTAGTTACATATATCAGTTACATATATCAGTTATATATATTAGTTACATATATCAGTTACAGATATCAGTTATATATATTAGTTATACATATTAGTTACATATATCAGTTACATATATTAGTTATATATATCAGTTACATATATCAGTTACATATATCAGTTATATATATCAGTTACATATATTAGTTATAAATATTAGTTACATATATCAGTTATATATATTATTTTTATATATCAGTTATATATATTAGTTATATATATATATCAGTTACATATATCAGTTATATATATTAGTTATATATATTAGTTACATATATTAGTTACATATATCAGTTATATATATTAGTTACATATATCAGTTACATATATTAGTTACATATATTAGTTACATATATTAGTTACATATATTAGTTACATGTATCAGTTATATATATATATCAGTTACATATATTAGTTATAAATATTAGTTACATATATCAGTTATATATATTAGTTTTATATATCAGTTATATATATTAGTAATATATATATCAGTTACATATATCAGTTATATATATTAGTTATATATATTAGTTACATATATTAGTTACATATATCAGTTATATATATTAGTTACATATATCAGTTACATATATTAGTTACATATATTAGTTACATATATTAGTTACATATATTAGTTACACATATCAGATATATATATTAGTTATATATATTAGTTATACATATTAGTTACATATATCAGTTACACATATCAGTTATATATATTAGTAATACATATTAGTTACATATATCAGTTACATATATCAGTTACATATATTAGTTATACATATTAGTTACATATATCAGTTACATATATCAGTTATATATATATTAGTTATACATATTAGTTACATATATCAGTTACATATATTAGTTATATATATCAGTTACATATATCAGTTACATATATCAGTTATATATCTCAGTTACATATATTAGTTATATATATTAGTTACATATATTAGTTATATATATATTATTTATATATATCAGTTACATATATCAGTTATATATATTAGTTATATATATTAGTTACATATATTAGTTATATATATCAGTTACATATATTAGTTATATATATCAGTTATATATATATCTTAGTTATATATATCAGTTACATATATTAGTTATACATATTTGTTACATATATTAGTTATATATATTAGTTATATATATCAGTTACATATATCAGTTATATATATTAGTTATATATATTAGTAACATATATTAGTTACATATATCAGTTATATATTGTAGTTACATATATCAGTTACATATATTAGTTACATATATTAGTTACATATATTAGTTACATATATTAGTTACATATATTAGTTACATATATCAGTTATATATATTAGTTATATATATTAGTTACATATATTAGTTATATATATTAGTTACATATATTAGTTATATATATTAGTTACATATATTAGTTACATATATTAGTTACATATATCAGTTATATATATTAGTTACATATATTAGTTATATATATTAGTTACATATATTAGTTACATATATCAGTTATATATATTAGTTATACATATTAGTTACATATATCAGTTACATATATTAGTTATATATATCAGTTACATATATCAGTTATATATATTAGTTACATATATTAGTTATATATATTAGTTACATATATTAGTTACATATATTAGTTACATATATCAGTTATATATATTAGTTATACATATTAGTTTCATATATCAGTTACATATATCAGTTACATATCTTAGTTATATATATCAGTTACATATATCAGTTATATATATTAGTTATATATATCAGTTACATATATCAGTTATATATATTAGTTACATATATTAGTTACATATATTATTTACATATATTAGTTATATATATTAGTTATATATATCAGTTACATATTTTAGTTATATATATTAGTTACATATATCAGTTATATATATTAGTTATATATATTAGTTACATATATTAGTTACATATATTAGTTACATTTATTAGTTACATATATCAGTTACATATATTAGATATATATATTAGTTATATATATCAGTTACATATATCAGTTACATATATTAGTTATATATATCAGTTACATATATTAGTTACATATATTAGTTATATATATTAGTTATATATATCAGTTACATATATTAGTTATATAAATTAGTTACATATATCAGTTATATATATCAGTTATATATATCAGTTACATATATTAGTTATATATATTATTTACATATATTAGTTACATATATCAGTTACATATATTAGTTATATATATTAGTTATATATATCAGTTACATATATCAGTTACACATATTAGTTATATATATCAGTTACATATATCAGTTATATATATCAGTTACATATATCAGTTATATATATCAGTTACATATATCAGTTATATATATCAGTTACATATATTAGTTATATATATTAGTTACACATATCAGTTATATATATTAGTTATATATATTAGTTATACATATTAGTTACATATATCAGTTACATATATCAGTTATATATATTAGTAATACATATTAGTTACATATATCAGTTACATATATCAGTTACATATATTAGTTATACATATTAGTTATATATTTAGTTATATATTCTATATATAGTTATATATTCACTTGGTGTGATGAAGCTGGGGCAATGGTCAACCCAACAAAGGCAACAGTGACTTGGTTCTCGTTGAATAATCATATTGTCAACAATCCAACACCAACTGTAATGCTGTGTTCAGAGACGGTGGAAAGAACGCAGGCAATGAATTACCTGGGGATACGGTTTGATCGAAGCCTTGCTTATAATGTGCACATAGACCAGGTGATAACAAAGGCCAAGCGGGGTTTGGCAGCGATGCGGGTGATGGCGGCAGCAAACTGTGAGCAGCGCCATCTATGTCTTCTGTACGAGGGGCTGGTCATGTCTGTTTTGGAGTATGCAATGGCAATCCTGACTGTCAGCCATAAGCAGATAGAAAGGATGGAAAGGATACAGAATGAAGCTATGCGCATTATTCTTGGATGTACAAGAGATACAGCATGCAGGGCGATGCGCTACCTTCTTGATTTTCCAACCATTGAAGAGAGGATGCAAGTTTGCAGGGCACGCGCCTACCTCAGAATTAACGCAAACACACAGCATCCACTGCATAGTGAAATTAGGAAGGTGAAAGGCAGCAGGTTAAAAAGAGGACGGTCGTGGATGGGTCAAGCCGAGGACATTCTTCAACAGGTAAGTTCACTTGAGGACTTAGAACCTGGCGAGGAGTGGGTGCAAGTGCCAACAGACTTCTGCACATCCTTTTCAGTTTGCATCCAACTAGAAAGAAAATGCAGACAAGAAAATCCGGCTGCTGTTGAGGCTGAAGTACAAGCGTTGATTTTCGAGAATTCGCTAGACGGTGACGCGGTCATCTACACAGATGGGTCGGTCGTCCGACATGTGAGAAGCTCATGGGCCTTTACAGCTCGGGCCGGAGGGAGAATTGTGAAGGAGGACTCTGGTGCTTTCACTGAAACCACAAGTAGCCTGACCATGGAAGTCATGGCAGTAAGTAAAGCAATAACATGGCTCGAGACACAGACATTCACTAGGGCTTGTTTCCTTAGCGACTCAATGAACATGATCAAGAGGATAGAGGAGGGGGTCGATCCGAAGAGAATGGTTGCTGCCTCTGAAGCGGTCTCGGCTGGCAAAGATTAGTTTCATCTTCGTACCAGGGCATGCGGGAGTACAAGGAAATGAGCGGGCTGACAAGCTCGCAGGTGAGGCTACTGTTGAGGGCGGACGCGCCATGGACCAGGCTGACATTCTGAATGCTCTACGAGAAGTGAGACTTTTGCAAGAACCAAGTGATGACTGTGAATCTACAACAATGGCCAGACTGCGAGAGCAGCAAATTAAAAGAGGGGTGGCCAAACAAGAACACTAAGCAGGAAGCCAAAGAAGATTGATAAACCAACACAGAACTGGCGTCGTTAGCCGCTACACGCTGCGGGATTTGCTGAGGAGGGGATCCGAGCACTTATGGACTGAATGGTCCGATGTGCAACGAGGATGATCTGTCGACTAACTAACTAACTAACATATTAGTTACATATATCAGTTACATATATCAGTTATATATATTAGTTATACATATTAGTTACATATATCAGTTACATATATTAGTTATATATATCAGTTACATATATCAGTTACATATATCAGTTATATATCTCAGTTACATATATTAGTTATATATATTAGTTACATATATTAGTTATATATATATATTATTTATATATATCAGTTACATATATCAGTTATATATATTAGTTATATATATTAGTTACATATATTAGTTATATATATCAGTTACATATATTAGTTATATATATCAGTTATATATATATCTTAGTTATATATATCAGTTACATATATTAGTTATACATATTTGTTACATATATTAGTTATATATATTAGTTATATATATCAGTTACATATATCAGTTATATATATTAGTTATATATATTAGTAACATATATTAGTTACATATATCAGTTATATATAGTAGTTACATATATCAGTTACATATATTAGTTACATATATTAGTTACATATATTAGTTACATATATTAGTTACATATATCAGTTATATATATTAGTTATATATATTAGTTACATATATTAGTTATATATATTAGTTACATATATTAGTTATATATATTAGTTACATATATTAGTTACATATATTAGTTACATATATCAGTTATATATATTAGTTATATATATTAGTTACATATATTAGTTATATATATTAGTTACATATATTAGTTACATATATCAGTTATATATATTAGTTATACATATTAGTTAATATATCAGTTACATATATTAGTTATATATATCAGTTACATATATCAGTTATATATATTAGTTACATATATTAGTTATATATATTAGTTACATATATTAGTTACATATATTAGTTACATATATCAGTTATATATATTAGTTATACATATTAGTTTCATATATCAGTTACATATATCAGTTACATATCTTAGTTATATATATCAGTTACATATATCAGTTATATATATTAGTTATATATATCAGTTACATATATCAGTTATATATATTAGTTACATAAATTAGTTACATATATTATTTACATATATTAGTAATATATATTAGTTATATATATCAGTTACATATTTTAGTTATATATATTAGTTACATATATCAGTTATATATATTAGTTATATATATTAGTTACATATATTAGTTATATATATTAGTTACATTTATTAGTTACATATATCAGTTACATATATTAGATATATATATTAGTTATATATATCAGTTACATATATCAGTTACATATATTAGTTATATATATCAGTTACATATATTAGTTACATATATTAGTTATATATATTAGTTATATATATCAGTTACATATATTAGTTATATAAATTAGTTACATATATCAGTTATATATATCAGTTATATATATCAGTTACATATATTAGTTATATATATTATTTACATATATTAGTTACATATATCAGTTACATATATTAGTTATATATATTAGTTATATATATCAGTTACATGTATCAGTTACATATATTAGTTATATATATCAGTTACATATATCAGTTATATATATCAGTTACATATATCAGTTATATATATCAGTTACATATATCAGTTATATATATCAGTTACATATATTAGTTATATATATTAGTTACATATATCAGTTATATATATCAGTTACATATATTAGTTATATATATCAGTTACATATATCAGTTATATATATCAGTTACATATATCAGTTATATATATCAGTTACATATATTAGTTATATATATTAGTTACATATATCAGTTATATATATCAGTTACATATATCAGTTATATATATCAGTTACATATATTAGTTATATATATTAGTTACATATATCAGTGTCATATATCAGTTATATATATCAGTTATATATATCAGTTACATATATCAGTTATATATATCAGTTACATATATCAGTTACATATATCAGTTATATATATCAGTTATATATATCAGTTACATATATCAGTTATATATATCAGTTACATATATCAGTTATATATATTAGTTATATATATCAGTTACATATATTAGTTATATATATATATCAGTTACATATATCAGTTATATATATTAGTTATATATATCAGTTACATATATCAGTTATATATATTAGTTATATATATCAGTTACATATATCAGTTACATATATCAGTTATATATATTAGTTACATATATCAGTTACATATATTAGTTACATATATTAGTTACATATATTAGTTACATATATTAGTTACATATATCAGTTACATATATCAGTTAAATATATCAGTTATATATATATATATATCAGTTACATATATCAGTTATATATATTAGTTATATATTTTAGTTATATATATCAGTTACATATATCAGTTATATATATTAGTTACATATATCAGTTACATATTTTAGTTACATATATTAGTTACATATATTAGTTACATATATTAGTTACATATATCAGTTATATATATTAGTTATATATATCAGTTACATATATCAGTTATATATATCAGTTATATATATTAGTTACATATATTAGTTACATATATTAGTTACATATATCAGTTATATATATATCAGTTATATATATTAGTTACATATATCAGTTACATATATTAGTTACATATATTAGTTACATATATTAGTTACATATATTAGTTACATATATCAGTTATATATATTAGTTACATATATTAGTTACATATATTAGTTACATATATTAGTTACATATATCATTTACATATATCAGTTACATATATTAGTTATATATATTAGTTACATATATTAGTTACATATATCAGTTATATATATTAGTTACATATATTAGTTATATATATTTGTTACATATATTAGTTACATATATTAGTTATATATATTAGTTACATATATTAGTTATATATATTAGTTGCATATATTAGTTATATATATATATATATTAGTTATATATATTAGTTATATATATTAGTTACATACATTAGTTACATATATTAGTTACATATATTAGTTATATATATATTAGTTACATATATTAGTTATATATATTAGTTATATATATTAGTTACATATATTAGTTACATATATTAGTTACATATATTTGTTATATATATTAGTTATATATATATCAGTTACATATATTAGTTATATATATTAGTTACATATATTAGTTATATATATTAGTTACATATATTAGTTACATATATTAGTTATATATATTAGTTACATATATTAGTTATATATATTAGTTATATATATTAGTTACATATATTAGTTATATATATTAGTTATATATATTAGTTACATATATTAGTTACATATATTAGTTATATATGTTAGTTACATATATTAGTTACATATATTAGTTACATATATCAGCTATATATATATTAGTTACATATATCAGCTACAAATATTAGTTACATATATCAGTGACATATATTATTTACATATATCAGTTACATATATCAGTCACATATATTAGTTACATATATCAGTTACATATATCAGTTACATAAATCAGTTATATAGTTTACTTCATCATCATCAAGTGCCGTGCCGGCTGGCGTAGGCGTTCATGGCTCTCCATAGATCTCGGTCTTTGGTTTTCTGGATCAACTCTGCTGCTGATATTCCTCCATGCCACCGTCTCAATCCATCCAGCATCACTTCTCTTGGTCTACCTCTGCCTCTCTTCCCCTCGATCTTTCCAGTTGTTACAATGTTCTCCAATGCCTCTCTTCTCATCACATGACCGAGGAAAGCTGTTTGTCTCTGTCTTATTGTTGTATATAATGTTCTAGTTTCATTAGCCTGTTTCAGGCAGTCGTCGTTAGTTACTCTGGCAGTCCAAGGAATTCGCAACATTCGTCTCAGGAACCACATCTCTGTTGCTTCTAATTTCTTCTTAATTTGTTCATTTACATTCCAAGATTCACTGCCATACAGCAAAACTGGTTCTACATAGCATTTCAGCACTCTCTTTCTTACATTCAGTGACAGTGACTTATTGCATAAGATACTCTTCATTTTATGAAATGCGGCTTTTGCCTGCCCTATTCTGCTCCTAATCTCTGTTGTACATCTTCCATCTGATGTTATAAATGCCCCTAGGTATCTAAAATTATCAACTTGGTTAAGGATTTTCCCTTCTATTTCTATGTCACATTTTGGTGTCACCATTTTCTTTGATATTACCATTGTTACTGTTTTCTTGATATTCAAGTTGAGTCCTTTCCTTGCACTCTCTGTTACTACAACGTCTAATAATTGTTGTAGGTCTGTTGAATTATCCGCCACCAATACTGTGTCATCTGCATAGCGTATATTATTTATATTATAACCTCCAACTAGTATTCCTGGCATCTCTTTGATCTCTCTCATTATTACTTCGCTATACAGGGAGAAAAGATCTGGTGACAAGACACACCCTTGTCGTACTCCTAGCTTTATCTGTTCGTAACTACCCTCTTTATTTCCCATTTTAATTGCTGCTACTTGGTTCCAGTAAATATTCTTTATTATTCTTAAATCTTTTCCATCAGTGTTGATATCTTCCAACATTTTAATCAGTTCATCATGTTTCACTTTATCAAATGCCTTAGTATAATCTATGAAGCACAAATATATGTCCCTCTGTTTCTCTATTGACCTTTCTATTAGTGTCCGCAATGTATAAATTGCATTGTTTGTGCCCTTTCCTTCCACAAATCCATACTGTTCTTCACTAATTTCCATTTTTATTTTCTTTTTGGTTCTTCTCATTATGATTCTGAGTAGAAGCTTAGTGATATGGTTTATAAGGTTAATTGTACGAAAATCTTCACAATCAATTGCTCCTGGTCTTTTTGGTATAGCTATAAATACAGATTTCAGCATATCACTGGGTAAATATCCACTGCTGTAAATATCATTCAACATTTTGGTTAATATATCTACTCCAAATTCTCCCAATACTTCTAATTCTTCTATTGTGATTTCATCTGGCCCAGCTGTTTTTCCTTTCTTCATACGTTTCATAGCGTCAGCGACTTCTTCTTTCAGAATAGGTGGACCTTCTAAGTTACTATCTTCTGTTAATTCTGCCCTTTCTCCTTCATATAATTCTCTTATATACTCATTCCACCTCTTCATTATAGCATCTTCCTCTAATATTATCTTTCCTGTTTTTGATTTCAAACACCCTGTATTTATTCTTATTTTTTTTCCTGTAAGCTCACTGATTTGTCTGTGCATATTTTTTGTATCTTTAATGGAATTTAATTCAATTTTTTTGCATTGCTCGTTTAACCAACTTTCTTTAGCCTTCCCACATTTATCTTTTATTTCTTTATTTATCTTAGCGAATTCTTGTTTGTTATTTTTATACTGTTTTCTTTTGTCCATCAGGTTTAAGATATCTTCATTCATCCATTTTTTCTTAGCTATTTTGCCTCTCTCTGGTAATACTTCTTTGCTAGTTTGATGAATGGAGTCCCTTAACATTTCCCATTGTTCATCTATACTCTGTATTTTAGTTATTGCATTGTACCTATTTTTCACAGTCACTCTGTATTGTTCTTGCATTTCTTTATCTATTTTTAGAACCTCTTTATTAAGTCTCATGTTCTTAACCATTTTTTTCCCTCTTTTTAATCTTACTTTTATTTGTCCACATAGTGGTACATGATCACTATTACAGTCAGCACCAGGCATTGTCTTTACATTAATTAAAGCATTTCTAAATCTTTTATTAATTAGTATGTAGTCAATTTGGTTGCGTATATTCTTATCAGGGCTTATCCATGTGTACAGTCGTCTTTTATGGTGTTTAAACCATGTGTTTCCAATTATCATATCATTGATATTTGCCCATTCTATTAGCTTTTCCCCTCTTTCATTTCTTGTACCTAAACCATAATTCCCCACTACATCCTCCATTTTTCCCTTTCCTACTTTTGCATTAAAATCACCAAGTATTATCTTTATTTCTTGTGATCCAATTTGAGCCATCGCCATTTCTATTTCGTCGTAAAAGTGTTGTATTTCTTCATCACTACTGCTTGCTGTTGGTGCATATACTTGTATAATATTTATGTCTATTGGTTTGCCTTTGATTTTTACCATAATAACTCTATCTGAAATACACCAGTATCCATTAATTGACTTGGCTGTTTTTTCATCTAATATTATTCCTACCCCTTTCTCCTGTGTCTCCCCTCCAGAATAAATTATTGTGTGATTGTCAGCTATAATTTTGCCCGATCCCTTCCATCTCATCTCACTAACGCCTAGTATATTCATTTTCATGCTATCCATCTCACTTAGAACATTGGTCAACTTTCCTAGCTCATTTAATGTCCTAACATTCCATGTTCCTACTCTAAATTTATTTATTTTAGTTAAGATTTTGCCATCAGTAGCTGGATGACGGTCTGGTGTCACCTGTGGCTCATGACTGTCCCTACCGGACGAGGATGCCCTAAGACAGCCATTAACGTCCTTCACTAACTTTGATTTATGTTTTGCCATGAAGTCTTGGGAAGATAATGTGGTGGTTTCCCCTTGCCTTCCACATTCACATGGTGGTCTTTTTACCTCTGCTTTTGACAGCCATTTCCGACTGTAAGGACAAGTGAGTGCCCTGCTCTGCTCAGCTGCAGAGTTGTCCACTTATTCCGGTGGATACTCGGTCCCCAGAGCTGTGTTAGCCACACCGTAGTGTGTTTCCATCCTCTACCGCGTGGAGGTGCAGTTGGGATTTTCCCTTCATAAAGTTATGGTCTCTGACCAAAACTCTCCAGTACTTTTAGAGGACTGTAGAGGACTATAGTTTACTTACATATTTTAATTACATATATTAGTTAAATATATTAGTTATATATATTAGTTACATATATTAGTTATATATATTAGTTATATATATTAGTTACATATATTAGTTATATATATTAGTTATATATATTAGTTACATATATTAGTTACATATATTAGTTGTATATGTTAGTTACATATATTAGTTATATATATCAGTTACATATATTAGTTATATATATTAGTTACATATATTAGTTATATATATTAGTTACATATATTAGTTATATATATCAGTTACATATATTAGTTATATATATTAGTTACATATATTAGTTACATATATCAGTTATATATATTAGTTACATATATTAGTTATATATATTAGTTACATATATTAGTTACATATATCAGTTATATATATTAGTTACATATATCAGTTACATATATTAGTTACATATATTAGTTACATATATTAGTTACATATATTAGTTACATATATCAGTTATATATATTAGTTATATATATCAGTTACATATATTAGTTATATATATTAGTTACATATATCAGATACATATATCAGTTACATATATCAGTTATATATATCAGTTACATATATCAGTTATATATATTAGTTATATATATCAGTTACATATATCAGTTATATATATATCAGTTACATATATCAGTTATATATATTAGTTATATATATCAGTTACATATATCAGTTATATATATATATATATATCAGTTACATATATCAGTTATATATATTAGTTACATATATCAGTTATATATATATCAGTTACATATATCAGTTATATATATCAGTTACATACCGGCTTCGTGGCCGAGGGGTTAGCAGATTTCTCCGCTAACCCCGAATACTCTCATCACGTGACGCGACGAGAATTAGCAGTGGTTCGAATCGCAAAAGTGACTTATGAGAGTATGGAGCCGGTCGCTCAGAAAGTCGTGGCGTGCTGATGAGCGGAATCTAGCCTAGGAATCAACATACAGCTGAAAGATGCTGGTGTTGACCGCAATATCCTGAATCAGGATGGAAACGCGAAAAAAAAAAAAATATCAGTTACATATATTAGTTATATATATTAGTTACATATATTAGTTACATATATCAGTTATATATATTAGTTACATATATTAGTTACATATATTAGTTACATATATCAGTTACATATATCAGGTATATATATCAGTTATATATATATTAGTTACATATATCAGTTATATATATTAGTTCCATATATTAGTTACATATATTAGTTACATATATCAGTTACATATATCAGTTACATATATTAGTTATATATATTAGTTACATATATTAGTTACATATATCAGTTACATATATTAGTTACATATATTAGTTACATATATCAGTTACATATATCAGTTATATATATCAGTTACATATGTCAGTTACATATATCAGTTATATATATTAGTAATACATACTAGTTACATATATCAGTTACATATATCAGTTATATATATTAGTTACATATATTAGTTACATATATCAGTTACATATATCAGTTATATATATATATTTCAGTTACATATGTCAGTTATATATATTAGTTGCATATATCAGTTACGTATATTAGTTACATATATCAGCTACATATATTAGTTACATATATCAGCTACATATATTAGTTACATATATCAGTTACATATATTAGTTATTTATATATTAGTTACATATATTAGTTACATATATTAGTTATATATATATTAGTTACATATATCAGCTACATATATTAGTTACATATATTAGTTATATATATATATATTAGTTACATATATTAGTTACATATATTAGTTATATATATATTAGTTACATATATCAGCTACATATATTAGTTACATATATCAGCTACATATATTAGTTACATATATTAGTTACAGATATCAGTTACATATATCAGTTACATATATTAGTTATATATATATATTAGTTACATATATCAGTTACATATATTAGTTATATATATCATTTATATATATTAGTTACATATATTAGTTATATATATATTAGTTACATATATTAGTTACATATATTAGTTACATATATTAGTTATATATATATTAGTTACATATATTAGTTACATATATCAGTTACATATATCAGTTACATATATTAGTTATATATATATTAGTTACATATATCAGCTACATATATTAGTTACATATATTAGTTATATATATATTAGTTACATATATTAGTTACATATATTAGTTACATATATTAGTTATATATATATATATTAGTTTCATATATCAGCTACATATATTAGTTACATATATCAGCTACATATATTAGTTACATATATTAGTTACATATATCAGTTACATATATCAGTTACATATATTAGTTACATATATTCACCTGTTGCATGAGGCGCTGGACGTAGTTAAGGGTCAGAGACTGATAAGAGGGAAATCATGGATGGCTCAGGCGGAGGATACGATCAGACAGGTGTGCCCCTTGGAGAACATCAGGCGAGGAGAGGAGTGGGTCAGAGTGCCAGCCGTGCAGTCAGACTTGTGCAGAGTTGTAATAACATTGAACCGGGAGTACAGGGAGTGGCCAGCGGGGGCCACGGAAGTGGAAATTCAGCAACTAATTCATGAAAATTCTCGCTCGGGTGATGTGATTATCTACACGGATGGGTCAGTGTTGAGAGGTAGGAGAAGTGCCTGGGGGTTCTTGGCAAAAACTAATGGTCGGCGTTTGGTGCAGGAGAGCCTGGCGTATGATAACACTACATCTAGCTTAAGAATGGAGGTGGAGGCGGTCAGTGCAGCTTTCCGCTGGATAGAAAACACGATACATACACACATTGTGATTGTAACTGACTCAGAAAGTATGCTGAGAAGGGTGAGAACAGGTAGGCTTCGTGCAGAGTGGCTTGCTTCGCTTCGGAGGTCACGGGTAGTAAGCATCACCTGGATCTTTTCTCCTGGGCATGCCGGTGTGCTGGGGAATGAACAGGCGGACAGATTGGCTGGCTCGGCAGAATTTGGTGGAGTATTGATGCATGACAAGGCAGACGTGGTTGCGGCCTTGTGGGAGCACGTGTACACCTCGGAGGAGCAGATGGAGCACCATGGTCTGGTAAGAATGAGACAACGAGGTGTGACGAGGGGATTCTGGCCGACGCTCGGCGCTCGGAGGAAAGGCGAGACGGACATATAATCAGATTGCTACTGGAACTATTAGTGTTGGAACTCTTCGCTGGCTGCTGAGGATGGAGACGGAGCGCTTATGGGAATGTCCCGAATGCTGTGATGTCGGTTCCTAGATCAATCAATCAATCAATCATATTAGTTATATATATATTAGTTACATATATCAGCTACAAATATTAGTTACATATATCAGTTACATATATTAGTTACATATATCAGTTACATATATCAGTCATATATATTAGTTACATATATCAGTTACATATATCAGTTACATAAATCAGTTATATATTTTAGTTACATATTTTAGTTACATATATTAGTTACATATATCAGTTATATATATATTAGTTACATATATCAGTTGTATATATTAGTTACATATATTAGTTACATATATTAGTTACATATATCAGTTATATATATCAGTTATATATATTAGTTACATATATCAGTTATATATATCAGTTATATATATCAGTTATATATATTAGTTATATATATTAGTTACATATATCAGTTATATATATCAGTTATATATATCAGTTATATATATCAGTTATATATATTAGTTACATATATCAGTTATATATATCAGTTATATATATCAGTTATATATATATATTAGTTACATATATCAGTTACATATATCAGTTATATTTATATATTAGTTACATATTTTAGTTATATAAATTAGTTGCATATAGGATTTACATATATTAGTTATATATGTGAGTTATGATCGCTTACGCTACACACATCGGATTACAACTCATTGCTTCCCCCCTCCGCCCCCTTCCCCACACAGGTCCATGTATCGCACGGATTGTTATGTCATAGGTAAGATATACTATGGCAAGAGTAAGCGGAGTTGATAGGGATCTGTGCTCGTAATGTCATGAGCACTGCCGGGCGCGAATTTGATACCTGGTCTGGTCGCTTTCCAAAGTGAGAGAAAGATTGGCCACGTATTCCTACATGCTTACATTCATTCATTCATTCCGGAACATGTCCCTTTGCAGAACATCGCTCCCATAATACCCTTTCGGAAAACCTCTCGATCATAAGCAAGATTCACCTCGTCCGATACACCGTTCTGGAGATCATACGCCACATCCTGCACCAATCTTCTCTTTGGCCTTCCTCTTCCTCTCTTCCCTGGCATATACCCCTCCATTATTGTTCTCTCCAAACTTTCGTGATGTTTCAAGTGACCAAAATATTTAAATTTTCTTTGTTTTATCGTCTTGTATAGCCAACTTTCTTCAATATTCAGCTCTTTAAGTATGGATGATATTGTTCTTTTCTTTATCCAAGACATTCTTAGAACCCGTCTATTACATTTCTTTTGCCTATTTAAAGGCATTTATGCGCTGTTCAGCTTGTTTAGTAAGTGTCCAGGTCTCACAGGCGTATGTTGCAATAGGAAAGATGCATGCTCTTAAAAATCTGATGTTTGTAGTTCTATCTGTCCCTTTCCACAATTTATTCAGTTGTTTTAGTCTGTGAAGAGCAGAAGCTATAGATCTTTTAACTTCTTTATTTGTGTCACCATTATTGGTAATCAATGACCAAAGATATTCGAAATGTTCCACCACCTCCACTTTTTCCTCATTAACATATATGTTTTTCTTCATAGTAGTTATGTCTGTATGCATCATCTTTGTTTTTGCTATTTTAAGGTATAAGTTGTGATTTTCACTATTCAATTGGGTTGAGGTTATTAGGTTTTCTATACCATTGTGTGTTGTGGATAGCAATACTGTATCATCAGCATATCGAATCTCTGGCATTTCATGAAACCCAATATGTAGGTACTTGCTAACAGGCCTACAAAATATGATGGCCTTATGATATTACAGATCCATAGCAAGAAATTGATTCGAGACAAGAACAACAAAGATATAATTTTGACTTTTACAAAAGTCCTTCCTTTCATTATAGTTTTCAAAGTATGCTTGTACTATCTTTGCTGATATTCATAGTTCACGGATTTAATTATATTCATGTCTATATTCGTATATCGGCCTAAATGTTGCTGCTATCTTCTGTGCTTGTAGACCGAGACACAATAAATTCGATTATGCTATCTTTATGTTTAATTCTTGAAGATAAAACATGAATTCTTTAAAGTGTCTCTGTGAATGTGTAACCTGTCCCCGGCCTTTCTTAGCTAGTTATAAATGTTGTTACTTTTTGCATTGTCACGTATTGTGTTTGTATTGGTTGTTACTGTGCACACATACCCAGTAACTGACAGCTTTATAGTTTTGCTTATCAGTGGTAACACAACGAAGTGTTCCGAGGTATTAGGTGATTTCAGTTTCGTTCACTGCGAGATTAGCTAAGCACATCCGTTATAAGAAATCAGTCAGTCGATTTAAGCAAACAATCATCAATCAATCGATAGATTAGTCAGTCTCTTTGACTGTGCTTTTGTTTGTCTGTGTGCCTGCGTGTCTACCTAAATACCTACCTACTTAGTTACTTCTGTGTCTACATGTCTGTCCGTATGTCTGTCCGCCTGACGTTTTGCCTGTCTGCCTACCGACTCTCCACGTATCAGTTATCAGTTATCAGTAGGGATATCTTCATTGCACTCCGGACAAGTACATAGGTGCTCAGATCCTCCCGCCCCCCTCCCCAGCAGATTCATCAGCGTTCGTGGCTAATAGTACCAGTTCTGTGTTGGTTGAAGAGGCACCCCATTTTCCGATGTACCTCTCTGTGTCCTGGTAGTGCCAATTCTTAACATCCCATGTGTTTCATCCTGGACAGCGATGGGATTCACAGACGTCAAAGTCCTCTGTTCTCGACATATCTTTAAAGACGTTAATAACATAGGACGATCCATGGGCTGGCCATCTGCAGAGGGTGCAGAGCCAGCCAGTTTATCAGCTCGTTCATTCCCTCCACTCCTGGCATGTTCCTCGGGACGAATATAAAGGTGACTTTACGGACAACTGACTTCCGCAGCGACTCAGTCCACTGTCTACGTACAGATCCAGCTTCGTCCTTCCGAATCATGCTCATTGAATCACTTAGTACACACACGTGGTATAATGCTGTGATTCCAGCCATATGAAGGCCTGTGTAGCTGCCATAACCTCCATCGTCGGTCATGCTCGTGGTCATAGAGTGGCCCATTGGATTCTTGAACGGTTCGGCCCGCTGATCGGGCTGTAAATGCCCACGCACTTCTCCACTGTTTTACAACAGATCCATCTGTATAGATGAGCACTTCGGGGCTATCTGAGTGTTCATAGTATGAGCGCGTTAACCTCTGCATTGACATCGGCAGGATTCTGCTCTCTGCACCGTCTGTCGAAGTGTAGATAATGCAGGAGAAAGTGCACTTAAAAGCTGGAGGCACCGGCACCCATTCCTTGCCGGGGTTGATACTGGTAAGACTGCAGACATGTCTGACGACATATTCCGCCCGACTCATCCATGATTTGCCCCTCTTTAGCCTGTCGCCTTTTTCTCTGAATATAGCGTCATGCAGAGGACGCTACTCATCTGCACTTATTTTTAAATATGCGCGAGCTCTCGAGTTCTTGATCCTGTGGTTCATTGTCTGGAAGTCAAGGAGATATCTCATTGCTACACAGCCGGTGTCTCTCGTGCAGCTCAAAATGATGCACATTGCTTCGTTTTGCACCTTTTCAAGTCTTCATATCTGTGTAGGGCTGACAGTAAGGATGGCCAGGGCATATTCAATGAGTGAAAGCACCAGTCCTTGCAACAGAAGTATTAGCAGTCTTTGCACGATATTGGCAGTCGCCAAGACTCTCATTGCTGACAAAACTTTTCGAGCTTTCGTTATGACATAATCGACATGATCTCTGAAAGACATGCTACGATAAAGCCTCACGCCAAGATATGTCATTGACTGGGTTCTACTAAAAATGCTCCCATCCTTTCTTACTGCCGGTAGGTATGTGTTCACAGTATATTTGTTTAGGGAGAACCATGTAACCGATGCCTTTGCAGGATGGAAAAGGGCGCCGGCATCAGCACACCATAAGAAAATTCAATCTAGTTCGCCCTGCATATCATTGGCAACCGCCTGTCTATCTCGACCTTGTCGATACACGAGAATGTCGTCAGTAAATGACAGAGTCCTACCTTTCTCTTCCAACTGTTGTTCAGTGATCGGCACTGTATACACGTTGAATAGTACTGGTGACAGCGGCATTCCTGGGCATATCGTTATCGGCTCAGAAGACCATCTCCTGCATCTTAGCACCATCTTCCTTTGGAACAGAACTGCAGCTATCCTTCATACAAGGTGAGGGTGCACTTTCAGTCTGAGGAGGGTTTGCATCAAGTGCTCGAAGGATACTCTATTGTATGCGTCCTCTAAGTCTATGGCGGCCACACATGTCTCTTCTCTGACCTGAAATCCTTCGTAAAAACATCTTGAGCAAAGACCGCCGCATTCAGCCATGACTTTTTGTTACGTCTGTATCCTCAAAGTGTGGGCGGGAAGCAGCCGATTTGTTCCAAGTCACAAGCAAGACTGTGTGCTACAATTTTCTCCAGTAGCTTGCCAGCAGTGTTCTGCATAGTAATGATTCTGTAGCCGCTTATCCTGGAATGGTCTTTGTTCGGTTTTTGGTAGCGGCAGCAAGTAGCTGTGTAGCCATTCCTACTTGATCGGACCCCTATTGATACTGGTGTTGAATTCTCTGGCCAGTTCTTCCATGTCATCATCTGACATCACCAGTAGGTCACCATATTGGATGCCGTCTGGGCCTGGGGCGGTGTTAGGTGATTTCTTGAGCATCGTACGTATTGTCTCAGCTGTGATTATGCATTCTTCGTCTGTCCGGATCCCCTCTCACAACTGAGATAGTGTCGTTGTGGTCCTCTGTCTGGCAGGCTCGTCTTTCTGGTCAGTCTGCTCTATGTAGCGTGCAAGAACGGCCTTACCTTTATCCGCACCCGACTTTTTCCATATGAGGTCTGTGCCTTGAAAGTCTGGAATACCCCTACATTGTGCAGCACCGTTCAAGCTCTTATGGAGGCGCCAGAATGTTGTAAGAGATCGCTCGGAGCACACCTTCCTGCAGAATTCGTCCCATTTCTCGGCCTTGGACTATTTGGCGCAGGATTTGAATAAAGTCATCGTCCTATAGACCTCAGTCTTCAGGTTCGCCAACTCAACCTGTGGCATGTTAGCCTTTCTGTCTTTCTGCCAGTCTTTGACAGCCTGCCTCTTTCCCAGCCATGCCTTCTCGACCTCTCCATTCCACAATGGTGGCTGCATCCATCTTTCTTGTCTCCTGCGAGAGGAAGTTAGTTTTCTTCTTCTGATCTTGCTTATGGCGTTTTGATCAATTTTGTCAAACGGAAAGGCATTTGTCTTGTTTCCTTGACTCCTGGCCCTGTCTTTCTCGATCAGGATGATACAAGGGTAGTGGTCACTGTCGCGGTATCCCAGTGTACTCCACCTGCATCTTGGTGCGATGGTGGGCGACACCAGGGCCAAGTCAATGACTCTGTCAGAGTCACCTGGTCGAGTTGCTATTCTAGTTATCTTCCCATCATTCAGACATATTAGGGCAGCAGATGCCAGAATGTCCTCCAGATCTTCTCCCTGTCTATTGGTGATGCTATTCCCCAATTGACTGCCTCTGGCATTGAAGTCCCCACTGTAGATGATATGCCTTTCATCCATATCGAACAAACTGATACGAACTCCGTTGCACGGTCCGAACTCCATTTCACCTCGAAAACACACTAAATCCATAAAAATTTCAGAAAAAAAACACGTTCCGTTTTACGGGACGAAGAAATGTCCCGCCATCTTGCTCCAAGGGAACTCACTCATTCCCCACGTATACATCTGTCTATCTGTCTGTGTGTCTGCCTGCTTGCCAACCTATCCATCTACCTATTTATCTGTGGGTGAATGTGGGATATGTGGGTGGGTGCGAGAGGGAGATTGTGTGGATGGTGGATGTGTGTGGTGGGGGATGTGTGACTGGGTGCGGAATATGTGTGTGGGTAGGTGAGGGGTGTGTGGGTTAGCGGGAGATGTGTGTGTGGATGGGGAATTGTATGGTTAGGGGACATGTGTTTGGCTGTGTGGTTGGGATGTGTGGGTGAGTGGTGGAGGATATGTGGGTGAGTAAGTGTTTGTGGGTTATGGGTTATGTGGGGGGTGTGTGTGTGGGTGGGAAGATGTGTGTAGGTGGGGATGTGTGTGGGTGGAGGATGTATAGGTGGGTGGGTAGAGGAATGCGTGTGTGCCTGGGAGGTGTGTGTGTGTGGGTGGAGGTATATGTGGGGGATATGTGTGTGGGGGATGTGTGGTGGATGGGTTATGTGTGGATGTCTGTGTGTGTCTCATAACATTGTAAAATGCATTGTTCATGTTTACAACATTCATTTGACAATGTTTTACTATATGAATGTATCATGCACTATTTATGAACGAAGGATGACTGATTGAAAGGGCTGAATGTAAGACGAGCCTGCGTACCCAATTTGTGACGCTTTGAAAATAAAGTTAAATCAAATCAAATCAAATCAAATCAATTCTGTCTGTCTGCTTGATTGCCTGCCTGCCTACGTACCTCCTACATACCTACCTGCCTACCTACCTACCTACCTACCTACCTACCTACCTACTTACCTGCCTACCTACCTACCTAGCTGCCTACCTACCTACACAAATACGTACCTACCTACTTATCTGTCTGTCTGTCTGTTTGTCGATCGATCTCTTGGTATGTCTGTCTGTCTTTCTAAATAACGATGTGGAGTCTGGATAAGTAGAAGTCGCAGGGGCCGAAGGAATATGTTCTACTTATCAGACATTCTACTTATCCAGACTTCACACATACTTACACTAATTTACACTAATACATGTGTACCTTGCAGTAGCATTCAGTAAAATGATTGTACTACTTAGGAAACACACGTAGTGAACAAATAAATAGCAATACAATATCAGAAATGTTGAAATGTTTAGTAATGAAAATTTCAAAATTAATTAAAGAAAAAGTATGTGATTTTGCTTTGCTTCTTGACTTGTGAAAAATGTCATCCCATTGCCTGTTTAAAGGCACAAAATGGTGAGACTGTATCATCTGAACATCCATTCGGCATCATGTAAATGTCAATTTTGTCAACTGATGCCAAAATATCTGACTGCGATACAGGTTGTGCTTGCAGCCCACAGTCATCCTCATCATCAGAGACATTGCTGGAAGGGACTGTGGTTGAATTACTGATTACTGCATGCATAGCCCTATAATATCAGTGCTTGAAAGAGTGGCACTGGTAGAAACATCATTGTCAATGTTCACAAACTCCTCTGGATCAATCTTCAGCTCTTTATACAATCTAGCAAGTAATGGCCCCACTAAAATATCTAACATTGCTCTCACTGCTCGCTGATGGTGTGGAATTATCATTTACAGAGACATCTACTGCAGGTAAGAAGCCAGCCTGTCTAAAGCAGATTGCAATAGTTGCTTGGAAAACCCTGTCCCATGAAGATGATAACATAAGAATAGCATCAAGAATGGTTATCTTGAAATCATCACAAATGAGGTCAGTATTCATATGACCCACAAGGTTTGACAACATTGTGGATCTATAAAGAACTTTCAGATTGTGAATGATACCTTGATCACAAGGTTGGTGTGTTGATGTGGCATTAGGTGGCAGAAACAAAAGCTCTGTTGCCTTCAGATTGTTAATTTTTGTGTGGGCTGAACAATTCTCAACAATTAAAAGAACATTTCTTTGTTTACACACCATTGGATAATAAAATTCTTGTAGCCACTCATTGAACAGTTCTAATGTCATCCACGCCTCTGAATCGGCTCTGTAATTCACACACAATGTTTTCAGACCTTTGAAACAACGAGGATTTTAAAATGTTTCAATCACAAATAAAGGCCATTCATATTGGATCACACACAACCACTGTTATTCTTTCTGTTGATTTTTTCCCCCCATGACACTTCTAATTTTTGAAAGAAAATGTTTTATCAGGTAGCAATCTCCAAAATAATCCAGTTTCATCGGCATTAAATACATCCGCAGAATTATATTTAGCTAAAGCAGGCCTGAGCACGTCTTCTATCCATGAGTGAGTCGTTGCTTCGTCGACTGACTGTTACTCTCCACACACATTCTTGTATGTTATGCAGTGGTCGTTTTTTGAAATGATCCAACCAGCCAGCACTACAATTCCCGTCTGTCTGACACACAAGACGTGCAAATTCTTCTGCTTTCGCAATAAGTAAAGGCTCATTATTGGTACATTTGCCGGTCTAATCACAGTGAACCATTTTAAAAGTGCAGCATCAACAAAATCGCACGCAGCAGTTCTCCTAGCTCTCTGCCTATCATTGTTGATTTTGCATACGAAAAACAATTGTTTGTAGCGGTCTTTATGCTTTAAAATGCCGGAAAGTGTCGATGGTGGAATACCAAATTCTCTAGCTATATCCACTTTCTTCTTCTCCCTATGTTCAACCTCTTCCAACAGCTTAATCTTTCTTTTTAAAGTCAAAGGTTTAAGCTTTCGTCCACTAGCAGGCAGCCATTGTTTACATGTAGCAACATATTATGTACGAGATTGTTCTCCGGGCTGACTAAAAATACACATTTTTTCGCGCAACAAATTTATTTTTTTTGGGGGGTGGGGTGGGTGGTAAATGAAAAGTTCGACTTAAACGTGGACATTTATATAGTCGGTAATTCATTTTTATGTTCGAATAATCCGAAAATTCGAGTTAACCGAACTAGACATATCAGGAATTTTTATACAAAAATAAAGAAGGATCTTGGCCGGGACCAAGCCAATAACGTCGACTTAAGCGAAATTCTAGTTATCCGAGTTCGAAATCAGTGGACTCGACTGCATATATATATATATATATATATATATATATATATATTGTTGATTCTTTTGGCCCTGCTGTCTGTATTTTTTTTTACTCTAGTGCTTTCTCATTCGATCTTTCTCAATCTAAGTAGCAGGTTGAAACCTAAATCTGTTATCTCTCTTACATCTAGGTTTAAACAGTAAAATGCTATGTTTCTCGGTCGCAGATCATAAAGTAAGAAGAAAAAAAAATACTTCAATGTACTGTATGATACTGCGATCTTTTGAGTGTTTAGTGTGAATAAATTGAAATAATCACAACAATATCTGCAATGATATTGCAAGTTAAGTTTAGCTAACAATGTTTCAACGCCTTTGTCACTTCTCATTTCCTTGAAACATACTCCTCAATTGTATGAGTGTGTGTGGGAGGTGTGTGTATGTGTGTGTGTGTGTGTGTGTGTGTTATTATTATTCATTCTTATCACATTTAGGTAGATCCATAAATTCGCCGCCTTGATTCGTTGTTAAAATCTCTTAAAAGACTTCCACCCTGTGAGGCATTTTGGGTATATATTCATCATCATTATCATGTGCCATGCCAATAAGCATGCACGGTCATGTTGCGTCATCATACACGATCACCAGAATCCTGGATCAGCTTAGTGTTCTTGTTTCTACCATGCCACGTGAACAAGCCATCCAGATATTTAGTTTTATGCCTTTACTTTGTTTTTTCCACCTCACTCGTGCAGGTTATCGCTAAGTTCTATACTCTGTTTCCTCTTCTAACATGGCCAAAAATGCTGACTATCTACGTCTAATTTCTCTAATCAGATTACGGTTTTCATCTGTTTCTTGTAGAACACGGTCATTGGTTTTTCTGTCTGTCCATGGTACTCTTAGAAACCACATTTCGACTGCCATTAGGTGTTTCTCAGCTTGCTATACTAGCCCACTATTTCTATGTACACATCGGCACTCTAAGGTGACATCAATATCACTCTTGCCACATATACTCCCCATAACACTACCCCGTGCTCACTATAGGATTTTTTGAACTGAAAGATCAAGGCAATTTTTACACACACACAAAAAAGTCTCTAAAGGCGATGAGGATTTGAGCACGCAATTGGGCCTGCAGACAAGCATACTAGTCACGCGTTACTGCGACTCCCATGGTTTATGATATAGTCCGAAATTGTATGGGAATTAGAGGTGACGTTGATTAACAGACGACGTGTAAATAAGCCAGCTTGATAAAAACGCCCAAGAAGAAAATGGATTGACTACATCAGAGACATTGTACAACCACACGTAATGACACTATCCAGTGCCGTCCACCGGGCGCTGGAACGCAAATTATTCCTCCCCACGACGCTTGACGGCAGAAGTGGAAGATGATGATGATGATGATGATGATGATGACGATAAAAACACACTCACTTCAAACGTGGACTGTTGGACGACACATTATCCTTAGCACACACGCGCGCGCGTACACAGACAGACATAGAGACATTCACGCACACAATAATAAAAACAAAACAATATCAGTAAACGCAACTATGCCATCAGCACTATTAAATATTGTAATAATACTATACACTTGCCGGCTCCGTGACGGAGGCGTTACGGTGGCAGTTCGTAATCCTGCACACCGCGTTCGAAACACAGCTGCGGGCGATTTGGTAGCAGAACACCTTGCGTTGGGTTTTCCATAAAATGGTATAGGTGCCGATTGGTCAAAAATCAATAGCTAACTACTGAACGTAAACTTGCCAATAGATCACATACAGTCAAAAACTGTTTGGGTTTACTTCGACGTCCTGTGAAGAATATGCAACTAACTTTTAACTATACAATTGAATTATTGTAGGCAGGCGTTGTGGCCTTGGGGCTGTCAACGTGTTCTACAAATCCCCGACATCCATAGCCGAGGGTTTGAAATCAGCCGCAAACGATTTGGAAGCAGACACCGTTGTGCGTTGATTTAGATGGTATGAGCATCTGTCGTTCGGAAAGCAATGGCAAACTACTGAAAGTTAAAATTGCATAGTAATCACAAACAGTCTAAAATATTGAGATATACTGCGACATAATGTACAGGGTATGCGACTAACGTTTAGCTTACATTATTACATTATACAGTTATTTTTGTGCAATTTCAGTCCTTTTCGTTGTTTTTGTGTTTTCGTGATGATAAAGGTTTATATCCGCAACGTTCTTCAAGATGGTGATTTTATCATAGCAAAACTTATTTTCCACACTAACTTTCGTTATTGTGAGTGAACATGTCCTTTACGTTGCATTGTTTACCCCAGGGCACTATGATTATGTTGCTTTCTAACGAGATTTTCAAACCATTTGATCTTCTGTCTCTCAATATGCGTGGTACAAGGTGTTGATTCCACTGCCTGTCTGATAACATCATTTCTTATTTTGCCTCCGATAATGAAGTTGGCAGGTTTTCTCAGGCATCTCAGCTCACAGGTTACACATGTTGTGTAAGTCTGATCTATTTGGATAATGTCCAAGTTGATATTGTAACAGGGGGATGGTGTGAATATGATATGTATTATCTGTCTTGTTGTGACAGACATTTCAGTTCACATAACATCAAACAAATGAAAATCAAACAAATCAAACAAAAACAAATATCAGTTTGTATTTGTAACGATGTGTTCACACATGCATTCATTGTGGACACACATCTACAGAGCGATTTGGTCTGATAAGTCATATTCGATACAGCCATGGGTTGTAGTTATTATGCCTTTTTTATTGCACAGTGTAATAAACTATCGTCTTTCAATATGGCAAGGTGCCAATGTATTTGTAACATGTGATTCAACCATAGATATAGCTTTATCATTATCAGCACAGCATTTCTTGGGAAAGTAATGTAATGGTTTCTATTTGACTTCCATATCTACTTGGCTGGTGATTGGATGACTGTCATTCCTCGGCAGGATGTGACGTTAACCTCATAATCTCAGTCATTTACATTCAGTTCGTTTGAACTCTGTGACGCCTTGTATCTATCAGACCGAGATTGTTGTAAAGACGTTTCTCCTATCTGGTATCAAAGCATCATCTCCAAGGGGAATGTATTGCGGAAACCCCATTCCCTCTCCAAGTTCAGAAACCAGTGGTGTGAGTAAGACCAGTGCTAGAACTTAAAAACTGCAGAGGCACAAAGTGGGGGATGGAAGCACATCATGATTAAGCAACTATACACGGGCTGACTAGGACTACGGCGATGTTAGTAATGATTTCACTCAAGTAAATGAAGAGCGCTGGATAGGACATACAATGAGAAAACCTGATAATAGCATAACAAGAAAGGCCTTTGTCTGGAATCCACAAGGCAAAAGAAATAGAGGAAGACGCATCAACACAAGGAAAAGAGAAGTAGAGACATAAATGAATAAATTGGTAAGGACATGGACCGATATGTATGACATAGTTAAGGATAGTACGACTTGCAGTGAGTTATTGTAGTTAATGATAGTACGACTTGCAGTGAGTTATTGTAGTTAATGATAGTTCGACTTGCAGTGAGTTATTGTAGTTAATGATAGTACGACTTGCAGTGAGTTGGCTGTGGGCCTATGTCCCAATCAGAGATACAGGACGTTCAGAAGAAGAATCATATCAAGAGTCAGCATAGACATACGGACTGAAATTGACAACGGCTAAGCTGTGTTTGTAGATCAGGATAAGATTGTCAACAGAGTAGATAGATGCACATTACGGAATATCCTTGGAGACTACGTGATACGAGGACAATTGCTAGAAAATAACATAGCCAAATTGAAATAAGAACACAAGATGGTATATCAGATATGAGTACTGTCGAAATAGAAGTGAGACAGGGATGTTTGCTATCCGCAATGCTATTTAATATCTGTATAGACATAATATCCAAAGAAGAGAGCGTTGCCAGAAAAGATTAAATCAAAATGGAACTATTTACTTCAGATTAAACAAAGATTCAACCGTAATAAGTGACCTTTTGTTTGCAGGCGATCAGTGCCTGTTTTACAGCGACGCGGGCAGACTGCAAAATCATATTAATAAGCAGAGTTCAACATAGCTAATACAATATCAATAGAAATACATCCAAAGCGGAAGTAATGCAAGTTAGCAGATCTCCTGGGCCACTAAGCATACATATAAATGGCACAGCTCTGAAACAAGTTAAAGATTTAAAATCCTGGAATTAAGCTCCCTGAAGATGGCAGAACAGACAAAGAAATCGAAACCAGAAGTTAAGATGGAAGTGCGCTTATATATATATATATATATATATATATATATATATATATATATATATATATATATATATATATATATATATATATATATATATATATATATATTCGTGGCGTGCATCATTACGCTGGGGTGCAGTCATGTGTGTGGCAACCGGGACTGCGGGAGCTGTGAGGAAAGGGCAGGACAGAAAAACCACTGCAGGAAATCCTCCTCCAGAGACGTCGGGCATTCCTTGCCCACATTGTCAAAGAACATTTCGAGCCAAAGTGGGCCTTGTCGGCCATCTTGGAACCCACGGCTCCGCACCTTCAACCCCACTGGATGAATTGAATGGTCATCATCATTCTTGATGGACAAACAACATATATATATATATATATATATATATATATATATATATATATATATATATATATATATATATATATATATATATATATATATATAATATATATATATATATATATCACTATCACCAATACTGAAACATCTAAATATACCTATGCCGGCAACGCGACAGATAATACGTAGCATATTCACACCAACTCTATGCTACCAACGTCAAACTAGTCATCATCATCATCATCATCATCATCTTCCACTTCTGCCGTCAAGCGTCGTGGGGAGGAATAATTTGCGTTCCAGCGCCTGGTGGACGGCACTGGATAGTGTCATTCCGTGTGGTTGTACAATGTCTCTGATGTCGTCAATCCATTTTCTTCTTGGACGTCCTCGTGGTCTCGTCGCAGATGATCTTTGATGTAAGGCCAGTGATGGTAGTTGCTGATGTTGCATTCTAACGACATGGTCAAACCACTTTATCTTCTGTCTTTCATAAATGTGGCACAAGGTGTTGATCCCACAGTCTGTCTGATAGTAGCATTTCTTACTCGGTCTCGGATTGTTAAGTTGGCAGCTCTCCTCAGGCATCTCATTTCGCAGGTGTTGATTTTGCGAAGGTGTAATTTGGATAAAGTCCAGGTTTGAGATTGATAGCAAACTAGTACATTATCCAAATCACACTTACTCACAACCTGTGAGATGAGATGCTTGAAGAGAGCTGTCAACTTAACTATTCGAGACCGAATAATAAATAATGTTATCAGACAGAGAGTAGGATCAACACCTTGTGCCACATAAATCGAAAGACAAAAGATCAAATAATGGTTTAATCATCTCGTTAGAATGCAACACTATCAACTACAGCACTGGCGCTATATCAAATAAGATATGCTCAAGCGCAATGGTTCTCAACCGGTGGGGAATTTTAGGGTTTTCAAGGAGGGAATAAAGACCACAGATTGGAACTTTTAAATTGGCTTCAGGACTACACAAAAAGCGATCGGGAGATTAAGCATATTCGTGACGTTAAATTCCCCGATTTTTTCAATCAATGAATCAATCTGGTGCCGTCTACGCAATGAAGGTTGGCTGCAATGGATCTCCAACACTGCCTGTCTCTTGCCTTGACTGTACATTCTGTCAGGCTGATGTTCGTCCATCTCTTGATGTTATCCTCCCACTTGTATCGTTGTCTACCTCTTGCTCGCTTGCCCTCAACCTTGAATTCCAGTATGGTTTTTATAAGAGTATCATGTCTTTTAACGTGATCAAAATATTTCACTTGTCTCCTCTTTATTTCTTTCATCAACTCTCTCTTCATCCCCAGTCCCCAGTTTTTCTAGGACATCTGCATTTGATTGTTTTTGTTTCCATGAAATACGACCTATTCGTCTGAATATCTGCTGTAATCCTTCTGGCATAAAGGTCAATAACAATAGCAATAGGCTCGAACAATGCAACGTCTAGAGTGGCAGACAAGATCCAGCAAACAGCATGGACGAATATTCAACAAAAAGGACTCACTCTAAGGCTGGTAGTCAAGTTGATGTGGCTACATTTATTAGCCATTCTTGAGTAGAGATCAAACCAACAAATTTATGAATTTTCAAAGGTCGATCGTGTCTGTGACCGTCAGACTAGTCGATCGCAAGAAAATATTAATAATGAATATTAAACAGTGATCCTATTTGCTACTTGCGAATTATAAACATCGGACTTCAGTCCTTCATTCCTTCTGTCTATCCAATGTCACCGAAGTGTCCTTCTGGTGAAACATTATCAATTTCTTTTCCAGATTCTGCATCTGTCCTCAGACTCTTAATCTTTATATATAAGCCAGTGCTGTCATGATTCTGGGTATCCTTTCAACTATATATAAGCTATGAACTAAGTTGTTCTGCCAGTAATTAGCTTCATGAATCAGAGACGGCATAACGTATTTCTTCTATAGTCAAGCTCAAGGATGTGAATAATGCCGTATCTATTGACAAACAAAGCTGATGTGATCTGCATTCTACGTCGGTCGCTTAGATCCATTTATATGTTTGGTTCGGGAGTTTTGCTCCCTCTTTCTTTTGCGTCATGGACTCTGCGCTACGACCTGACAGCATGACCCCTCCCCTTGAAATGTTTCATCCATTTTAGACTGTAGCGAGTTTAATCAGACTGACAAGTAGCAGTTCAGAGTCCATGAGTCATATGTATATAATATATTCCTACTGCTATGCTAATCTGATGGTCTGGCTTCCTATCAATCACATACAAAACAAAAAAAAATTATTATCTGTCGGTCACGCCCTCCTGTCTACACACCCTGGGTAAACGTCATGTAGCACCAGTTTATGGGTGAATTGTGCTAACTAAACTATAATCTATAGTTAGTCCATCAAATGCCAAAAGGCAAGCTTCCCCAACCAAATTTACAAAACCCGATTGAGGGGACGTATGTGATTACATAGAGTCATTCCCTCTGTATTAGATTTGGTATATAATATTTGACCCTATGACTATTCTGCTATGTCTTTCGGTGCTATCTTGACTCTTATTTCTTGTCATCTTTGCCTGGAGAGGTTTTTCTGCCTTATTAGTCGACGCGTTGTATTCTTCTTTTGTGAGCTTTCTTTTATTTATACTGGCTGTGATGCTTATCCGTTCTTAGTGATCGATATATATCTAGACAACCCATATTATAAACCATGTGACGCATAATCCATAATGATTATATCTTATCCATAATGCAACAAGTGTGGCCTAGTTTACTTGGTGTTAATTATTTTGCCATTTTTGCAATCTATAATATGGTGTACCAGAAATTACACCAATTCTGCTATCAAGATTATTTGAAACCAACAAAATCTTAACCAGTTCAACAATTCTTTCTAATTAATTTAATCTGAAATAGATAACCGCACAATCGATATGAGTGAAGGTTGCTTTAATTAAGATCATCATCTGGAAAATAGACATAGTTATGACGTTCCACAGTCGTGTATGTCGTTTGTTCACTGTGTAACTAACTTTTGTTTTCTCTTTGTGTGGTTTCTGAATGGTGTTATTTGTCAACGGATGAGGTTGTCTGATTGTTTGCTTCTGTATTTCACTTAGACTCATGGGAATAAATTCGTTTAATTGGCTTTGTTTACTTCATGACAATTATAGTGCAAACATTTTTGTATTATTGTGTTGTCTCCCTTTTTTTGTTATACTATGTTTCATAGGTTACTGGGCAGTGTTTGTTGACAGATGAGGTAATGTATGTTAATTACATACTTTCTTCTTCTTGCGTCTCGTGAACTTGGGTTCTGGCGAGTGCTCTGGCAAATTTATTCTCGCTCGTTTCTTTATGGGGGAATTTTGTCAAATTCGGAATGTTTCCCAATTATTAACCCAACACACGGGTATGGTAGTACCGCTGCGCATATTTTCCCTTCATAATATGGGTATTTTATCATGACGTTTGCGGTTTTATATGTTTCAAGTGTACCTCCAAATGTTCTACAGATAATACTTTTGCCTGTGTAATCTCCTCCACTCACCAGTTTGTGATCGATACCCGCAACTGACGCACCTGTATCCCAAATGCACGTCGTTATATTTTTTTTTCGACTTTTGCGTTTATATGGCAATTAGGACCTCTGATGATTTTACAACTTTCGATTACGATTACGATTATTTCAAGTGATGTTAATACAAGAACCGATTACTTGATATTGTTTTCCCTCCGTGATTTACTGTTCTGTGCTTCTATCCCTTCTGAGATTCTTTCTATAACGAAAGTAGACCCGCAAATCACGTTTTGTGCAGACGCCCTGATGTATTCTATTATGTTATTAAATCTAACTTTTATTTTTACGTATACAGTGTAATGTTATATTTCAATAGCAGGAAATAGCCGTTTCCTTGTCATACTACAACGGTGACTAATATCGTGATGAAATATTCATAGCTATTGAATGCGAATGAATGCATGTTTGCATTCGACAAAAATTGCCGTATTTATGTGTAATTTTCCATCACTATACAAGGGACTGTTATTTTTGGGTAACTTGTATCTCGGCCTCACTCAGATCTACGATCGCCGATAGACAGGCATGCAAGCTGACGTCATCACAACATGACATAATCTGTGTGTGTGAGTATATATGTGTGTTTATATGTGTGTATGTGTGTGTTTGTGTGTGTGTGTGTGTGTGTGTGTGTGTGTGTGTGTGTGGAGATATGTAATATATATATATATATATATATATATATATATATATATATATATATATATATATATATGTATATATGTGTGTGTGTGTGTGTTTGGGTGTATTTATGTGTGTGGATATGTAATGTGTGTGTATGTGTAGTGTGTGTGTGTGTGTGTGTGTGTGATTATTCTATATATGCACGTGTATGTGGGTGTAAGTATGTGTGGGTGTGTGTGGGTGGGTGGGTGGGTGTGTGTATACATGTGTATGGGTGTTTATGTGTGTTGATCTTGACTTTTTCGTTTTATATTTACAGAATCTGAAGCCCATGATAAGTTTCAAGAAAAGAAAGTATTATCTTTCATATTTGGAATATGGATTCACAATTATCGTCACCAACGGAGAAGCACGACCTCAATGTGTTATTTGTAGTAAAAGTTTGTTAAATGATTCTATGAGACCGACAAAGTTGAGGAAACATTTGTTGAATGCTCAACACAAGGACAAGGACAAAACCTATTGTGAACGTCTTGGGAATGCTGTCAAAATGATGAGACAGGATTTAACAGGGGCATTTCAAGAAACAAACCAAAAGGTAACTGAAGCTTCCTATGTTATAGCATTGGAGATAGCGAAGCAGAAAAAACCACGTACAATCTGGGAAACTTTGATCAAACCTTGTTGTCTCAAGATGGTGGAAATTGTGCTTGGAAATGAATCAGAGAGGAAAAAAAACTTGCAGCGGTTTCACTATAAAACGACACTGTTCAAAAGAGGATCAGCGATTTGGCCAGTGACATCAATGATCAAGTTGTGCAAGAGATCAAGTCTGCAGCAGTTGAGCTCTCTTCATTTCAAATTGATGGATCGACTGATGTGGCATCGTCTTCTCAGTTGATAGTGTTTGCAAGGTATGTGGAATCAGGATCACTTAAAGAAGAACTTCTTTTTTGTTGTCCTCTTGAAATAACTACAAAGGCCTCTGATAGTTTAAAAAAAAAGGTTTTATCTTTCCTTGAATCAGAAAATCTTTTATGGGATAACATGTGTAGGTGCTTTACAGATGGAGCACCAACTATGTTGGGGACCACATCAGGATTTCAAGTTAGTGTGAAGAAACGTGCCTCAAAAGTGAAAGGCATTCATTGAATGATCCATCGTCAGGCACTGGCCTCCAAAACACTTCCAGCTCCATTGGGGAAGTTTTTGGATCAAACCGTTCAGATAGTGAATTTTATCAAAGGAGGAGCTCTCAACTCATGGCTTTTTAAGCAGTTATGCGTTGACATGGTTGCAGGCCACCATTTGCTTCTTTTCCACGCAAAATGTTCAATAGCTGTCAAGAGGAAATGTAACTACGCGAGTATATGAGTTGAGAGACGAGCTCAAATTATTTTTGGAAGTTCAGAGTAAGATGGACTTTTTCGCATTTCTGGATGATGAGACATTGATAATGCGCCTTGCCTATTTACTTGATATTTTTAGCAGTTGAATAAACTCCATCTTCAGATGCAAGGAAGGAATGCAAATATCATACAATGTGTGTATGCCTTTAGAGCTTTCATGAGCAGGCTGGAAAACTGGAAAAGAAAGGTCAATATGACAAATGTTACAATGTTTGAGAAGCTGTCAGCCGTTCTCGTTGTTGATGGTAAAGACCAAGTACTTCCACAATGTGCAAAAGAAATTTTGCAGCATTTGACAGCACTAGACAATAAATTTGAGCGATATATTCCTTAACTGATTTAATGCCGAAGGATAGTCTATCGCCAGATGTGATAACCCGTTTGAATATAAGGGTGATATATCACCATGCTAGGGTCATCGTGTTATTTGTTTTGTTTCATGGTATCTGCATTTTTAATGCTCAGTTAATGGAAATTTACAATATAGTACTTCTTCATTTGATTGTGCACCATATTTGGCCCAAACTTCCTTTTTTGTTTAGCACTTAATCAGTTAACTTAGTGATGACTGGATTTATTGCGAAACCCATTCAAATTATCAGTTGAAAACGTTTCTGATGATTGTCAAGATGAATTTCTGGAGCTGAACAATGATTCGGCAGCAAGAGATGTGTTCGATGAGAAACCAATCACGGGAGTTTGGCCTTTGATGTGTGATTTTTACCAAAAGATGGCAGAAAAAGCAATCCGTGCATTTCTTCCATTTGTGTCTTCATATCTTTGCGAGTCAGGCTTTTCAGCTCTGTTGGAATTTAAAATGAAACGACGTAATAGATTAGATGTTGAAAATGATCTGCGTTGTGGCCTTTCAAGCATTCCTCCGAATATTTTAGAATTGCTGCGGGAAAAACAATCACAGTGTTCTAATTGATTACAATCTTCATTTAAATGAAGTTACTTACGAATCTACAGTATCTGTTTTGTAATGAGCGTTTTGTTTGATGAAGCAAATTTTCTGTCATTCTGGTGTAGTATATTAAGCCACAATTATTTGAAGTTTTTAACTGTTTATTTATTGCAGTATGATTAATGTGGTGTTTTAATAAAATATTGTGAATATAAAAATGATTTTATTTAAGTTTTAATATCCATCAGCATATTCACGTACCATTAACTGTATAAAACTACACTATAACATGTATCTGCATGTAAAGGTTATGAACAACTCTGGAAGAAAGTAAGGATTTTCAGTATTATAGGCATGCTATTTTTAATGCACCTTTTAAGGCTGACAATTTTCGAAAGGTGGGGGAGGGGGGAATGACTGTCTGAACATATGGTGAAGGGGGGCACGGGCCAAAACATGTTGAAAACCACTGCTCTGGCGCAAGAGGACTCCCGAGAAGAAAATAGATTGAAGACATCAAAGACATTGTACAATCACACGGAATGACACCATCCAGTGCCAACCATTCCTCCACACACCTCTTAACGGCAAAAGATGAAAATGTTGTTGATGATGATGATGACGACGATGACGCTTACCAACAAATTACAACGCAAAATGCATTCTTACGATATCTGCATCATGGAAATAGTGTATTGTGCGTATCGTTCACGTTTTGACATGTTGGTGAAACAGGTACCTGTTTTCTCCACTTACTCGATCCACTAATCTGGGATCATTGGAATTACAACTCTCGAGATCCAGGTGTTGCGTTATAACAGTTTAGTTAGTTGCATATCCTTTACAGGACGTAGCAGTCACCTCCAGAATTCTTTGGTTGTTTGTGGTTCCAGGGCATGTTTGCATTGAATAGTTTACCACTGCTTTCTGAACGACCGGGACTCATACCATTGTATGACAACCAACGCAATGCGGTCTGCTTAAAGCAATGGCTGGAACGCGGCATGCAGGATTACGAACTGTATTCGTAACACTTCAACACAGAACCAGAATAATTTTAAAAAAAATACATAATTTAACTCTAACCCGCGTAAAATCAATGACATCCGGTTGTTAAACCTGTCACGTTATCTGATAAGAGTATCGACACAAAGGAGATGTACTACGTAGCTGATAAATTTTCTGTCTAGAGAAGGAGCTTGTCCCAGTTGTGAGCTTGGGCGCCAAGTCAGGATACTAAGTACAGCAGTTTCTAGATATGTTGGTTAGCCGGGATTATGAGGCGTGGGCCAACGCAGGCAGTTATCTGTAAGAGAAGGCGAGTTAGTTATGTAAGCCAGTAACTCTATACTTCTTCTTTCTTCTCTCCTATCGATTTTTCCGTGAAGAGTCGCAGAGAGCAGGAATTAGCGTGTGTGTGTGTGTGTGTGTTGTGTGTGTGTGTGCCTATGTGAGTGTGTGTGTGTTGTGTGTGTGTACTTTCGCTCGCTTTGAACTCAATCATAGTCCATACACGTGCTACTACTTCTATTGCAAAGGATTATTGCGTGTAAATTAGCTTTCCCTATTACCAGTGTCCCTCGCCATCAGACGAACCCATTCCGACTTTTGAGGTACTTGTAATGTATATCTCCGAGTCAAGGACGCGAGGTGAACATTGTAGTCGCACAGACCGGTGTAAGGTTTGAACCCGCCACATCGGCATCAGCACAACTTAAGTTTAACTGTTTAAATGCCATGCGATGATTAATCGTCTTTAGTGACTTCCCCTATCTGCCACAGTAGTCTTCATTATGTAACCCCATTTTATTTGATATATAACACAACATGTCTGCTACCATATTAACAACTTTCAAGTCATAACAGTGACATACCCCTGTTTCCTATTTAGCACCATCAATTTTTTTTTGGTACAAACCTACTTTTTGTTTTGCACTGAATCTGTTTAGCAGGCAAATGCAATTATTTGTGTTTCGCTTCTCTTGTTGCTTGTAATGACGTCATGTTTGATTTAACCATATATGTTCAGTGTTACTGTTTTGGATATTGGGCAGAATCGTTTGCCCCGTGTATTACTCCACGTTGGTTGATTCTTTTCTCCTCTTCTTCAACAGTTTGCTGGACCTGTCTTTTTGAATCATCGTAAAATGTACACATTCACACTGAGATGGCTACATTTAGTTAACAAAAATGTCACATAATTTCACATTTTCTTAACACAGAAAAAGGCACATATCTCTATATGCTCCCTGGAACCTGCGACATGCAATTGTCGGGTGAGGTCTCCAGGAGATTAATGGGCTCCTTTACTGGCCTTAAATAGCACTGGTTATATGCTGCTAGCACCATAATTGTAAACAACAAATGGACACTCGAGTAATGATGTGGTCATTATCAGGTTGGCCGTCTGTACTTGCCATGACAATACCTAGTACCCGGCTTAGAATAAGTCAAGTTGTGAGTTCTGGCCATTAAAGAAAATCTGTCGTGATGGGGATTCGAACACGTACCCACCGGGTCAGGCTGGCAAGCGTGCTAACCACTGCACTACGGTGACCATCACAGGTAAGGGTCATCATGCTGTCATCATCATCATCATCATCATCATCATCATCATCATCATCATCATCATCATCATCATCATCATCATCATCATCTTCCACTTCTGCCGTCAAGCGTCGTGGGGAGGAATAATTTGCGCTTCAGCTCCCAATGGGTGGCACTGCATAGTGTCATTCCGAGTGATTGTACAATGTTGTTGATGTGGCCAATCCATTTTCTTCTTGGATGTCCTCTTGGTCTCGTCGCAGATGATCTTTGAGGAAGGTCAGTGATGGTAGTTGATGGTGTTGCATTCTAACGACATGGTCAAACCACTTGATCTTCTGTCTTTCAATAAATGTGGTACAAGGTGTTGATCCCACTGTCTGTCTGATAACAGCATTTCTTACTCGGTCTCGGATTGTTAAGATGGCAGCTCTCCTCGGGCATCTCATCTCGCAGGTGTTGATTTTGCGAAAGTGTGATTTGGATAGAGTTCAACATTGAGATTTGTAGCATAGGGTCGAATTTACATATGCTGTTTATTATTTGTCGTTTTCTGGACATGGGTATATTTGGATGTTTCTGTAAGGATGATAGTTGATATGTAAATAAACTAGCTTTTTGACATCTGATTTCGATTTCTCTGTCCAATCTGCCATCTTCTGTGATCATACTTCCAAGATATTTGAATTATGTAACTTGTTTCAGAGTTGTGCTATTTATCTATATACTTAGTGGACCAGGCGATCTGCTAACTTGCATTACTTCGGTTTTGGCTGTGTTTATACTCATATTGTATCTGCTGCATATGAACTCAGATTATTAATATGAATTTGTAGTATGCCCTCATCGCTGTAAAACAGGCACTGATCGTCTACAAATAGAAGTTCATTTATTTCCTGTGAATCAGGTGATTCATCTGGAGTAAAGAGTTCTAAATTTACTGAACCTGTTCTGTCAAGGCTTGCGCCTTTGGATATTCTGTCATTGTACATATTAAATATTGAAATACCACTACTTTTATCGTCTCTTTACTTATTCAGTCCCATTCTCGCCGGTCACGAGATCCGCACAGTGAAAGGATGGGAGATTTGCTCGCAATAGACGAGCAATATCTCCTGCGGTATCTCCGGCGGGCCTATTCCCGCTGGTTGCGGGATCCGCTAAAGTCAGGCGGGGAGTCTGACGATAGTGCACGCTTTACACAGGTCCGGACATTTGTGATTGACAGAAGTACGCTCACTTATGGTCCAGGCGCGTACGAGGCCCTCACCTGTGGGACTTGACTGAACGTCTCTAAGCCGGGTCCCTTGGGTTCCAGGGTCTGGCCATCACTCGCCACCTGCTCGTGGTGGCGAGGTCTCGGAGGTTGACGCTGTGCCGCCAGCGTCTGCAGCCTACCTTGTGCCAGACGTATTGGTTACCCATTCCTCTGGAAAACACAAGACAAGGCCGAGAGAGGGAACATGTCGTTTGGGCACCACATGTTTCTCTGAAGCTCTGCCCAGGCATTATGATGGAATATTGGCCACATTCCAACTCACATACTTTGGTCTGTCAAGACTGCAAGGTGCCACCCACCCACAAATTAAATAGCAGATGAGAGAACACACATCCCTAACTTTTGTATGTTTTTCCCACATATCCTTTACAGGACATCGCTGTTAACACCAGCATTTTACCGCTGTTGTTGATTACTTGGCAAGATTACGCTCAATAGTTTGCCATTGCTTTCTAAGCGGTCGGCTCACTTATCCCGTAAGTCACCTACGCGGCTACCAATTCTCGCGCGCTACGTTACCCTACGTGGATAAACGGGATTACGAAGAAAGTCGTTTAACCAACTCCGTATTGATTGTGAATATATCTGATATACCTTCTTGAGTTCTTACTGCACTTCGGCTCGTGTGGTACATGGCTATAATGTTTTCTAGCAATTGTCCTTGCATCCCATAGTCTTCAAGGATCTGCATATATGTCTACTCTATCGAAAGACTTTTTCTGATCTACAAACACAATATTCTGCTGGTCACTATATTCGATAGTTTTTTTTCCCACATATTTGTCTAAGTGTAAATAGTACATCAGTGCAACTTTTACCTTTCCGAAAACCGAATTGAACTTTGCTTAACTATTGTTCAACTATGGGTCTAGCTGTTTGTTCGAATAGTTTGGCGTACATTTTCCCTATATGGCTCAGGAGTGATATACCTCTGTATGTTTCGCACTCTCTCATATTGCCTTTCATTTTCAATATTGGTACTGTTATTGCCTGCTGCCAATCATCTGGAACTTTTCGTTCTTCCCATGCTATATTGAAACGTCTTGTTAGCCATTTAACTCCTGTTTCCCCATAGGCCTGAATAGCTTCTGTGGTTATTCCGTCTGGACCTGGTGATTTGATTTTAGGAACTTTTCTGTATAACTGATGTGTCTTCTGGCAGGAATGAAGTTTGGTTCTGTTGTCCATGGCTTTTAGGCACACAAGTGCGGTTTTCTATGTTATTATGTGTGGGGTTAAGTAGTTCTTGAATGTATTTTGCCCACATTGCTAGTCTTTGTTGTGGATTAAATATCGGTGTACCTCTTTTGCTTTTTAAAATGGTGGTTGGGTTGTAGCATGCATCTCTGTTTCTAATTGTATTGACACGTTTATAAAATTCTCTTCGGTAGTCTTTGCTAAGGGTCGCCATCTGTTCACCGTATATTCTCCAGGATTCATCGTAGATGCTCTAATTGTTCGTTTGGCATTACGTCGTGCTATTCTATAAGTAACATAGTGTCGTTCAGATTTAGTTGCGATCCATCTTTTTAAAGCTACCTTCCTTTTGAATTTGCTATCTTTATCTTCATTGTTCCACTAAGCTGTTCTTAAACTTTTGTTGTGCCTACTTTCTTTGTTCCACATTTATTGTCCAGTGTGTCCAGCGTTGCAGCTTTGAAAAGAGTCCATTCTTTATCTACGATTGAGTAGTCATTAGGAATGTTCTTGTATAGTGTTTGATTTCTTGGTTGAATTCGTCTTTATCCGTATTTTCCTGAAGCCTCTTATAATTGATGGCATCTGTTGTTACCTTTTTATTTCTTATTTTCCTGTATGTTGAAATCCGTTTTAAGATGACCGGTTTGTGATCAGTATCAACATCTGTATTTGGAAGTGCTTTTAAATCCAATAGCAGTCTTCTGTCTGATTTCCTAAGTAGAATAGAGCCAATTTTAGATGCTTGATCTATGTCATTCCATTTATACCAGGTTTTGGTGTGGCTACGACGATGTTGGAAAAAAAAACAACTATTTGATATTATTAGTCCGTGTTCGGAGTATATGTTGGGTAGGTTTTGACCATTGATATTGCACCATTGTAATTGACCATTGCTATTGCTTGTTGTTCGGTGTGTTTCCGGCGTGAAAGCTGATAGAGTTGCGTTTTTGTTTCAATTTCTTCCATAATTCTTGAGCAATAGTACCTGAACAAATAAATTCCCTACCGGTTGGCTGGACCTGTCATAGGTTCATCCTTATTTGAACAGATTGATGCAACTCTTCTTTTCCCTTAGTATCTCTGTAGATAGCGGAGTGTGGAGATAAATTATACACTAATTATAAAAGAAAGAACTAAGGAAACTAAAAAAACGAGATTGATGTGCACGTTTACAACAGTAGTACATGTATTATTTGTAGTAGTAGTGGTAGTAAAAGTAGTAATAGTAGTAGTACTAGTGGTAGTAGTAGTAGTAGTAGTAGTAGTAGTAGCAGCAGCAGCAACAGCAGCAGTAGTAGTAGTGGTAGTGGTAGTAGTAGTAGTCGTAGTAGTAGTAGTCGTAGTAGTAGTAGTAGTAGTAGTAGTAGTAGTAGTAGTAGTAGTAGCAGTAGTAGTAGACGTAGTAGTATTAGTAGTTGTGGAAGTAGTATTAGTATTACTAGTAGCAGTAATAGTAGTAGCAGCACCAGAAGCAGCAGCAGCAGTAGTAGTAGTAGTAGTAGTAGTAGTAGTAGTAGTAGTAGTAGTAGTTGTAGTAGTAGTAGTAGTAGTAGTAGTAGTAGTAGTAGTAGTAGTAGTAGTAGTAGTAGTAGTAGTAGTAGTAGTATTAGTAGACGTAGCAGTATTAGTAGTTGTGGAAGTAGTACTTCATAAGAAAATTGAAGAAGAGATTAACGTGGTTCAAGCTGGATTTAGATAAGGAAGAGGAACAAGAGTTTAATATGCGTTTAATAATAGAGAAGTGCAGAGAATTTAATGTAAACCTATTCTCATGCTTTGTGGATTATTCAAAGGCTTTTGACTGTGTACATCATAAACTTTTGGAAATCATGAGGCATATGGGCTTCCGGTACAATGGCGACGAGACGACGCATTGTTCTTTGGGGAGACGCTGTTCAGTGTTTTTCTGTGGATTTCCTGTGGGTTTCCTGTGGATTTCCTGTGGATAGTATTTTCCTGTGGATTATGTGATGTTATTTCGTGTTCGTTTATTGGAAGTGTTCAAAAGAAGCCACGGAAGGCAGGTGGTGAATGAAATTTTGAGGGCAGCCGACAGATATTTGTTGGTTATGATCTCGAGTTTTGCGACAGCAGGCAGAGGATCTCTTTCGAGAGACAATGGTTGCGGTCACCTGGCCAGTATGGTCACTGCCATAGAGGAAAGTAACGGCAAACTACCTCTTTGAAAGTGCCTAATACATTATGATTCTTTTAAAGACTGATCATCGCAAGACAAGGAAAGAGACATTAAAATTAGCAACATGGAACGTTAGGACGATAAACCACGACGGAAAATTAGAGAATATAACACAAGAAATACAAAGAGAAAAAAATAATATTTTAGGGATGTGCGAAACGAGATGGACAGGAGCAGGCATCAAGATAGATGAAGATTTTAAGATTGTTTATTCTGGAGGTGAAGATCGACAAAGGGGAGTGGCAATAATTTTGGACCGGAAAACATCAACATCTGTTCAAGGATATTGGGCCGTGTCGGGCAGAGTTCTACTACTTAAATTGAGTGGCAGACCTTTTAACATAAATGTTATTCAAGTATATGCCCCAACAGGAGAGTCCAGTGAAGATAGTGTAGAGGAATTTTATAATGACATAGAGTCTGCCTTAAAGAAATGTAAAAATTCAGAAATAAACATCATAATAGGAGACTTCAATGCAAAAGTAGGAAATCAAGGTGATAGATACACAGTAGGAGACTATGGTTTAGGAGAGAGAAATGAAAGAGGATACAGACTAGTAGAGTGGGCAAAATAAAAGGAAATGATTGTAGGAATCACCTGGTTTAAGCAACACCCTAGAAGATTATGGACATGGAGGAGTCCTGATAGCAGGATCAGAAACCAGATTGACTACATGCTGATTAGCAGAATATTTAGAAATGCACTAACAGTAGCAAAAACAGTTCCCAGTGCTGATTGTTATAGTGACCACAGACTACTTACAGGAACATTGAGGATAAAGCTGAAAAAAGTCAAGTATATAACAGGAAACACTAAATATGATTTTTGTACATTGAGTAATGACAAGGAAATACAAACCAAATTCAACATAGAAGTACAGAACAGATTTGATATATTGTCTGATCTAGAGATATTATTCAGGATGTGAATGATCAATGGGAAATGTTAAAGAATTCAATCATATTGGCTGCAGAAACAACTATTCCAAAATTAAAGAAGGTGGGTCGTAAGAAATGGATGACTGAAGAAATTTTACACCTAATGGAAACAAGAAGACTCAACAAAATAATCCTGCCAAATATGAAGAAATTCACAGACAAGTCAGAATATTATGTAGGAAGGCAAAAGAATCATGGATTGAGGAAAAGTGATTAGAAATTGAAAAACAACGCAACAGTCAAAATACCAAATTAGTGCATAAAAGAATTCAGGAACTTACTAATAAAAGAACAAGTACATCAAAAGGCTGTCTAAAAACTAAAGATGGCAAAATCATAATAGAAAAAGATCAGATTCTACATGTTGACAAGAGCCGGGATCACTGGTCATGTCCGACATCTTGGGTTTGGTCTAGGGTTTAGAAGTTTTAGAAGATATCTCTACTGGCTCGTATAAACACTGTACGAATCACTAATCTTTCGTGCACACAACACAAGTTCAACGCGTCCTTAGAGCACACGATCACTTTATTGTAGCACAGTTATCACCGTGGTTGCCATCATACACCGCCGGCTTTCAGCGTTCTGTGTACGACCAACACACTCACTGTCTATCAATAGAGAATACATGGTACAACTAATCGTCATTTGGACCTTACTGTTGCTGCACAATATAGATTTCGAAATTCACCGGTAAACGTTAATAACACTGCTAGTTACTCACGCACTTTACACTTGTGACCAACCAGTCTTTGTCACGGCGTTTCTCTCTCTCCGCCATTCTTGTCAACGTGTTCACAAAACGGGGTCAGCTATCTCGCCACCGCTGGTCGGCATTTACTGGCCCATCGTCAGTCGCTAGCTTCAGTGTACTGCTTCTTTAATCACAGACTTCTTCAACAGGAACACTCTTTACTGTCGACTGCATCTTGAATAACTGCAACCATCACAAACCGCTTTCAACTTCTCAAACTCTCTCCGAACCAACCTTCTCCTTTCACGTCTCAGTTCGCTCTGCTTGAGCACACCCTGTTTCGGCTTCTGACTTGGCGTAGTCATGTGACCACATAACTCCGCCCCTTCGCGCCCCGGCGTCCGGGTGATTTCTCAACTCGCGTCCCAGTGACACAAGCCTACACACTTGCTCTGAGTCTCGTATCCATCTCATGACACATGTATGGACAGATTATGTGAAAAACCTGTATAATGATAACAGAGAGGAACAGTATGATATTAGATTTAATAATGAAGGACCACCAATTTTAAAGATGGAGGTTCAAAATGTTCTTAAGCATATGAAAGCTGGCAAGACCCCCGGTGCAGATAACATCACAACAGAAATGATTAAATCTTTAGAAGAATTTGGAGTAGAGCAAGTCACCAGACTGCTGAACACATTATATGATACTGGAGATATACCTTCTGAATTATGTAATTCTGTATTTATTACAATCCCAAAGAAATCAGGAACCTTGGAATGTGATCAACATAGAACAATTAGTATAATGAGTCACATCACAAAGATTTTGTTACGAATTATCATGCAAAGAGTGAGGAAGAAAATACAACCTGAAATAGGGGAAGAACAATGTGGGTTTGTAGAAGGAAAGGGTACAGTAAATGCTGTGTATATGCTGCGAACAGTTATTGAACGTGCTATAGAAGTAAACAAGGATATACATCTTTGCTTTATTGACTACACAAAGGCTTTTGATAGAGTTAGACATGTCAACATGGTGGATATGCTTGCAGATCTACAAATTGATGGGAAAGACATTAGACTTATAAAAAACATATATTGGAAACAACAAGCTGCCATAAGGATTGATAATGAAGTGGGACAATATCAACCTATTAAGAGAGGTGTTAGGCAGGGATGTGTAATGTCTCCAGATCTTTTTTCCCTATACAGTGAAAATATTTTCAGAAATGTAGAAGATATAAATGGAATCAGCATTGGAGGAAGAAACATCAATAACATTAGATATGCAGATGATACAGTATTGATTGCAGACAATGCACAGGATCTGCAACAATTAGTAGACGCGGTTGTTGCACACAATGAGCAGCTGGGGTTGGAATTAAATTGTAAGAAGACACAGGTTATGGTCGTCACTAGGAAGAACGAAGTACCACAATGTAATATACAAGTAAATGGGAATATTCTTCAACAAGTGAATCGATACAACTATCTCGGAACAGTCATAACATCTGATGGGAGATGCCTTGAAGAGATTAGAACAAGAATCGCCATGGCGAAAGTAGCCTTTAGCAAGATGAAAAACATTCTGACCAATAAAAAGATGTCAATTGAAACGAGAAAAAGAGTGTTGAGGGGGTACATAGAGCCTGTTCTTTTGTATGGATGTGAAACTTGGACAATGTGCAGTCAAGCTGAAAAACATTTGATGGCTACAGAAATGTGGTTTCTTAGGAAAATGCAAAGAGTACCACGGACAGATAGAAAAACCAATGACCAAGTACTACAGGAGACAAATGTAAATCATGGACAGATTAGAGAAATTAGACGAAGACAGTCAAAATGTTTTGGACATGTTATGAGAAGAAATGGATTATAGAACTTATTGACAACTGGCAAGACCGAGGGGAACAGACCAAGAGGAAGACCGAGAGGAAAATACCTGGATAGCTTGGCCATGTGGCATGGACGAGACAGGAACACTGAGCTGATCCACAACTCTGGTGATCGAGTGAAATGGCGAGTCATGACCGCCCACGCTTTCCGGCATGGCACATGATTGATTGATTGATGGGCTTTCCATCGCATGTAATACAACTCATAAAAATATTATATCTAGACCAACAAGCTTCGGTTAGAATAAATGGCGAGACATAAGATTGATTTGAAGGATCGAACGAACGAACGAACGAACGAAAATCTTTATTTTCAAAGGGTTAAGAATTGGGCACGCAGGCCCTCTGACATTCTGCCCTTCTTCTCTATTTCCTCTCATACATTCTTTCATTCAACATCTCTTATGAAGCAATTCTGTGACAACATAAGAACAATAAGCATTACAACGCATAAAAAATAATCAATAATACATGACTCGTTGAGGCAATGTTTAACATCCATCCATCCATCATGTGCCATGCCGGTAACCGTGGGCGGTCATGTCCTGCCATCTCACTCGATCACCAGAGTCGTGGATCAGCTCAGTGTTTCTGTCTCGACCATGCCACGAGGCCAAGCCATCCAGGTATTTGCTTCTAGGTCTTCCTCTTGGTCTGTTCCCTTCGATCTTACCAGTTGTCACCAAGTTCTCCAATTCATTTCTTCTCATAACATGCCCAAAAATCTTTGACTGTCTGCGTCTAATATCTCTAATCAGTTTACGATCTTCATTTGTTTCTTGAAGGACTTGTTCATTGGTCTTTCTGGCTGTCCATGGTATTCCTTGTTTAACATGGGCATCATGAATACTCAAGGTGGGTGTAACGTGCCATACATATGGGAATGTTTTTTTAAATTTGGTTTTTTTTTTTGGCTAGTTGTCGTTCGAGATAATTTACCATTATTATTGTCTTTGTTACTGTTTTTTTTTTTTTTTAAGGGGGCATATAGTCTGTCCTGAGGTAGTGTTTAAACAGGTTGCGACTGTATGTATAATGATTGGTGGTGTCTTTGATTTCTTGTGGAAGATTGTTCCACAACTGAGTGGCAGAGTATGCTAAGCTTGTTTTATATAAGTCTATCCTAGGTTTAGGGACATGGAGTATATTTAGTCGTTCGCTATGTCTTGCGTTATATTTAAACAATGGCCAAAGGTAGCTTGGGGCGTTTTGAAATAGGATTTTGTGAATTAGTTTGGCCTTATTAAAAAGTAGTCGTTTGTGGAGTGGCAGTAACTGAAGACGTTCATGTAGGTTTGAATTGTCTGTAAGCTTATCACCATTGATTAGACGCACTGCCCTTTTCTGGAGTGAATAAAGGCGTTTTGTTATTGATTTGAAGCATCCATCCCAGATTGTGGAGCAATAATCAATATGTGTTTGTATGTGGGAAGTATAGAATATCTTTCTTGTGTTTTCGTCGAGGAAATTTTTAATTTTGACAAGTTGGTATACTTTTTTGGCTATTTGTTTAACTAGAGCATGAACATGGGAATTGAAGGATAGATTTTGATCAATGATAAGACCCAGTGCTTTATGCTCGGTTACACTTTCTATAGGCGTGCTACCAATGTGCAGCTGAAGAGTTCTCTGGGAGTTTAGAGTGTGAAGTCTTTGCCTGGTTCCTATTAACATAGATTTTGTTTTAGAAATGTTAGTTTGCATGCGGTTTGAATGACTCCAGTTTACTACACTATTTATTTCCTGTTGCAAGGATAATTCTAGCACATTACGATCAACAGCGTTTGTATATACTGTGCAGTCGTCTTCAAATAGATCACAGGACGATGACAGATATAAGGGAAGATCATTTATATAAATGGCAAATAACAGAGGGCCAAGTATAGACCCCTGAAGTATTCCAATATTAATGATAATGGCTCGGGATAGAGATTTATTGTGTGATACTTCTTGTTTTCTGTCTAATAAAAATGATTTTATTAATGTCACTATATTAAAGCTTACTTTCATGGTTTCTAGTTTTTTTTAATTAGGATAGTATGATCTATCATATCGAATGCTTTTCTAAAGTCTATAAACATCGTTACGCATAGAGTATTGTTGTTAATATTTTGATGCCAGTTGTCTTTCATGTTTGTTAGGGCCGTTGACATCAAGTAAGACGTCCGTCAGGACTGTGTGCTGCTCCCCCCCCCCCCCCCTTATATGTTTAACCTGTACGACGAAAATATAAAGAGAAATGTAAGAGATTATATAAATATAACCAGGGAGCAATACGATGCCTTAAATATCGGTGGTCATGAAATACCAGTAATTCGATATGTTGATGATACAGTATTACTATCGACATCGCAGAATCGTATAGAAAACCTAATAACCTCAACCCCCAGGAATGATGACAACCACAACTTATGTCCTAACATAGTAAAGACAAAGATAAGAGCAGAGCATAAATGCATTTGAATATAAATGTTACAGACGGGTTTTAAGAATATCTTGGATAAAGAAAAGAACAAATGCATCTATACTTCAAGAGATGGATATTGAAGAAGATTGTATATTAAAGACGATGAAACAAAGCAAATTGAAATATTTTGGTCACTTGAACCGTCATGAAAGTTTAGAGAGAACAATAATGGAGGGGTGTATGCCTGGGAAGAGAAGATGGGTGCAGGATGTGGCAGATGATTTCCAGATGGGTGTATCGGGCGCTGGACATATTGCTTATGATCGAGAAGTTTTCCGGAAGGTTGTTATGGGAGCTAGGTTCTGCAAAGGACATGCTACTGAATGAACGAATAAGTAGTAGTAGTAGTAGTAGTAGTAGTAGTAGTAGTAGTAGTAGTAGTAGTAGTAGTAGTAGTAGTAGTAGTAGTAGTAGTAGTAGTAGTAGTAGTAGTAGTAGCAGCAGCAGCAGTATTAGTTAATTAGTTAGTTACATATCCTGTACATGACATCGCAGTCAACCCCAGCATTCTTTAGCTGTTTGTGACCGCTTGCCAAGTTTACGTTCAGAAGTTGGCCATTGCTTTCTGAACGATTGACACGCATACACTGTTTATAAAAACAACCCAACGCAATGCTTTCTGTTGCCAAATCACGCGCATTTGTGTTTTGAACTCGGTATGCGGGATTAAGAATTGCATCCGTAACTCCTTCGTCACAGAGCCTGTGGAACTGCAGTAGAGATGTGATAATACAATGAAGAAATTGATGGAAACTTGAAGTGAAACTGTTAAGCTTTACATGAACATAATCACATGCGACAAAATGGCCGATTCGGCTAGCGCCTTCATCAGCACACAAACAATAAACAGACACAGATACAGCTACATAGAAACTATACAACAATTACTTAGCTGATGTACTAGTTTCTTCAACACACTACCCTTTATGACGATGCTTTGATACCAGATCAGGAGATGTGTCTCTACAACAATCTCGGTCTGATTGATGCATGCCTTTTACAGAGTTTAAAGGAACAGATTGTAAATGCCTGGGATTAAGAGGTCCTCGCGGAGAAATGACAATAATCCAATAACCAATAATGTGGATATGTTACGTAGATATTGACAAAGCTATATCCGTGTGAACAATAAACGTTATCTGCAATAGATCTCCATCACTCTGTCTCTCGACCAATATATACACTCTAAAAGAAACTCCTTTTTGTCTGTCTCTTGATGTTATCTCCCCACTGTTTGCCTCTTCTTTGGATATCTTTAACTTTTCTCGCCAGACTGGTTTTGATAAGAGTGTAATATCTTTTAATGTTGCACAAATGTCTCAGCTTTCTCTTTTTTATTTCACCAACTCTCTTTTTATGCTACAGAAAAGTCGCGTTTCGCATCACTCACCTGGATGTACGCACCCGGACATCCAGGAGTTAAAGGTATTGCAAGTGCAGACAGGAGTTAAAGGTATTGCAAGTGCAGACAATCTGTCTAAAAAAATGTGCATTATTGCAAACGGGAAGAAGCATGGGCAGGGTTAATATAATAAATTTAGTTGGGACTTGAGTGGCAGATACCGACGAGACTCCGACGCTAAAGCAACGAACTGGGAGTGAAACCTGATCAAGCTCGTGAATGTCATCTTAGAGGTCAAGAGATGTACCATAACCAGCTCCTCATAGAAACAATGAGTAGAAATACTTTGTGATGACTGCTCATGCGTCGATTTTCGGTAGTGAACTATTGCTTTCTGAATAACGGGCGCCTCATACCATGAACATCAGCACAAATCAGACTACTTCCCAATAGCTCAGGGCTGATTTCTAACCCTCGATTTGGCATATCGAGGATGTGCAAAACGCAACGCTGTAACGCCTTTTATCATGCAGTGTAATCTTTAAAAATAGCCGCTTGAGTGAATCATATACGTATGATAGTGTAAAATGAATTTCTGTCTTGGGATTGTCAAAGTCTTACAAGAGCAGAAGGCGATTGTAATAACATTTTCTGAGAAATGTCAATTGTTTCAATCCCTTCCTAAGGCTGACGTACATACTGCATATACACATCACGTGAACATAACATGTTCTTAGTTCTACGCATTCTAGAGTATTGATCCACATTAGGACAATACTTCAGGACGATATGATCGCTAAGCAACGGACACAACAGGACCAAAGCAACACTTCTTTTATTGGAACTGTATCTACTTTAGCAATACACTTAAGGGACATGTATTAGCCTAGCGACGGACACAAGACTCACAGCAACTGATAAAACTTTGGAACGCAAGATTACACCCTATCCTCCGTTATAATACCGGTGCTGTATAGCACCGCACCCATTCTTAATAGCTATTGTATGAAGAAAGCCGACATCATTTATTAGACTAGGCAATAATAATATGCGTTTTTCTGTTAAATAATTAATAATAATTAGCCCAGAGGCAGTAACATGTTATGAGTCCGTGGCGTGATAAAGACATAACATTTTGTAGATCTCAGTGCACGAAGGAATAGGTGGAAAATTTCCCCTCACTTTCACAGGCGATGAGCACAAGCGTCAAACCTCGTGCGAAATTGCTCATTACATGATCACCTATACACGGTGCTCTGAACTACACAAGTATCAATTTCATAACAGAGAAACAGACGAGTAACGTTTTATGTTTTCATGCATTTTTTCATGTCGTTGTATCGGTGCACGTTTGTTTTGTTTTTTGTGTGTGCTGACGAAGGCTATAGCCGAAACGTCCATTTTGTAACTTGTGATAGTTTTCTTGTAAGGATTACCGATTCTATTTCTCGGTGTTGAGGATTCAGTCGTGAATTTAATGGCTTCCATTATCTGCCTCAGAAGTTTTCTTTCTGCAACCCCCTTTTATTTGATATGTAATACAACACGTCTGCTATCATTTTAACAACTTTTAAGTCATAACTGGGACACACCACTACTTCCTATTTTCCGCCATCCATTTTTGTTTGGTCCAAACCTACTGTCTATTTGGCACTGTATCTGTTAAAATAGATAGATATAATTTATTTGTGTGGTTATAATGTCTTGTTGCTTTCAATGACTGTCCCTGTCAACTTTGCTAACTTATCATTCGCTTGAATGTGTACATACTCTGTGTGTGTGTGTGTGTGTGTGTGTGTGCGTGCGTGCGTGCGTGCGCGAGTGTGTGTGTGTGTGTGCGCGTGTGTGTGTGTGTGTGTATGTCGCCCAGGTGTCATCGTACAGGGATCATAAGTCCAGAAACCCATGCGCAGTGCAATCTTACCCTCATAAAGGACTGCCGCAATCCATATGACAAGGCAAAGGCTAACCTCCATGTCCAACATAGTGTATGTCAACCGATCATATCTAACCCACTGTCTCTTGTTTATCCTGGAAGCCCTTATGAACATCAAATGCAAAAGTAGCCGCATTAGCCCAGGTGTCCTTCCCAGGCCGGTAACTCAGAAGCCTTTTGGGAGGCAGATTACGACTTTTCAAATGTCGGTGGAGCCTGCGGACTACTATCTTTTCAAGGACTTTGCCAAAGGTGTTTTGCAGGGTTATAATTCGGTGTACGTTAAGTCTGGAGTGATCCTTACCTGGCTTAGGAAGTGGATCCAGGTAGCTGGGCAGCCAATCCTGGGGGTATTTCGGCCGTATTCATGCTTAGGTTGAAACAAAGAGCCAATCCTACAAGTCCCCATCATGCATGTTGCTCATATGGGTGTACCTCACCCAGTCCAGGCCTGGCGGTGTATCTTTAGCTCTCTTCAGTACACGTCTAATATCCTCCACCTTAACCTCACAGTCCTCCTTCCTGTGCGATAACATTCACCTGCTTCAAATGTTTGTAACATCCAGGGACACGAGTTTGCACCGCTTGATGGGGTTCTGGTGCACGATATGGCACATGTGGTCAGGTCCTTTTGGGATCGTGCATTTAGTGTGAAGCCCGCTCTTTGGCGAAGTGGTTACGGACGCATACCACGTTCGAAACACAGCTGCGGGTGATTTGGCAGAAGATCGTTTTACGTTGGTTTCCATGAAATGGTATGAGTCCATACGATTGCTTTGCATTACAGGTGGAGAAGGCGGAGGAACAGATTGAGAATCCATATGTGGAAAGAATGAGATTGCGGGGGATCGGCAGGGGTTCTGGAAGAATCCCAAAACTGAGAGGGAAGACCAGGAGAACTTTTAATCAAGTAGCGGTGGGAACCATTAGTAGTATGACTCTTCGCTGGCTGTTGAACGAGGGGACGGAGCACGTATGGGAATGACATGAGTGCAGTGATGTCAGTTCTTAACTCAACTCAACTCAGCTCAACTGGTATGAGTGCCGGTCGTTCAGAGAGTAATCGCAATACAATTGAACGTAAACTTGCCAAGAAATAACAAACAGCCAAATCGTGTTGTAAAGGATATGAAACTAACTTTATATAGTGTGAAAGAACAGATAAACCGTCATGGTCCGGAGAAAATATCACGACAGGGAGTGACCAAAGAATCTGGCTGGCTAGTTCTCCGGGGAAAGGCCGGACGAACACATAATCAGACTGCAGCTGGTACTATTAGTTTTGGGACTCTTGGCTGGTAACTTCAGATGTGGACTGAGCGAGTATGGGACTGTTCCATGTGCTGTGTTGTCGGGTCTTGACTCAGCTCAACTAAACTCAACTCAACTCACCTCAACTCAACTCAACTGAGACGGTGGAAGAAGTATATAACAATGTATTCCCTTAGTGAATGTCAACACACAAGCCACAAACTATATGTTGCAGATTTATTGCCTGGAATATTTCGCTGCAACATGAAAACAATACTTGAGACTGTGTGATTTAACTGTTTCATTTAAGTATTATTCATGTATTCACTTCATATGATATATAAATGTGGAGTATGCGCATGATGAGATGCAGCGAAATATAACAGGCAGTAAATCGTTCAACATATTGTTTGTGGCTTCTGGTTTGAAACCGCTTATCTGTCCACACATTCCCTCTCTCAGCAATTCAAGAACATGTATATGTATATATGCGCATATATATATATATATATATATATATATATATATAATATATATATATATATATATATATATATATATATATATATATATATATATATATATATATATATATATATATATATATAGCCGGCTTCGTGGCTTAGAGGTTATGACTTTTCTCCGTAATCTCGTATACTCTCGTCGGTAACGTGATGACGGTTCAAATCAGCAGTGGTTCGAATCGCATCGGTAACTTACGGGGTATGTGAGCCGGCCGCTCAGAAAGCAATGGCAAACTACTGAGCGTAATCTTGCCAAGAGATCAACATACAGCTGAAAGATGCTGGTGTTGACAGCTAAGTCCTGTAAAGGATAGCTAAAAAAAAAATTAAAAAAAAATATATATATATATATATATATATATATATATATATATATATATATATATATATATATATATATATATATATATATATATATATATATGGTGCAAGCCTAAATTGTTTAGACTGATTGACACTCAATGAGTTATGTGGTTAAGATCACGGATGGTGCCAGAACACTTCTCGGTACCTATTTCTGGTTGGGTAAATTAAACAACTGCGTTTCTGCTGCTCCATTTCCAGTTAGTTACCTGGCTAGTCTTGGAAAGAAAGATTGACTTATGATAAGCAATGTGTCACCTGACGACTCAAGCTCACCTGTTGGTTAACTTTTAGGGTTTCCAACGCGGATGTAATATCGGAAAGTTCACTTATAAGAAAGACCAGGCTGACAACATTGTATCCCCATTCTGAGACTATGCCACGATTGTAGGGCGTTTTCAACAGCGCAGAAGATCGACAGTTAACTATTCGTAGCGTAACAGTAACACTGCAGTAACAACAACGCGTACAAAATATGTGGCATCTTCAGTCGGTGTTAAGGATTGGACTCGTAATTTGCGTTATCAGGAAAGCACAAAGTATGATTTATGTAAATAAAGAATATTACTTCAGATACAATGCTGTATACTTAGTGATTAGTAAGGGACATCTTCATCACACGCCGTAAAGATCTATAGGTGCATCCGATATCGTCCTTAACATCTTTGCCAGCGTAAATCGACTGATCGTACCAGTTCTGTGTTGATTAATCAAGTGTCTTACGAAGTAGACTTCATAAGAAATAATAATTTACTTTCAAAATCAAATTATGAGAAGTATTTTCTGTTTGAAGTTAGCTACTTCGTATTTGCTAGAGTACGCTTCAATCGTTGTTACATCTGTACAGAGGTAGTTTACGTGTATCTGCGACTGATAAGAGGGAAATCATTTATGGGTCAGGCGAAGAATACGATCAGACAGTGTGCCCCTTGGAGAACATTAGACGAGGAGAAGAGTGGGTCAGAGTGCCAGCGGAGCAGTCAGACTTGTGCAGAGTTATAATCACATTGAGCCGGGAGTGCAGGGAGTGGCCAGCAGGATCCACGGAAGTGGAAATCCAGCAACTAATTCAGGATAATGCTCGCCCGGTGATGTGATTATCTACACAGATGGGTCAGTGTTGAAAGGTAGAGAAGTGCCTGGGATTCTTAGCAAAAGCGAATGGTCAACGTGTGGTGCAGGAGAGCCTGGCATATGATACCACAACATCTAGCTTAAGAATGGAGGTGGAGACGGTCAGCTGCAGCTTTCCGCTGGATGGAGAATACGATACACACACACATCGTGATTGTAACTGACTCAGAAAGCATGCTGAGGAAGGTGAGGACAGGCAAGCTTCGGGCAGAGTGGCTTGCTTCGCTTCGGAGGTCACGGGTGGCAAGCATCGTCTGGATCTTTTCTCCGGGGCATGCCGTTGTGCTGGGGAATGAACAGGCGGACAGATTGGCTGGCTCTGCAAAACTTGGTGGAGTATTGATGCATGACAAGACAGACGTGGTTGCGGCCTTGTGGGAGCACGTGTACACCTCGGAGGAGCAAATGGATCACCATGGTCTGGCAAGAATGAGGACAGCGAGGAGTGACGAGGGGATCTGGCCGACGCTCGACGCTCAGAGGAAAGGCGAGACGGACATATAATCAGATTGCTACTGGTACTATTGGTGTGGAACTCTTCGCTGGCTGCTGAGGATGGGGACGGAACGCTTATGGGAATGCCCCTAATGCTGTGATGTCGGTTCCTAAATCAATCAATCAATCATCAATTCATAAACTACCATTATAGATTTACTGTAAATATTGACTGGTATTATTGTTTGTTTGGTAACAATTGTTGCGGGTTGGATAACCCCAGTTTAAGGAGAAGTAAGAGACTTCCTGGTTTTCCGTTAGCCTATTAGGCAACACTGGGCAAGATGGAGTACCTGATTAGCTCCCCTCCTCCAGGAGGTCAGCGTTACTGTACTTATAAGAGCGCTCGCTCTTAATCTTCCGGCGTGTTGATGGCGAGTTAGCGGGTTCAACACCCACAACCTGTCAATTGGACTAAAGTGTTGACTACTCGCCCTTGATTTTGGGACGTAAATCACAAATACCTCAGAAGTCGGCGTGGGTTCGCCTGATAATGAAGGACACTGGTAATAGAGAACGCTATCTACTATCAGTTATTTTTATCCACAGGCGTTCGCGGCTAATTCTTGCTCGCAGCAAAATGTATCAGTTTTTTTTTAAAAATGTTGCATATCCCTTACAGGACGATGCAGTCAACACCAGGATTATTTCAGGTGCTGTTGATGTACTAGGCAAGTGTTACGTTCTGTAGTTTGCTATTGCTTTCTGAACGACCGGCTCCCATACGAACACGTTATAAAACAAGACGACATGGTCTGCTGCACAAATCGGTCGCAGCTGCGATTTGAACGCCTGGTAAGCGGATCATGAACCGTGGTCGTAAGCCTTTGGCCACGGAGACAAAGTATCAGTTTAATTCACACAAATTAAATGTATTGACTTTCCTTCTTCTTCTTCAGCGTTCCGAGCCATTGAGGTTCTTTGCTGCAGATACAATCCGTCTCCATTCGTCTCTCTGGTGGACCTTCTCTTGCCAGTCGTTGATTCCAAGTGCTTGTAGGTCTGTATATGTATTATCTCTCCACCGTCTTCTTGGTCTACCTCGGGGTATTGACTTTCCTAAAGTATATAATTTAACAAGTGTATAAGTTTAATTATACTCATATTTTTTGTTTCCTTTCCCGCATATACTTTACAGGACATTGCGGTCAACGCCAGCATATTTCAGCTGCTGTTGATGTCTTGGAATGTTTTACGTTCAGTAGTAAATTATACTAACATAATAGGTATATTTTAGTTGCAGTGTGTATAATTAAATGCATTGTCTGTGCATAGACAAGTCAAGCATCTGTTTATGAAATGCTTCAGTTTTACTTTACAATGATTTAAATTGGCGAGGTCTCGGAGGTTGACGCTGAGCCGCCAGCGTCTGCAGCCTACCTTGTTCCAGACGTACTGGTTATCCATTCCTCTGGGCTAAACAAGGCAAGGCTGAGAGAGGTAAAATGTCGTTTGGGCACCACATGTTCTCTGTCCAGACTGTAAGGTGCCACTCACACACACACACACACACACACACACACATATATATATATATATATATATATATATATATAATATATATATATATACATACATATATATATATATATATATATATATATATATATATGTGTGTGTGTGTGTGGTTGTATGTGTGTCGTGCGTGTTGCAAGTGTGGGCGCCGCGTGTTTGTGTGTGTTACATATACTCAAGCCAGTGACATAATTCATTCATTCAGTAGGCATGTTCCGTTGCAGAACCTCGCTCCCATAACAACCTTCCGGATAACCTCTCGAACATAAGCAAGATGTCCAGCGTCCGATACACCCATCTGGAGATCATCCGCCACATTCTGCACCCATCTTCTCTTTGGCCTTCCTCTTCCTCTCTTCCCAGGCATATACCCCTCCATTATTGTTCTCTCTAAACTTTCGTGACGTTTCAATGTGACCAAAATATTCAGTTGTCATTGTTTTATCGTCTTTAATAGCCAACCTTCTTCAATATTCAGCTCTTGAAGTATGGATGCATTTGTTCTTTTCTTTACCTAAGATAATCGTAGAACTCGTCTATAACATGTATATTCAAATGCATTTATGCGCTGTTCAGCTTGTTTAGTAAGTGTCCAGGTCTCACAGGCGTATGTTGCAATGGGAAGATGCATGCTCTTAAAAATCAAATTTTTGTAGTTCTGTCTGTCCCACTCCATAATTTATTCAGTTGTTTTAGTCTTTGAAGAGCAATTGGTAGTCGTCGTTTAATTTCTTTCATTGTGTCGCCATTGTTGGTAATCAATGACCCAAGATATTCAATATTTTCCACCACCTTCAATTTTTCCTCATTAACATATATTTCTTTCTCCATAGTAGTTTTATCTGTATGCATTATCTTTGTCTTTGCTATTTTAAGATATAAGTTGTGATTTTCACTATTCAGTTGGGTTGAGGCTATTAGATTTTCTATACCATTCTGTGTTGTGGAAGCAACACTGTATAATCAGCACACCGAATCTCTGGTATGTCTAGACTACGGATATTTAGGGCATCATATAGCTCCCTGTTTATATCATCTCTTACATTTCTCATTATATTTTCGGCATACAGGTTAAACAAATAGGGGGACAGCACACATCCCTGACGGACTCTTTGCTTGATGCCAAACCAGTCTGATGTCTCACCATCTATTTTAAACGCTCCTTGTTGATCTAGATGGAGCATTCTTATGAGTTGTATTACATGTGATGGAAACCCCGTATTCCTCATGATTTCCCAAAGTTTCTGATGTTGTACACAGTCAAATGCCTTTGAATAATGAAAAAAAAAAAAAAAAACACACACACACACACATTAGAATAGGTGTACACTAAATTCTCTGCACTTCTCTATTATCAAACGTATGTTGAGAATATGCGATCTCTTGTTCCTCTTCCTTGTCTAAATCCAGCTTGAAACCACGTTAACTACTTCTTTCATTTTCTTACGAATTCTTCCCATTATGATTTTTAGTAGAATTTTAATTGCATGGCTGAACAGGGCAACAGTTCTATAGTTGGTAGCATAATTTCAGGTTGCCCTTTTTTATATTGAAATGAATATAGATTTCTTCCAATCATTTGACCAAATACCATATTTCCATATCTTTTTACATAATGCGTGATAGATTTGTATGCTTTCTTGCCCTCCCACTTTAATTAGTTCAGCTGGTATCTCATCACATCCAGGTGATTTACCATTCTTCAGGTTCTGTATTGCCCATGCAGTTTCATCTGATGAGGGTTCAGGTTATGTCTCTGCTGTCATTGGCTAGATTGACATAATAGACAAGATAAAACTGCAAAGCTTCCTACTGAAGTTGTACAAGTTTTCAGTTGTATATTTGTTTCGATCCAGGTCCAAAGGATGAAAGCGCTCGCTTGTAAACATTCTGTTCGCTGTATATATATATATATATATATATATATATATATATATATATATATATATATATATATATATATATATATATATATATATATATATATATATATATATATATATATATATATATATTCTATTTGTTTTTGCCGTGTGGCGTTGGTGATCATGCCTGTCCGCAACCCTCTGTCTCTGGTTTTGCCAATCATTTATGGTACCGATGTACCTCTATGCCATGATGTCAAAATCTCACGACAGTTTTCTCTCCTTGACATCCCCTGCCTCTCTTCCCCTAAAGCTGTCCAGTAATGACGGCATTGCTCCAGCCTTCTGCTTCTCATGACATAACCGAAGGAATATGGACTGCGAACTAACCAGCTCTCTGTTTGAGTTAACATATGTCAAGATATCTTCATTGCTCTCTCTCTCTCTCTCTCTCTCATCTCTCTCTCTCTCTCCTCTCTCTCTCTCTCTCTCTCTCTCTCTCTCTCTCTCTCTCTCTCTCTCTGTCCGCCCACTGTACTATCTTGATGTTCTTATAAACCGCATCTCCACAGCCTTCAGATAATTCCAAGCTTTCTGCTAATTGTCCATGATTCGCTTCCAGAATCATGATTGGCTCAATACAACTCTCTCTTTCTCACCTCGACAGACAAAGATCCGTTGCAGAGAATATTCTTCAACATGTGAAATGCTGCGTTTGTTTGGCTATTCTACATATAACCTCCGTGATGCATCTTCCATCTGTTGTTATTAAAGTACCGACATAATTAAATGCTTTGACTTTGTGCAGGTTGTTGTATCATATATCTGATATTATTTATCATAGATCTATTGTAAATGCCTTTATACTGCATTTTGCTGTTGTTTTCTTCTTCATGCAGGCTGCTATGACATCGTAGAAAAGGGCAAGGCCACAGAATTTACTTGTACATTTCCAAATAACTTTACTGTAATAACATGGCAGACACTAACTGGCACCAATACCCTAAATCTGACAACTTGCAACATGGCGACCAGTGTGTGCACAGATCAGCAACCATCACTCTACCATGGGCGGGTTCTGAGTTCGGACCCGGGAACCTACACAATGGAACTGAGCATTAAAAGCGCCAGGTTACACATCTTCTCATTATTTGACATTTCATTCTCACGTCATTGTGTTTATTTATTCATTCATGCATGCATGTGCTTTAATTAAAATTACGCAGGATGATCCAAAACAGATCTGCCGACAAACCTTGAGAATGTTAAAGCAGCGATAAATAGACAACATCGAGGTTACTCTAGACCAGTGTTGGGAAATCTGTTTTCCTTGCATTTTAATATTTATGACGTCATGTGCTGACCATACAAAATTATCAATTTGAAAGATAGCCCATGGTATTTGGTCAAACATTTAATTATTTCACTCCCAATATGGTGGCTGGAACTGCTCATCTTTGGCGAGGCGTATTTTAACTGGTACTGCTGTTATTGCTGTTCGATTTATTGATAATTGTTTATAATGCTCCTAGATCTATAAAATTTCGAGTTTCGCCTGCGGTTGCCTTGACAGGGCTAGACTAAATAGGTTCGCGGGCCTGATAGGGCCTGTGGGCCGGATGTTCCTCGCCAGGGAATCTATACAGACATGGACGTGATGCAACGAAGGCACTTAGTCTCCCCACTTCGATGGTTAACGGCAAGTGTGTACTATAACTAGGGATACCATTCACATAGGTATAAAATTCAAGAGAATGCAACTGAAGAATTTTGAAAATCTAATAGACAATGTGAATTATGTAAGTGTTCTGAAAGAGATAAGACACAAAGACAACTTATCATGTACATAATTACAATTACAACATATTAAAACAGCAGCAAAATTTTGGGCAGATTATGAGAAAATAAACAACAGAGGTGACATAGAAGTTAGTGTATGCCAAGAGAGTAGTCCTGGTTCAATCCCCAGCAGAGATAGGACTATTTTTCCTACAGGTACGGCTCTTGCATGGTAGTAGTAGTAGTAGGCCTCTTTCAGTCCTGTAGGACTATAGAGTTCTACTGCTGGGAAGGCACCTGACAGAATCGCTGGTGATTTCATAGTCCAATGCGATAGTGACAATCTCTGTCACAATGTCCACATCTGTAAGACGAGGCAGGTCCAGCAACAAGTGACTGCATTTTTTGGGTGTGCCTGTTATCCTCAGTTTGTTGGATCAGATTGTGTTCACAGTACACCAGTATGTTTTATATATCTCTTCTCAGGAACATCCGTCCACTGCAACTCTTTCCCAGTGTGTCTGGATCTATGCAAAGGGTTTTCATATCTTATTTACCCACATCCTTATATCGGATTTGGAGTCTCCAGGTTGGCTTCTTGTGCCTAGTTCTCCATATAGGCGATCTTTCGGAATACCTTCATCCTCCATTCGAGATACGTGGCCCAGACACCGGAGGTGTCTCTGCTTGAGGAGAGAGTGCACTGTGGTAATATCCGCTTTTTCAAGCACATGTTTCTTTGTTATGTGGTCTTTCCGTGATATTCCCAGGGTACGTCTCAGGCATCTCATGTGGAAGGAATTCAACTTTCTTTCCTGTCGTGAGTACATGGTCCAGGATTCAGACCCATTGGGTAGTGTGCTAACAACACACGCTTTATATACTTGAACTTTTGTACGCTCTGTTAGCTTAATGTTCCCCCAAACTCTCTTAAATAGCCTGGAAAGTGTTGTGGCTGCCTTTCTAATGCATGCGTCGATTTCTGTCTTTAAGGGAAGATTATCTGATATTTTCGAAACCAAATACGCAAACCTGCAATTCGTAATTAGAAATTTTGATTGATGGAGACGCACCAGTATCGTGTGCCCTCACCTGTGTTTTATTTAGGCTGATAGGTGAGTCCAACGTCTCTGCAGGCGGCTGCAAAACGATCTATAATCCGAGTAGTGGTAGTAGTCAGATGCTGCATCAGCTGCAAAAAGTAGTTCTTTTAAGCATCTTGATTTTGTTTTTGGTCTTTGATTCGAGTCTTGATGGATTACACAGTTCGCCATCACATCTCGTATGGAGGTATATGCCTCCAGTGGCAGTCCCAAATGCCCGCCTTAAGAGAACGGCGAAGAAGATACTAAAAAGAGTAGGAACAAGCACGCAGTCCTGCTTTCCTCCATTGCTGATGCTGAATGGCTGGGATGTTGAGCCATCAAATAAAGTGTCCTCTGCATATTTTCGTCAAAAGATTTCATGAGATTTAGCAAGGTGGTGGATATCCTGTCTTCTCCAGGATCTTAAAAAGCCGTCTCTGCTCACGAGGTCAAATGCCTATGTGAGGTCGATGAAGGCAACATATAATGGCTTCACTGTTCTCTGCACTTCTCTTGGAGCTGCCTGAGTGAGAAAATCATGGTGGGCCTATTGGGTCTAAATCCGCACTGTGATTCGGGGTATATTCTTTCTGTAAGAATGTGTAATATGTATATGATTATGCGAGCTAACATTTTACCTGTAATGCTGATGGGGGAAATGCCGCGGTAGTTATTGCAGTCGCTGTTATCATCTTTGTTTTTGTAAATGGTGAAAATGTTTGCGTCCCTCATATCCTTTGGTTTTGATTTGTCTGTCAAGCAGAGCTGAAGTATTGAATATAGTTCTGGGATGATTGTTTCTTTGCCCCATTTTAAAATTTCACGCGAAATACCATCTGTCCTGGTGCCTTGCCGGATTTGAGAGTGTCTAGTGCTTCGCTGATTTTCTGTGAGGCGCGGTTCGTTATCCAGGGCATGCATGGTGGACTGTTGTTCAATGGCTTCCCTGAGCTTCATCTTCGACAGTGTTCTCCACTGAGTATAGCTCTGTGTAGTGTTCTACCTAGCGATCCATTTGTCAGATTATTGTCAGAATGTTCTGGGAATTGCTGCAGAGAAAAGCGACAAACAAGGGAACTGGTCACACTGATATCGTGGCCTAGTTTACACAGCACCCGACACCCCACATGGTTCTTGTTGCCATCTTCCTTGGTCATGTCTTTCAATGCTAGGTCATGCAATTCTTTTATGACAAAGTCCTCAGTTGCTTAACTCGAGAAATCACATTATTCACAGTGGTCAGCGATCATGTAACCTAGCGATCAATTTAGAAATTAAAGGACAAAGCTGACATTATAAAATTAGAAGCATCTAAGATCTTTCATGAATGTATAGTTAATGTGATTTCAGCTTTATGTTACGAAGATTTTCGTGTGAATTTATTTCACATGTGATATTAGGGTAATGGTAGGAAGGTCTTTCACATGAATGTATTTCACGTATGATTTCAGTGTCGGATTATTTCGATATTTCGTGTTAATGTATTTATGATGCGATTTTAGTCTCTGCTATAAATATTAGTGTAAATGTATTTCTCATGTGACTTTGAACTTTCCCTTTGTCACTACCTTCTCCAGTTGTCACCTTGTCATGAAGTGTCAGAAGAATGCGTTTTGTGTTTTTTTTTTTTTTTTTTTTACTCGAGTGACGAACTCTGTGAGTGAACTTCCTTCACAATATTCAATTCCCGTGTTATTGCCCTCTATGTTTCCTCTACATTCTTCTGTTAAACCACAGGTCTGAAGCTTCAACATCCTTCCCACTAATCTGCGGAATTGTTCATGCTTTACATTCGTACATCAGGCTTGGCTCAAAATAGTTCTTAAGAACTGTTCTCGCGTCATTTGAAACATTTATTTATATTAGACATAATAGTTGTAATGTTGTGAAATGCTTGCTTGGGCTTTTATGTTTACCATCTTTAATACATCTTCCATATACTGTTATGATAAAACAATTACATTGCAGGATAAATGAAACTCGGTTCCGATGTTTCACTGACGGTGGAGCATCTAAAGACGAATGTGAGCTGGAGGTTTACAGTAGGTACAATTCACAGAAGTGCCTTATTACTCATCATTGTATTGTGGCAGGTCCTTTCTAGAAATCCCTCTTACACGCCTCTTCAGGAAGACTCTCAATCTATCTTCACATCCCCTGTCTAATGCATTTTCAGGTAGATGGTAATTTTATGTCACTCGCCCACCTACGTATTGGTGGACAACTACCTCTTCTTTCAGTATCACACACAGCCAGGGATTCTGAGATAAGTAGCAAAACCATCCTCCTCCCCCCACATTTTAATGTTCTCTTCAATTTTCTCATTTTATATCTCGTTATTCTTCTCATCCCGTTCTTATGCCTTAATGTAGTCCCTGGAGGGTCTTATTTGTAATGAAATGTTGTGTTTTGTGTTTTTATTTGTTTGCTGATGAAGACTAGTCGCCGCAACCTTCTGTATTTTTCGTAATTCTGTTCTGTAAAGATACATTAATTCACTCATGCAGTAGCGTGTCCTTTGTAGAACCTCGTTCCCATAACAACCTTCCGGAAAGAAAACCTCTCGATCATAAGCAAGATGTCTCGCGTCCGATACACTCATCTGGATATCATCCGCCACATCACGAACCCATCTTCTCTTTGGCCTTCCTCTTTCTCTCTTTCCAGGCATAAACCCCTCCATTATTGTTCTCGCCAAACTTTCGTGACGATTCAAGTGACCAACAAAGTTAAATTTTCTTTTGTTTAAATCCTCTTTAATAGCCAACCTTTTTTCAATATTCGGCTCTTGAAGTATGGCTGCGTTGATCTTTTCTGTATTCAAGGTATTCTTAGAACTCGTATATAACATTTAAAAGCATTTATGCGCTGTTTATCGTGTTAAGTAAGTGTCCAGGTCTCACAGGCATATGTTGCAATGGGAAAGATTTAAAAATCTAATTTGTGTAGTTATACATGTCTCTCTCCACAATTTATTCAGTTGTTTTAGTCTTTGAGGAGCAATAGATATTCATCTTTTAACTTCTTTCATTGCGTCACCATTGTTGGTAATCAATGACACACGATATTCGAAAATTTCTAACACCTCCAATGTTTCCTCATTAACTACATTTCTTTCTCGATAGTAGTTTCATCTGTCCTTGTTTTTGCTATGTTAAGATATAAGTTGTGATTGTCAGTATTCAATTGGGTTGAGATTATTAGGTTTTCTATACCGTTCTGTGTTGTAGATAGCAATACTGTATCATCAGCATATCGAATCTCTGGTATGTCATGACCACAGATATTTAGGGCATCATATCGATCCATGTTTTATATAGTCTCTGACATTTCTCATTACATTTTTGGCGTACAGGTTAAACAAATAGGGGATCGGCATACAGCCCTGACGGACTCCTTACTAGATGTCAAACCTATCTGATGTCTCGCCATCTATTCTAACCACTGCTTGTAGATCTAGATAGAGCATTTTTATGTGTTGTATTACTATGATGAAAAGTCCATATTACACATGATTTCCAAACGTTTCTGATTTTGTACACAGTCAAATGCCTTTGAATAATCCACAAAACATGAGAATAAGTTTTCATTAAATTCCCTGCACTTCTATATTAGTAAACGCATGTTGAATATGTGATTTCTTGTTCCTCTTCTGTGTCTAGATTCAGCTTGGACCACGTTAATTTTTTCTTCCATTTTCTTAGGAAGTCTTACCCATTATGAGTTTTTGTAGAATGACTGATAAGGGCAACAGTTCTATAGTTGGTGCATGATTTCAGGTTGTCTGTTTTTGTTTGTTTTTGTTTTGTATTGGAATGAAGATAGTTCTCTGCCAATCGTTTGGCTATATACCATATTAACATATCTTTTTTACATAATGCGTGATAGATTTGTATGTTCTCTTCTCCTCCCGCTTTAATTAGTTTAGCTGGTATCTCATCACAACCAGGTGATTTACCATTCCTCAGGGTCTTTATTGCTCATGCAATTTCATCTAATGGGGGTTCAGGTTCTGTCTCTGCAGTCATTGGTTCATGTATTTCATGCATATCCTCACTGTCATTCATATCATAATTCCACTGTAGTATTCCTGCCATCTTTCTAAACTTTGTCTACATTGTGTTAAGATATTTCCCAACTTGTCACAGATAACATTCAAATGTTGTTGTACATTTCTTGTCAATAACTTCATTTCTTTGAACATTTCGTAATCTCCTCCGTCTTATGATATTATTCTCCTCCTATTCTGGTACAGCAATCTTGTATATATTGGTGTTTGTCATTTCTTGTGTTCTTTCTTATTTCTCGAGTTAAAGATTTATACATCCATCCATCCATCATGTGCCATGCCGATAAGCGTGAACGGTCATGTTTTGCCATCTCACTTGATCACCAGAGTCATGGATCAGCTCCGTGTTTCTGTCTCGATCATGGCATGTGCCCAAGCCATCCAGGTATTTACTTCTTGGTCTTCCCTTTGGTCTCTTCCCTTGCCAGTTGTCACCAAGTTCTCCAATCCATTTCTTCTCATAACATGCCCAAAGAATTTTGACTGTCTACGTCTAATGTCTCTAATCAGTTTACGATCTTCATTTGTTTCTTGTAGGACTTGTTCGTTGGTTTTTCTGTCTGTCCATGGTATGCTTTGCATTTTCCTCAGAAACTACATACATTTCCACAGCCATCAGATGTTTTTCAGCTTGTCTGCTCATTGTCCACGCTTCACATCCATATAAAAGTACAGGTTCTATGTAGCACTTCAACACTCTTTTTCTCATTTCAAATGACATCTTTTTATTGGTTAGTATGTTTTTCATCTTGCAAAAGGCTACCTTCGCCATGGCAATTCTTGTTCTAATCTCGTCAAGCATTCTCCATCAGATCTTATGACTGTTCCGAGATAATTGTACGATTCACTTGTTTAAGAATATGCCCATTTACTTATATATTATATTGTGGTATTTCTTCCTTCCTAGTGATGACCGTAATCTGTGTCTTCTTACAATTCGATTCAAACCTAGTTGTTCACTGTATGTAACAACCGCATCTACTAAATTTTGCATGACCTGCTCATGTCTGCAATCAAGACTGTTATATCTGCATATTTAATGTTATTGATGTATAGTCCCCTTATGTTGATTCCTTCCATATCTTCTATATTTCTGAAAATATTTTCACTGTACAGGGAAAAATGATCTAGAGACATTACACATCCCTGTCTTACATCTCTTTTAATAGGCTGACATTGACCCACTTCATTATCAACTCCCAGGCAGCCCGTTGTTTCCAATATAAGCTTTCTACAATTCCAAGGTCTTTTTCATCAACCTGTAATCTTCAAGCATCCCTATTATGTCGACATATCTCAGTTTATCGAAAGCCTTTGTGTAGTCAATAAAGCAGAGGTGTAGATCTGTGTTTACTTCTATAGAACTTTCGATGTATATATATATATATATATATATATATATATATATATATATATATTATATATATATATATATATATATATATATATATATATATATATATATATATATATATATATATATATATATATACAGCAACCTGCTGTTATCGGATTCACCTCCTTTCTGTTTCAGTTCCCTTCGTAGCATTATTAATTCTAACGTGCCTGATGCAATCCATGGCTTATATTGCTTTCTTGGTGGGAATTAAATCTTTGGCGGCAGTAATCAAGATATCTCTAGCTTGTACTGCCATTCAGCAGGTGTCAATTGTCCTGTATAGTCATCATGACTACAAAACGATTCTTTACTTCTACATTGTATGCATCCTTTTTTTTTGAGATCAAAACGAAGTGACATTGTTCCTCGGGTAAGCGTTTTTGAGTTTTACTTTCAGATCTGCTTCTAATAACTGATGATCTCTATCACAGTCTGCACTTCGTACGTTTTTTTTTTGCATATGTTCTGCTTGATCTCCAACTTCTTTGTATTAAATATAATCTATCTGGTCTTTTGGTGAAACTGTCTGTAGACTTTCACGTGAAGAGTCTTCTTGGGTTTAGTTTAAAAAGTGTGTTGACTATCGTTAACTCATTTTCTGTGCAACATTCAATTAATTTGTCACCTGCATCATTTTTTTTCCAATCCAAATTTTCCTAAAACGTGTCTCTCATGTTCAGCTCTTCATGTACCCGCTTTTACATTGACATCTCCCATTATTATTGTTATGTCATTATGACCAATCTTATATAATGTATCTTGCAGCATGCTGTAAAAATCTTCAATTTTGTCAACATCTGCTGTTCAAGTAGGTGCATAAATCTGTATAAGAGTTGTGTTTTTGGATACCCTTTAAGTCGGACAGTGAGGATTCTATCACTAAAAGGGTTATATTCAATTACAGATTTTGCAGTTATAAGGAGCGTTTATTTGAAATCCGTTCGTGAAACACCGCGCGTAATTGCGTACGTTGAACATGATCATGTCATAGTCATGTGATAAGTACTGACCAATGAATAAAAGAGCACGCGTTTATCGTCCCACGAAGCATAGGTTCTGTTTCTAACTGTTGAGAAAATGGCCGGGTTGATCCAAAATCCGTCCAAAGAAGCTCAAAGAGCTGTGATTCGGTTTCTTTCATTTGAAGGATGTCGACCAGAGGACATTCATCGAAGAATGCAGGCAGCATACGGTAACAAATGTGAGTCAAAGACAAAAGTGACAGACTGGCAAGAATGTTTCGGAAAGGACGTCAGTTCACGACAGATCTTCGACGGCCGGACCAAGCGTATATTATTGTAACTGAAAAAACCATCGCCTAAATTGATGCAGCAGTACAGATGAACCGTTGTCGAAGCATACGTTCGCTAGCGAAAGAATTTGATGTGTCAATTGGATTGGGACAATTCAAAAGGGCGTTCGTAAGAAACTGCAATATCAGAAGGTGTGTTCACAGTGGGTACCACGATGTTGACCGACCACCAAAAAGATAAACGCACGGGATGGTGTTTGAACCACTTGCTGCGTTACTATATGGTTGGTGATGCATTTCTCTTCCGCATAGTGGCAGGCGATGAATCATGGTGTGACCACTTCGAGCCGAGCAGCAAATGAGAGAGCATGCAATGGAAGCATGCTGGATCACCAAAAGCCAAACAATTCAAGTTACACTTTTCCGCTGGTAAGGTTATGCTGGGCGCATGTTTTTACCATGAAGGGCTATTGTTGGCTGACATTAAAGAACCTGGTGTCAACATCAACTCTACCCACAACTTGCAAACACTAGACAAGCTGCAAAAGCCATCAAGAATAAACGACACGGCATGCTTTCTCGTGGTGTGATTCGGCTTCAGAGACATGATGCTGTTTATTAGCTATGTTTAGATCTTATATAATGTCGACATTTTTACTCCATCTTTATTTTTCTAACATTGTCTTCAAAATATAAGTTAGTATGGTTTCGAATTGTCTTCATTAGTATAGCGGGAATTTTCCACGATTCGCATAACTCATGTAACCACAGGAAAGACACATGTTTTCACACAGTTTACCGTGATTTGCTTGATGATGTTGTGTGTCAGATCTTAGTCAGATGTGACTGAACAACCATATGAGAATGGACGGTACTACCTGCTTTCTGCTAGCGCCGAATATTGGGCGGCGTTCACCGCACCCGACACCCGACATTGTGCCAACGGCTTCGTGCGGAAGAGCGCAATTGGGAGGATAGAAGCCTTATCCTGGTGCGAGGAAATGCAACCTAAAGACAACATGTCATCGCAGGGAAGATCATGCCCTAATCCTTGGTTGGCAGCTGGTCTAGGATCGAAGGTAGAGCACTGCTTTGCTGATTCTGGCAGTTTCTGCAGCTTTTCCTGATTCCAGATGTATTGGTGTTACCTGTCCTCTGGAGTTAAGTAGGCAGTTCAAACGAGGGATCATGCTGCATGGGCAACACATGGTTTCTATATTTCAGCCCAAACTTTGTACAATGGAGAGGTACGGGTTATAAGTGCTTGTGAATTGGCGTAGACATGGGGCGCCATGGGTTGCCTCTGAAGGTGCGAGACACCTATATGTGTCACTGATCAGCTATAGCTCGCCTCAAGCTGGCAGCCGCCGGCCAATTGAGTGCTGATCCACCACAGCCGGCCTGCTTTAACTGGTGCTAGGGGCATCTAAATCGCAGGCTGTAAAACCAATGCACAAGATACTACTAAAAAGAAAATAGAAACCTCAAGCTACGGCTTGCAACATGGAACGTAAGAAACATGTATCTAGGAATTTCCACTGACATTAGAAATATTGACGATATGAGATAAACGGCTGTGATTGATGCCGCATCTCAATCGTCTCAACATTATTATTGCTGGCCTGCAGGAGACTCGCCTGGCTGAGGAAGGGTCACTCAGCAAAACCTATTACACCATTATTTGGAAAGGTAGAGGGCAGCAAGTAAACAGACAAAATGATGTCGGTTTTGCATTAAGAATTCACTACTTGGAATGACTGAAATGCCGACTGTCGGAAATGAAAGATAATTATCCCTGCGCTTGGCAACCACGTGTGGTATTGCCACAATTATCACTGTATACGCACCGACACTCACCTGTGATGATGTGCAGGATTTATTCTATAAGGAGTTAGCCTCTGTGATCAAGGCAGTACCAACATCTGACCACATGTATATGCTCGACGATTTTATTGCTCGTGCGGGCAAAGACTCGAGTTCATGGCGCCTTGGAAAATACAATGCTAGTCACATGAATGACAATGGGCAAAGGCTGCTGGTGCATTGCATCAGAAAACGACCTTATGTATTACAAACTCCATTTTAAAACAAAAGAGCGGCATAAGATTACATGATAATACTCCGAGATCCGGCCATTTCATCAGATAGACTTCAACATTCACACGCAGACACCACTTGAATGAAACATCATTAACTCTAAGTTACCACAATGCTGATTGTGATACTGATCATTCTTTTAGTTGTGGCAAGGGTTAGACTGAGACCAAAGAGAATCTACACAGCTAAACACAAATCTATCCCCATGATTAATATTAATAACACCCAAGATCCAGATAAGTGCTTTGAGTTCCAACAGCAACTTGAAGACACTTTAACTGATACATCAGAAATGTGTACAGCAAGTGAAATGTGGGGTAAACTCAAGGAAACTCTTTATAAAACAACGGTAGGTATAAATGGCTATGTGGATCATAAGAAGCAGGACTGGTTTAGGGCAAACAGTCGGCTCTGTGGCAAAGGGCTTAGGACCGCAGTTCGTAATCCCGCATACCTCTTAAATGTGGTACATACATCTGTGCGCGATATGGAAGCAGACCGTCGTGCGTTGGTTTCGTTCTATGATATGGGTACCGGTCGTTTAGATAACAATGGCTAACTACTGAACGCAAACTTGCCAAGACATCACACACCGCCAAAACATGCTGGGTTTGACTGCGGCGTCCTGTAAAGGATATGCAACTAACTTAACTTAATATTTATTAGAATAACTGTATGTTTTTTCTTCTTGGTCTACGGGATTCTAACAGCTTTACTACAGTAATTCAGTTCAAAGGTCCAAACATACTTGTTCTGTATAAACCATCAATAAAGGGGACAAGAATATGAATTATAGAAAAGCAGTCAGCTGTATTAAGCAGCTACTCAATCTAAAAGCCGGGGTTGTGGCTAAAGGGCAGTGAACACATTTCACAATTTCCCTGTACACCAGGTTGAGTGTTCGAAATCAACTGCGGACGATGTGGAAACAAACCACTGTGCATTGAATTCGATGGTATGAGGCGTCAGTTGTTCAGAGAGCAATGGCAAACTACTGAACGTAAAAATTGAATAGTAAATCAGAAACAGCTAAAAATGTTGGGGTTCATTGTGACGCCTTGTGAAGAACATGCAGTGAAACAATATTTTTTTTCTTCTCAAAACGCAGTCTAAAAAGCAACTTGGATGCTAACGTTAATTGTGTCCATATGTTTACTTGCTCTCCGTTATTATATGGTAACAAAATATGGAGAATGCATTAAAAATATCAATATACAATGGAAGCTTTTGGATGTGGTTATTGAGACTAATCACGAAGAAGATCATGGCCGGAGGAGAAGGCAAGTGGGGATGTTTTATTCTATTTTTTTTTTTACAAATGTAATGAAGAAACATTAGAAATATGGCGGTCATAATACTAAGCCTGGATCTCAGAGAGAGAGAGAGAGCGAGAGAGAGAGAGAGAGAGAGGAGAGAGAGAGAGAGAGAGAGAGAGAGAGAGAGAGAGAGAGAGAGAGAGAGACGTTGTTCGTTGTTTAAAGGAGTGCAAGGGAAAACCTAGGGAGGAAGTGCACAAGAGGAAGATAACGCTACATGTGGGTGGACAACTTTGAAACATAAATATGCGGTCACAAATAAAATGAAGGAAAAGGGATGTTTGGACACATATTATAGTCAGCCTTCAAAGAGGAAATAGCACATGATCTATGATTGTGCTTTCAGTTTAACTTTAAGCTAATGGTATTCTTAAATGCAACAATAGGACAAATACTTTCTCACGCAATGTTCCCAGGTGTAGTGTTCTTAGGAACTATGTATGAAGTGAGGTAGGGCGAGTTTTAGACATCAGATATGAGCATTATTTACACATGTTAGTTGTAACGTAGTTTATCAGTACATACAGTCTACCAAATGACTCCTAACAGCCCGGCCGCGGTTGCATAATGGCTAGACGCGCGCCTGACATCAAGTGGTCCTATGTTTGACCTGCACCTGAGTGATATGCGATTATTGTCTGGCCAGTCATCGATGCTAGTTACTGTTGTTTCTTCTTTTATGCTGTTGTATTGATGTATCTATTGTACGTAAAGGGTGAGGATACAAGTTGAGAAAGGGGTCTTTATATTTTCAGCTCCAGATGGCCATGTGATTGTGGAGAAAGGACAAAACACACAACTTGAGTGCCCAGTTCAAGGTAACGTGAAAACATTAACCTGGCAGGTGTGGGCAGATGGACAGTATGCAGATGTGTCTAGCTGTCCTCTGGCTTGGCGCCTGTGTAGATCACATGTCACAGGTATACAATGGGACCATTCTAAATGCAGCAGGAGTTTCCAATGTTCACACTGAACATCAATGGTGTCAGATCCAATGAAACCATCTTCCGATGTTTGACAGATGACGGGAAGGTGGTTAAGACAATACTGTTGGAGCCCTATCGTAAGTGATTGCATACATCTAAATTAATCATCCAGTTTCATAACACATAATATAATGAATGCATTTTAGTTTCCTACAAAATCTAACAGAGCTACAAGGTACGCAGTGATTCCTCTTCGGTTGTTGCTGCCATTCCTTTCCCACGGAATCTTGGTCCCTCAACCGACTCATGCCAGTTCCATAGTAGACATTGTTCATGATTGACTCAATGTTGCAGCTAAAGTTTTCTACTGGATTAAGTAGACCGTCTCGATTCCTCAATCCTTAGCCGCTCTTTTGCCTTATATAACACGTCACAGTGTTAAAATTATGTGCTTCCTAATTTGTTTTCTTAACACGTGGGTGACAAAACAAACAACATAACATTGCGAAAATATATATAAACAATTAGTATTATGTAGAGGCAGCCTGTCACCTTACGGTTGAAGTGGCTATTGCACTCAGTATTGGTCTTGTGGTGGTAGATTCAAATCCAACCACATGCAGGAGTGTTATCATGATCACAAGGCTCAACCACATGCAGGAGTGTTATCATGATCACAAGGCTCAACCACTTGCAGGAGTGTTATCATGATCACAAGGCTCAACCACATGCAGGAGTGTTATCATGATCACAAGGCTCAACCACATGCAGGAGTGTTATCATGATCACAAGGCTCAACCACATGCATGAGTGTTATCATGATCACAAGGCTCAACCACATGCAGGAGTGTTATCATGATCACAAGGCTCAACCACATGCAGGAGTGTTATCATGATCACAAGGCTCAACCACATGCAGGAGTGTTATCATGATTATAAGGCTCAACCACATGCAGGAGTGTTATCATGATCACAAGGCTCAACCACATGCAGGAGTGTTATCATGATTATAAGGCTCAACCACATGCAGGAGTGTTATCATGATTATAAGGCTCAACCACATGCAGGAGTGTTATCATGATTATAAGGCTCAACCACATGCAGGAGTGTTATCATGATTATAAGGCTCAACCACATGCAGGAGTGTTATCATGATTATAAGGCTCAACCACATGCAGGAGTGTTATCATGATTATAAGGCTCAACCACATGCAGGACTGTTATCATGATCATAAGGCTCAACCACATGCATGAGTGTTATGATCACAAGGCTCAACACATGCAGGAGTGTTATCATGATTATAAGGCTCAACCACATGCAGGAGTGTTATCATGATCACAAGGCTCAACCACATGCAGGATGTGTTATCATGATTATAAGGCTCAACCACATGCAGGAGTGTTATGATGATTATAAGGCTCAACCACATGCAGGAGTGTTATCATGATTATAAGGCTCAACCACATGCAGGAGTGTTATCATGATCACAAGGCTCAACCACATGCAGGAGTGTTATCATGATCACAAGGCTCAACCACATGCAGGAGTGTTATCATGATTATAAGGCTCAACCACATGCAGGAGTGTTATCATGATTATAAGGCTCAACCACATGCAGGAGTGTTATCATGATTATAAGGCCTCAACCACATGCAGGAGTGTTATCATGATCACAAGGCTCAACCACATGCAGGAGTGTTATCATGATTATAAGGCTCAACCACATGCAGGAGTGTTATCATGATTATAAGGCTCAACCACATGCAGGAGTGTTATCATGATTATAAGGCTCAACCACATGCAGGAGTGTTATCATGATCACAAGGCTCAACCACATGCAGGAGTGTTATCATGATTATAAGGCTCAACCACATGCAGGAGTGTTATCATGATTATAAGGCTCAACCACATGCAGGAGTGTTATCATGATTATAAGGCTCAACCACATGCAGGAGTGTTATCATGATCACAAGGCTCAACCACATGCAGGAGTGTTATGATGATTATAAGGCTCAACCACATGCAGGAGTGTTATCATGATTATAAGGCTCAACCACATGCAGGAGTGTTATCATGATTATAAGGCTCAACCACATGCAGGAGTGTTATCATGATCACAAGGCTCAACCACATGCAGGAGTGTTATCATGATTATAAGGCTTAAAGATAAACCTAGCGTCATAAAATAGTCATCAGGGCATTTTTTGGGGAGTTAAAGTGGCCCAGGTGATATGACTGCACAGAACTTCCAGTGTTCTTTTCTCAAGAAAATGTGACCCCTAGATCCCTTTGATGGAGCGGTGGCATGACGACAAAATCATTATCAAAAATGAAGAAATTACAAATGTCTCAAGCATTGAATATCTTGATACTATAATCACCACAACAAGACAAGAGATCATATGGATTCACTCGCAATTGGTGAAAATGAAATTTCAGACATTAGATATGCAGATGAAACAGTCCTCCTCACAAACAGTGCTAAAGCATCAGAAGAGACGAGACTGTCTGAGAAGATACACATTGAAAGCAATTTATTTCCTGAATACTAAAAAACTAAAATAATGTCTACAGACACAACTGGCTACCAAGCAAAGATCACACTCAACAATGGAGATATTGAAGATGACACAAACATTGAACATACACAACTGCGGCCAAGGCTTAGAAGGCTTAGACTGGCCATATCAATGAGAGATGTTCCTTCTTTACGTACGCTCGAGTTGAACTCAAGCATGGACCATACACGTGCTACTACTTCTAATGTACTGGACTGAGTTTTGCGTGTATGTTAACTTTCCCTAATACCAGTGTTCCTCGCCATCAGGCGAACCCACTCGGACTTCTGAGGTACTTGTAGTTTACATCCCCGTCTCAAGGACAAGAAGTCAACATTTTAGTTCAACTGACCAGTATAGCGTTGAACCCGTTATATCAGCATAAGTACACCGGAAGATTAAGAGTAAGCGCCTTTTATTCATTCGGCCACGCTGACCTTCAATGCAGAATTAAACAGAATTCATATCGCGAGGCAAACAAAAATAAATAATGTATATAAATTAAGGACTGGTCTCCCTGGTGAAGAGGTTAGCAGCTTTCTACGTAACTCCTAATACTCTCATGGTTGACGTGAGCGCACTAGAATTGGAAGAAGTTCAAGTCGCGCTAGTGACTTTAGGGAGTATGGAGCCGGTCGCTCAGAAAGTCGTGGCGTGCTGATGAGCGTAATCTAGCCTACCAGTTATCAGTTATCAGTTGGGGTATCTTCATTGCACTCCGGACATGTCCATAGGTGCTCAGATCCTCCCCCCAGCATATGCATCAGCGTCCGGTGGCTAATAGTGCCAGTTCTGTGTTGGTTGACGAGGCGCTTTGTTTTTCCCGATGTACCTCTCGCGTCTGGCCGTGCCGATTCTTACTCCCAAGTCTTTCATCCTGGACAGCGATGTGGATTCACTGACGTCAAAGTCCTCTGTTCTCGCCATATCTTTGAGGACGTTAATAACATCGGCACGATCCATGGGCTGGCCATCTACAGGGGAGTGCAGAGCCAGCCAGTTTATCAGCTCGTTCATTTCCCTCGACTCCCGCATGTCCCGGGACGAAGATGAAGATGACTTTACGGACAACAGACTTCCGCAGCGACTCAGTCCACTGTCTACGTACAGATCCAGCTTCGACCTTCTGAATCAGGCTCATTGAATCACTTAGTACACACACGTTGGTATAATGCTGTGATTCCAGCCATATGAAAGCCTGTGTAACTGCCATCACCTCCATCGTCATGCTGCTCGTGGTCATAGAGTGGGCAACACTGGATTCTTGAACGGTTCGGCCCGCTGAAGGGGCTGTAAATGCCCACGCACTTCTCTGCTGCTTTAGAACAGATCCATCTGTATAGATGAGTACTTCGGGGCTATCTAAGTGTTCATAGATGAGCGCGTTGACCTCTGCATTGACAGCGGCAGGGTTCTGTTCTCTGCACCGTCTGTCAAGTGTGATAATGCAGGAGAAAGTGCACTTAAAAGCTGGAGGCACCGGCACCCATTCCTTGCCGGGGTTGATACTGGTAAGACTGCAGACCTGTCTGACGACATTTTCCGCCCGACCCATCCATGATTTGCCCCTCTTTAGCCCGTCACCCTTTTCTCTGAATATAGCGTCATGCAGATTGTGCTGCTCATCTGCACTTATTTTTAAGTATGCACGAGCTCTCCAGACCTTGATCCTGTGTTCCATTGTCGGGAAGTCAAGGAGGTATCTCATTGCTACACAGCTGGTGTCTCTCGTGCAGCCCAAAATGATGCGCATGGCTTCGTTTTGTACCTTTTCAAGTCTTCCAATCTGTGTAGGGCTGACAGTGAGGATGGCCAGGGCATACTCGATGCGTGAAAGCACCAGTCCTTGGAACAGAAGTATTAGCAGTCTTTGCTCGATATTGGCAGTCGCCATGACTCTCATTGCTGACAAACCTTTTCGAGCTTTCATTATGACATAATCGATATGAACGCCGAAGGACAGGCTACGATCAAGCCTCACGCCAAGATATGTCATTGACTGGGTTCTATTCAAAATGCTCCCATCCATTCTTACCGCCGGCAGGTCTGTGTTCACAATATGGTTGTTTAGGGAGAACCATGTAACCGATGCCTTTGCAGGGTTGACAAGGGCACCGGCATCAGCACACCATGAGGAAATTCGATCTAGTTCGCCCTGCATATCACTGGCAACCGCCTGCCTCTACGTTGTGGAATACCCCTACGTTGTGCAACACCGTTCATGCTCTTATGGAGGCGCCAGAATGTCGTAAGAGATCGCTCGGAGCACTCCTTCCTGCAGAACTCGTCCCATTTCTCGGCCTTGACCTGTTTGGCGCAGGATTTGAATAAAGTCATCGTCCTATGGACCTCAGTCTTCAGGTTCGCCAACTCAACCTGTGGCATGTTAGCTTTTCCTGGCCTTTGCCCAGTCTTTGACAGCCTGCCTCTTTCCCAGCCATGACTTCTCGACCTCTGCATTCCACCATGGTGGTTGGAACCATCTTTCTTGTCTCGTGCGGGAGGAAGTTAGTTTTCTTCTTCTGATCTTGCTTATGGCGTCTTGACCAGTGTTGTCGTACGGGAAGGCATTTGTCTTGTTTCTTTGACTCATGGCCCTGTCTTTCTTGATAAGGATGACACAAGGGTAGTGGTCACTATCGTGGTATCCCAGTGTTCCCCACTTACACCGTAGTGCAATGGTGGGGCGGACACCAGAGCAAAGTAAATGACGCTGTCAGAGTCACCTGGTCGAGTGGCTATTCTAGTGACCTTCCCATCATTCAGACAGACTAGGGCAGCAGATGCCAGGGCGTCCTACAGATCTTCTCCCTATCTATTGGTGATGCAATGTTCCCATTGACTGCCTCTGGCATTGAAGTCCCCCAGTAGATGATATGCCTTTCGACCAAATCGAACAAACTCTGCCCATTGTCGCACGTCGACCTTCCCATTTAGCGCATAAACGTTCACGATTATAGGCTGCACTGGCGTCATTATTCTAATGCCTGCACTTGCAGGGCATCACTGTTCCAGGAAGACATATCGATCTCAGACACTAGTATGTTGTCGCGGGCCAGAATGGTCTGTCCTAGCTGCCGCCTGTTAAAGAATCCCTGAAATACCGCGACATTGACTGTTCCGTCGCCGAGCTGTGTTTCTTGTAAGACTACAATATCGTTTCCGTAGAGTAGTAATCTAGCCTAGTCAACATATAGCTGAAAGATGCTGATGTTAACCGCAATATCCTGGAAAAGGATGGAAACGCGGAAAAAAAAATATTTTAAGGACATGCATCCTTCCTCTGGTAACATTTGTGTGAAGCTATGTACCATTTCGCAGTCTACTGTCACCTGGAAGTCTGAACAGACGATAGTTAGTTACATTGGGTTTCAAAAAAGGCATAGTAACTACAATCAATGACGGTGATCAGGGATGGAGTGATACCTCTCTAAGGCAGCATGATCCCTCTCTCGGCTGCCTAGTTTACTACAGATTACATGTAAAACCAATACATCTGGAACGGGACAAGCTACAGAAGCTGCCGGATCAGCAAAGCAATGCTATAATTGTCCTTCGTCGGAGCAGACTAGTTGTTGACCAAGGCTTAGATCTTTTTCGCAATCACTAAAGAAGAAAATCGGAAGTTTTGAAGTTACTTGTTGCAGAAGATTGTTTAGAATTTTGTGAAAGATTGCCCAAAAAATTAATTAGTGATATTGAACGAGATTTGAATATCGAAAAAAAGCTTGCTTATAAAATGCATCATGTCTGGGAAAACGGATATGCTTTGACCGTAGTAATCTTCGCAGTGGATTGGATGGAACAGTGGGAGAAGGATTGATTCGCCGAAGAAAATGGAGACGTCACCCAGGACAAAGGTAAATACTGGACATTGCATACACCCCGGACATGAATGCGCACGATGCAGGAGAAGTGACAAAGGTCAGAGCATATATTCGGCAAGCCTTGAATGTTTGCGAGCTTCTGCAAATGACCTGCCACTTGCCAACGTACAGAAGCTGTTTCCTCGTGTTTACAGGGGAACTAAACAGTTTAGTTTTCTTTTGCATACACATTGGTCGTATGGATTGCAGAAGCGATCGCTGTTAATTCACAGAAGCCAAGTTTATACAAACAGAAAGTCATGATAATTAGTTTAAAAATACCGTGATAGATAATTCAAATTACTTTGTGAATATGTGTGATGTGTATTTCAGATTGAAGGATGTATCTAATTACATATTATTTCATGTTGTGTGATTACTGCAGTATGTATCTGGCGATATGGAGTTCATGGAGCTCCACATGTCTAGTGAAGTGAATCAATTACGTCTTGGTGAAGTGGATCAATTATGTTGGTGATAAGCCTCTATGCCATCGTTTCAGTCCCAGCAGCAACAATTCTGCTGGTGTACTTTTGCAATTTCAACTTGTGATATTTCGTCTGTACTGTGTTTTCCATTGCCTTTGTTCTAATCACGTGACTAAAGCACACCGTTTGTTTCCATTTTATATGTGTAATAATGTTCTACTTTCGTGGTAAGTAATATATCAATTCTACTCACACTGTCATTACAGGATGGCCTAGCACCCCAACATCCAGAGGCATTAGTCTCACAAATCAATACGTGGAGGTGACATTTTCAACAGTTGCCTATCCAGACGTTGATGCCGTTCTACACAGAAGAAAAGTTTGTATCCCTTCCTCAAACATATAATCAGCTTACAGTCTCCCATATAACACTCACTCACATATTAGAAACATGCATGTTTTAAGCTGACATTTTCTACTACATTGAAACTCGTGTTTAATATGCGCCATACTATGTCTAGATTTTATATTATGAAACATTCCATACAACAATAGATGACAAGCACTCAAAAGCCCAATGCATTCAGTTTTAGCCAAATTCACTGTGAAATTGTGACGAGAACCACACAAACACATCATGTACAAAAATCTATTATTAGTACTCGCTTTATATATAATACGCACGCGAGTTTTATAGGGCAAGACTGATTTAACAATGTTTCATTAGATCTTAATGAATGAGATATAAGTATTAACGAGGTTATATTTCCAAGCGTTAAAGATGGCATTATTTATATCATTTTGTTTCTGTTTGTCGTTGTTATAATTGTCGTGATTATTTATGTCACCCTGACAACATTACTATAGTTTTATATTCTTAGAACGTATAATAGAAGCCCGGAGATGTGGGTATACATAAGAATATGTTGTATTTCATGGAAACAAAACCAGTCTAGAAAAAAAAACTGGGAATGTTATAGAGTTTATACAAAACTAAAACAGAAGCATGTGAAATATTTCGATAAGTTGAAAGATATAACACTCTTATAAAAATCTTACTGGATGTTAAGGCAGAAGGCAAGCTGTAGACAACGATGCAAATCGGAAGATAACATCAGGAGATGGGATGAATGAACAGCAGTCTGACAGAATGTACAATGAAGGCAAGGGAGAGAGGAGAGATACAGGTCTGGAAATTATTTGCAACCAACTTCATTGTGGAGACGAAACCTGATTTATTGATATACATTTTTAAAACTATGTAGTTAACCATGTTGTTTAACTGTAAACTCAAACTCAAAAAACAATATCCCGACTAAAATCACCAGGAGCTACATGAGCAACAACATGGAAAACAATGCCAAACTTTGTATAAGACTATGACACGAATGAATCAATGAATCAACATAAACGAGAAGTAGGTTCGGTTAACTTTACTACAACACTATCACAAGTGAAACAAATGGACGTCGTTGAGGCTGTAGCCCTTCCTCAGCACACAAGCAACAAACATACACTAATACAACGCATGAAATATCTACATGCAATTATATTTTAAGGTGACTCATCTGTTTCGTGTTATGGACTTGACACGAGCTCGTCTAATATCCGTAGCAGGTTACAGGTTCGCTTCTAGGTCTTTTGGCTAAGATCAAGTGTCGTATCTGCACTTAATCTGTCCAGGGCCACCAGCAGAGGCGGTCATCGGAATGACACACAGGAACATGGAGCATCATGGGTCTGGCTCTGGCCCATGGGGAACAGCGAGTCCTTAAAACGTTTGTGGATGCGATATAGACATAGTCAGGCAGAAGATCAGGACAGTACTGCATCTTACCATGAACATAATTCAACTGAAAGTTTACACAAGCTTCCATATATAATCATTCTCTTTACTGTTATGAGTGCCGATCAATACCTTTGAATTAATTTAATACCGCCCTTCCCAAGACCAACCGTTTCCATGTGATTAATGTCTTAATCATTAGTTGTTAGTCGCGGTTCCAACTTCAGGGCAAATGGTCACCCACAAACGCTCCGTTTAGGTAACACTGAATATCACACACGATGCCCTTCATTGTCCATGTGAAAAGTGGAACAGACAGCAGTCCCGACAAACAAACAGCACGCACAGACATACATGTATAGCGCCGCTTGCCAGAATGCAAAAACGAAAATAAGCCACTACAATTATAGTTCATCGTCGATGGAAACGAATGTCATTGAAAACTAGCAGTTGCACACACATTACAGCTTAAAGAAAACCAGCTAGTTCGGTAACCGAGCGTCCGTCATTTTTTTTCTAAACATGTAGTTCACAACACAAACCATCGAGGATAGATGTAAAAGCATTTCACGTGCAATCCACAGCTCACAGTGTCGCTCCAAGTACTAAAGTGAGAAGCTGAACGACTGAACTATTTACTGCCAGTCCAGCATGATAAAAAATGCACAAGCAAACCGTAGCCATGAAGCATAGAACATTGGAACCAACCAATGAAGTTACTTCTCTAAATGGTCCAATTATAATAGATAATTATCCGTATGTTATCTGGCGCTCGTAACGGAAGCAAAAATTAGTAACACACACGCACCGATGAATAGATCTTAACAGACATAGAAACGATTAAATAAAGTCCCATGAGGCAAACAGGTAAAGGTTTGAATTGACAGCATACTTCACGAATACCCTCGCTTGAACTCAAACGTAGTTCATACACGTGATTTCAAGTGCACTGGTCTGATTTATGCATGTGGATTAGCTTTCCCTATTACCAGTGTCCCGCGCCATCTAGCAAACACACTCCGATTCACGAGGCGCTTGTAGCATCCCCAAGTCATGGAAAAGATGTCAACATTGTAGTCCAAATGACCAATGTAGGGGTTGAACCCCTACCTCAGCATCAGCACACCAGGTGTTTAAGAACGCGTGCTATACTGACTTCCTAACCCGATCTAACATATACGCTGACGGATCATCTTCTAGATTTTTATGTTTAGAGGTGTTGGTTCTGATTCTTTTCATTTAAATGCAAGTCAAACTTAGCCTCGCAGGTCCCCACAGCGAAGTAATGAAGTCGTCTGTCTCCAGCTCCGAAGCTCGTGATTCTGTCATTCTTTTAACGATTGAAAGTTTCTTAGTGACTCCTGGGGGATTGTCACTGGAGGTAGGGAGTTTGTGTTCTTGGCGACGATTTCGGCAGGCTACGCTGAGGAAGAGCCCGTGGGGGTAACATGGATAAAACCCGTTGCAATGCAGTCAATCAACAAGCATTTAAAACCCGATTTACTTAAATGTAAATATAAATACTTTCTCACTCCATACACAGATTGATGTGAGCGATGATGACTTTGATAGAAAGTATTGCAGTCACAGTCTATCCAGCAGTGACCCGAACAGCGATTACAACATAGCATGCACGTGCGTATACTCTTTGCCAAGATGCTCCTTTCAAATACGTTCTATGTTGAAATGTCCGCACTTGTCGGCAACCAAACACTGGTCAACCGATCGCCTGCGGTCAGCAATGACACCGTACAACAGATTGGTATGTTTTATATGTTGCTTCTACAAGTGTTGCCATGCATTGATTGATTGATTGATTTAGGAATCGACATCACAGCATTCGGGGCATTCCCATAAGTGCTCCGTCCCCATCCTCAGTAGCCAGCGAAGAGTTCCAACACTAATAGTACCAGTAGCAATCTGATTATAAGTCCGTCTCGCCTTTCCTCTGAGCGTTGAGCGTCGGCCAGATCCCCTCGTCACTCCTCGCTGTCTCATTCTTGCCAGACCATGGTAATCCATTTGCTCCTCCGAGGTGTGCACGTGCTCCCACAAGGCCGCAACCACATCTGCCTTGTCATGTATCAATACTCCACCAAGTTCTGCAGAGCCAGCCAATCTGTCCGCCTGTTCATTTCCCAGCACACCGGCATGCCCCGGAGAAAAGATCCAGGCGATGCTTGTCACCCGTGACCTCCGAAGCGAAGCAAGCCACTCCGCACGAAGCCTGCCCGTCCTCACCCTCGTCAGCATGCTTTCTGAGTCAGTTACAATCACGATGTGTGTGTGTGTCGTATTCTCCATCCAGCGGAGAGCCGCAGTGACTGCCTCCACCTCCATTCTTAAGCTGGATGTTGTGGTATCATATGCCAGGCTCTCCTGCCCCAAACATCGACCATTAGCTTTGGCTATGAACCCCAGCCACTTCTCTCACCTCTTGACACCGAACCATCTGTGTAGATAATCACATCACCCGAGTGAGCATTGTCCTGAATTAGTTGCTGGATTTCCACTTCCGTGGCCCCTGCTGGCCACTCCCTGCACTCCCGGCTTAATGTGATTATAACTCTGCACAAGTCTGACTGCTTCCGCTGGCACTCTGACCCACTCCTCTCCACGCCTAATGTTCTCCAAGGGGCATAACCTGTCTGATCGTATCCTCCGCCTGAGCCATCCATGATTTCCCTCTTAACAGTCGCTGACCCTTAACTGCGTCCGAGTGAGCATTGTCCTGAATTAGTTGCTGGATTTCCACTTCCGTCGCTCCTGCTGGCCACTCCCTGCACTCCCGGCTTAATGTGATTATAACTCTGCACAAGTCTGACTGCTCCGCTGGCACTCTGACCCACTCCTCTCCACGCCTAATGTTCTCCAAGGGGCACACCTGTCTGATCGTATCCTTCGCCTGAGCCATCCATGATTTCCCTCTTATCAGTCGCTGACCCTTAACTGCGTCCAGCGCCTCATGCAGTGGGTAGTCTGT
>JACEFZ010023228.1:0-52372 GCA_014155875.1 Cepaea nemoralis | reverse complement strand
TAGTTGCCCTCCATGCAACACGTTCAGCGGCGACGTGCTCCCTATGTGCATTATCAATGCCTGTATCAATCATGTCCCGCTTAAACACATCTTTGTATCGTAGTAGAGGCCGACCCTGAGATCTCCTACCCGTCTGTAATTCACCAAAAAAGATGTCCTTTGGTATTATACCATCACCCATCCTCCTAACATATCCTATCCATCTAAGTCTACGAAGACTCTGCGTGGAATACACCGTCACACAACCTGATCTTTCCAATACTTCAGTATTTGTGATTTTGTCTTGCCACTTAATACCAAGTATTCTTAGCAGACACCGTATATGAAAGCTGTTTAAACATTTCTCTTGGCGTGAGTAAGTTGTCCAGGTTTCACTGCCATAAAGAAGAGTACTAAGGACACAGGCTTGGTAGACGAGGACTTTTGTTTTGGCAGTAAGCTTCCTGTTCTCCCAGATTCTTTTTGCTAACATGTTCATTGTTGTTGCTGCCTTGCCAATCCTGATGTTGATTTCCTGATCGAGGGATAATTTGCTATTTACCTCTGATCCTAGATATGTAAAATAGCCTACTATCTCCAGTTCGGCGTCGTCAATAAAGATTGATGGTACACACATAATCTGTGTCTTCTTTTTGTTAATTGTTAAACCAAATTCAGAACAAACATTGGAGAATGCAGATAGTAGATGTTGTAATTCTTCCTCGGAGTGGGTCGTAATCGCAGCATCATCCGCAAAAAGCAACTCTCTGATTAGTACCTTCCTAATTTTGGTCTAGGCCTTCAATCTCTGAGCATTATAGTGACCACCATCTGAGCGTGAGTGAATGTATATACCATCAACTCATCTCATCTCATCTCATCATGTTCCTCTTGTACCTTGCGGTGTCGAGGTGAAGTATAAACTTCGTGAGAGTGCCCGGTTATGGGCTTCGTATATCGACATCCCCATGGATTCTGTTATTCCCCCCGTCCAACGTTTACGTGGTCGGCCTCTTCCTCTGTTTCCATCTGGTCTGTACATCATTGCTTGTTGTGGCATGCTGTTGACTGGTAACCTACTTGCATGGCCAAACCATTTGACTTGCTGCTTTCTAATAAAATCTAGAGCAGCTTTAACCCCCACTTTAGTCCTGATTTCTTCATTTCTGATCTTATATCTTCTTGATACGTTGAGTATTCTTCTCAGGAACCTCATTTCTGTTGTTGTGATTTTTCTTTTCTCTTTTTCTGTCATTGTCCAGGTTTGGCATTGGTAGCACAGAGTTGGTAGGAAGATTGTGTTGTAAAGTGCTTTCTTAGTAGTTATTGATACATGTTTGTTCTTTAGTATTGGTGCCATTTGTCCAATGAGTTGATTTGCCTTATTGCACCTATTTTCGATCTCGTCTTCTGATCTGCCATTTGATGATATTATACTTCCTAGGTACTTGAAGCTCTTTACTTGTTTCAAGGGATGTTCGTTTAGGTGAATTGTTGCTGTTTGTTCTTCTTTAGTTATAGTCATTACCTCTGTTTTGCTTGTGCTAATTTTCATGTTATGTTCCCTACACATTTCGTTTAGACTATTCATGTGGTCTTGTAATTCAGCTTCTGATTTTGCTATTAGTGCTTGGTCGTCCGCAAACAGGAGTTCTCTAATGTTTAGATTTGCAGATGGTTCTTCTTCTCTGTTCTCGTCATGCGGTATTCTTGCTGTCTCTGCTTGGCTGGTTTCTTTACATATGTTGTCTATATATGTTATGAACAAGAGAGGGGACAGGACACAACCTTGTCGTACTCCAGATCTTATGGTGAAGGGTTCTGAGTGTCCTCCAGTTGCTCTCACTATGCATTCACTGTTGTTGTATAAACTTCTACATAGGTTTGTTAGATGTGTACTCACTCCATATTGTTTAAGGATTTCCCACAGCTTGTTTCTATCTACCCTATCAAATGCCTTTTCTTGGTCGACAAAGGCTAAGTAGAGTGTTTCATTGAATTCGATTGATTTTTCTATAAGTTGTCTAAGAGCAAAAATGGCGTCTGTGCATCCTTTGTTTTTCCTAAATCCAAGCTGCGTTTCGCTTAGCTGGGGTTCTAAAGTAGTTCGTAATCTTTTTTCAAGAATTTTGCAAAATATTTTCCCAGTATGACTCAACAGTGAAATGCCTCTGTATTGTGTGCAGTCTCTTTTGCTGCCTTTGTTTTTCCAAATTGGGATAATTATGGCGTTTCCCCAGTCTCGTGGTGTCTGTTGTTCTACCCAAACATGGTTGAATAGTCTATGTAGCCAAGCTGTTCCTACTTCTCTTGCTGCTTTAATTAGTTCATTTGGTATTTCATCCTGTCCTGGTGATTTGTTCAATGGGGCTAATCTGATGGCTTCTATAATTTCTTCTTTTAGTATGTCTGGTTCTAGTTCTTCGGTGACATCTGTGTAGGTCTCTTGAATTCCTGTGACATCTGATGGGATGTTGAGAAGTTGTTCGAAATACTGCTTCCATCTTATTAGGATCTGTTTTTGTTCACTTATTGGTTCTCCATTTTCGCTAATTATTTCAGTTGGGTCAAAGGGTTCTCCTCTGGTTCGCATTGCACTTATCTTTTTGTAGAAGTTTCTGGTTGCCTCTTTGTAGTTTTTATTTAGGGTTTCTCCATACTCTTCCCAGTCTTTTTGTTTTTCTCTCTTTACTATTCTACTCACATGTCTTCTCGCTATTCTGTATTCTCTGTAATCACATTCCTGTTTGCTCTTCAACCACTTTTTATATTTTTCCTTTTTTTCTTTTACCGCTTTCTTTACTTCTGCGTTCCACCATCTTGTTATTTTCTTTATCCGTGTTTTGCGTTTTTTCGTGGTTCCGCATGTTATTTTTGCAGTATTTAAAATGCTTGATTTGAACATCTCCCATTCTTCTTCCACTGTTTTTCTTTCCGTAGGTAATTTTACAAAGAGTTCAGTTAGTTCTTTCTCATAATTGTCCCTTACTGCCTCGCCTTTAAGGTTTTTTTTAAGTTTACTGATTCGCATGGCATGTATTTTCCTGCTCCTTGTTTTCTTCTTCTAATGGTTCTTATTGTGGCAACGACTGCTTTATGATCTGTGTTTATACTGAAATTGGGCACTGCTCTTGCATCTAATATATTTCTCTTTCTGATTTTTCTTGTTAATATAAAATCAATTTGGCTTTTAGTATCTAGATCGTTCCATTTATACCAGGTGTATACTTGCGAATCTTTATGTTTATAGAATGTGTTTGTTATATAGAGGTCGTGTTGGCTGCAAAGCTCTATCAGTCTACTTCCGTTATCCGTTTATACTTCTTAGTTTTTCTACGAGCAGTCATCCTGATCACGAAATGCATATTTCAGTAGAAGTGAAAAGTATATCCCAAACAGGATGGGGGCTAGTACACAATCTTGCTTAACTCCACTCTTGATTTCAAACTCTTTTGAAGTTGAGCCATCAAACTTGATTATACCCTTCATGCCTGTGTGGAACGATTCCACAATGGACAGAAGAGTTGGTGGGCAGCCAATCTTCTTTAGTGCTTTGAACAGACCCTCACGACTAACCAAATCGAATGCCTTTGTGAGGTCGATGAAGGCAATAAACAGTGGTTGATTTTGTTCCCGGAATTTTTCTTGCATCTGTCGCAATGAGAATATCATATCTATGGTAGACCGGTTCTGACGGAAGCCGCACTGTGATTCGGGGTAGACTTGATCTCCCAGGACTTGAGGTATGCGCAGAATAATTCTGGCAAATACTTTCCCAACAATACACAGAAGTGAGGTACCCCTATAGTTGTTGCAAACGCTCCGATCGCCCTTGTTCTTGTACAGCGTTATGATGTTTGAATCTTTGAAATCCTGTGGGACTTGTCCTTCTCGCCAGCATAACTCTATTAGCTGGTGGATCTGTAGAGTGAGTGTGTCTTGCCCGCTCCTGATTACCTCTATTGGAATCCCATCCTTACCTGGAGCCTTGCCAGACGCAAGTTCATTTATAGCACACTTAACTTTTGTTATGGTGGGAAGTGTGTCCAGGTGGTCAAGAGTTGGCAGGACCTCTATAGCGTTGATGGCATCATCCGCTAGCTTCGTTTCACTTGAGTAAAGCTCCAAATAGTGCTCTACCCATCTATTCATCTGCTGTTTCTTATCAGTGATGATTTCTCCAGTCAAGGTTTTCAGTGGTGGACTTCTTTTGATCATTGGACCACAGGCTTTCTTTATCCTTTCATTCATGCTTCTGATGTTTCCCTTATCACTTGCGATTTGAATGGACTCACATAACTTGATCCAATAGTCATTCGCACACTGCCTGGCAGCCATATGCACATCCTTCCTAGCTTGCTTCAGCTCAATCAGAGTGTTACGCGTTGTTCTTTCCTTGTTTCTTAAGAGAATATCTTCTTTTTACCAATAAAGGGCTGCAGTGTCTGGCTGTTTGCCGCAAACCAGTCCTGCCTCTTATGATCCACAGTGCCGTAAACCCCTACTCCTGTTTTATAAATAGTTTCCTTAAGTTTACTCCATTTATCATTTACTATACAATTTTCTGATGTATCAGTGAAAGCGTCTTCAAGTTGCTGTTGAAATTCAAAGCACTTTCCAGGATCGTGAGTGTTAATAATCTTAATCCTGGGGCTAGATTTGTGTTTATCTGTGTAGATTATCTTTGGTCTCAGTCTAACCCTTGCAACAACCAAAGAATGATCTGTATCACAGTAAGCACTGTGGTATCTTCGAGTTAATGATGTATGGTTCAGATGTTGTCTCCGTGTGATAATGATGTCCAGCTGATGCCATTGGCCGGATCTTGGATGTTTCCATGTGACCGTATGCAGCTCTTTTGTTTTAAAAAAGGAGTTTGTAATACATAGGTAATTTCTAGTGCAATGCTCCAACAGCCTTTGCCCATTATCATTCATGCGACCGATGTTGTAGTTTCCAAGGCGCACTGGCCATGAACTCGAGTCCTTGCCCACACGAGCATTGAAATCACCGAGCATATAAATGTAGTCGGATTTTGGAACTGTTTAATGGACTCCACTCATCAAACTAACAAAGAAATATTACCGAAGAGAAGCCAAAAAGCTAAGAAAAAATGGATGACTGAAGAAATTTTAATGCAGATGGACAAAAGAAAACATTTAAAATGACAAACACGAATACGCTAAGATAAATAAAGAAATAAGAGATAAATATGTAAAGGCAAAAGAAAGTTGGTTAAATAAGCAATGGAAAGAAATTGAATTAAATTTCATTAAAGATAAAAAAAAATATTCACAGACAATTCAGTGAGATCACTGGAAGAAAAATAAGACCACATACAGGGTGGTTGAAATCAACAACAGGAAAGCTATTATTGGTGGGGGGTGCTATAATGAAGAGGTGGAATGAGTATGTAAGATAATTATATGATGGAGGCAAGGAAGAATTAACAGAAGAAAGTTACTTAGAAGGTCCATGTCAACGAGCTGGGGATAAAGATACAAGTAGGACCAAGGACAGAAGTAAGGAAAGGACAGAGACAGGACATAGATAAGGACTTTTAGAAGAGAATATATATAGAGAGAGACAGTAGAACTGCAAACAGTGATAAGACAGGACATACATAGGACACGAATGTGTCATAACTAGGACACACGGGGATCAACCCCAGGATAGGACAGGGGACGTTTACCACAGGGAACTGCCCGTAGACAGACTTAACGATAGTACGACTGTAGGTTAACGAATATTAGACTACTGGACGACGTGACAAGTGACGCAGCACGCAGCGCTGCTGACAGCACGAGGTCTAAGGACCAGTAACTGAACGAGACCTGTAAACTCAGGCAGACCGGACTCGACAGTTAGAGCAACAAGACGTGTGGACATTTTTCCTAGCCACTGTGTAGTTTAGAAAGGACGCAGTTAGACGTAGCGTGTGTGAAGCATGTATTTAAGTGATGAGTGCGAGTAATGTATGCTCGGGAAGCGAGCAGTATATATCTGTGTGATATTATCGGATGATAGCAAATGTATCAGCTGAATCTACCATTTATACAATCGTGTTTGTGATCGTGAGGTATGAATGAAGTGGCCAGCATGCCTGTGTGAATCCAGGTTCTTGACAGGCGGCCAAGAGTGGTGGCATAAGTTCTTAACGAACCTATGACCTACGGTGTGTAAGAGTAGTATCAGCAGTTATGTAAGAACCTATGACCTACTGTTTGATTGGTTTTCATCAGTACGACACCAAGATTAATGTCAGAACATGAAAGAATCCATGACCTATGATTGCAAGAGTGATTTTTGTCATTAATACGGCAACAAGAGTGACAAAAGAACTCGTTACGCAGTGATTGTGAGAACACAAAGAGTGAATCAGAAATCACGAAAGATTGAAGAGTAAGAGTGCTTACGACAGTTAAAGTGATACAAAGATTGCCTTTGAGAAAGTGAGAAATATAGAGAGAGTTGTTGAAATAATAAATATTAACATGTTTCACAGGGATGTTTCAGGTGATGCCTGACGCAAGTGAAGACTACATGACAAAGACGACACGACAACTGACACGACAGACTGAAATTAATACGTTAATTTCGCATTTCAGCATCCGCGCACAGAGAACAGCGAGACAGAAATATTGTTAATTACCATATCAACATACGTGTGTGTATTTCTGAATATTAATTGTTACTGCTCTTTGTAACAGAATGCAGAGCAGAAGCATGCAGAAGAGCGTTAGAAACTGAGAGAGAAAAAACAACAGCTCCCGTTAAACCCAGAAAAGCTGAAAGTATTCAGATAAGTACCCAAATCGTTTTGATTAGTGCTGTGAAAAATAGCATCTTATTTTTGTTATTGCTGTAATTAGTTAGTAATATCATAGAAATAGTATTTTGTAATTTTGTGGTGTGTGTATAAACTAACTATCAACAATGTCGTCATTGAAAGATTACATAGAATCTGGTAAGGAGCTAAGGTTTAGTGGAGATAAATTAGAGCAATGGGCTAAAAACGAGTACAGAGAATATACATATAGGAAGGCAGCAAGTGAAAGAGACGAGCGAGCTCAGGAGCGACAGCATCAAAAAGACTTAGCTGAACTGTCTGAAGCCACCAAATTGAAAGAACTGGCTCTAAAAGAAAAACAATTGGAGATTGAGGCACAAACCCAGTTGAAAACGAAAGAGCTGGAGATTGAATCTCACGCACAGATAGCAACAACTAAGTTGAAGAATAAGGAAGAAGAGAATAAGTTTAACAAGTACAAACGGATAGTCAAACCCTTCTGCCAAGGAGACTCAATTTCTGCCTGGACCGAGAATGTGGAATTCCAGTTAAAATTCCAGGAAATTCCACGAGAACACTGGCGATGATCTACATGGAGAATCTCTCTGGGAGCCTTTAAAAGTAATAGAATCCATTCCCCAAGAGCTCAGAAATGATTATGATTACATCCATCAACGCATTATGCAACATTTGTTGCTAGATGCCCCAGGTTACCAAATTCAGTATTCTAAATTAAGACTTAAACCTAACGAAACATTCATTGATTATTTGTCTAACGTACTAAGTTTATACAGTAAGTGGCTGAACGCTGCAAAGGTAAATAAAAGCTTTGGAAAGCTCAGGGACTTGATGATAATGGACAAAGTTATCTCGACTGTCCCAACTCCATTTGTCAAATTCTTACTAGCAAGCTGATGTAGAATCGTTAGAACAGCTAGAGAAACGGGGATCAGCATATTTTTCTTCAAATAGGGACATATTTAAACCAACAGTAGAAGAAACTGAGGTAGTGGCTTTTGCAAAAAGTAAACCTAAAAAATCATTTCAAATGAGAGAGAAACCAAAAACAAAGCCACCTCAATGTCCATATTGCCATTTGTTTCATGATCAGTTTGCTATGTGTGACAAAAACCCAGGGTATCCACCTCATCTGGAGATGATGATAAAGAAACAAGAGAGCAAAAGAAACACGTATAGACGTGCGGTCAAATTTTTCTTTTGCCGGTCGTTTGGTCGCTATAGTTCCAGCTGTGTTGGACGTCAGAGATTGAGAGAGAGAGAGTAATGCTGTACTTGTGGATACGTCATCTGAGAGTGGAAGCGAGCATGAGAGTGAGAATGAGGATATGTTACCATACGGAGAGAATGTGGTAGCTGCAAGTGATATACTAAATTTTGATAAATGTGTAACATGTCACCAGTGTCATGAAGACGGAATACTGAAATGCGGGCACACATGTTACCATGTTTCTAAGTGAACACGCTAATGCAGCAGTTGCCTCCAGAGGCAAACTAGTATTTCACGACGGAATGGTGAATGATAAGCCTTGCCAATGTTTGATCGATAGCTGAAGTACCTTGATCGGTCTTAGAAAGGAACTGGCTAAGCCAGAAGACTATACAGGCGGGTTCGTAAAATGCCGAACCTTTTCTAGCAACATAGAAAGATACCCGTTACCGAAAGCACGTATAGACACTCATTTCTTGTCCGGCACATTTACGTGCGCAATCTTCCATAATCCGTGCACTGATCTGATAATCGGGTACCTACCAAAACTGAAGAACTGTACCGCAAAAGAAATAAAAGCCTGGAGAGAAACCTTGTCCAATAAGGATAATGCGTTAATCAGGTCAGAAACACAGAAACAACAAGACGACCTGCAAAAAGAAATGCTACACCTGATATCACAAAATGGTACAGTAAATAACACCACCAAAGAAAAGCTCATAGAGGCGCAACGGGCCGACCCAACTATCTCACCTTTTTTTAGATTTCTTGGTGAGAAACCAAAAATGACCAAAAACGCGTCATGGTATTTTAAATTAAACAATGGTATTCTCACTAGAACATACAAGCGAGATAACCATGAGATTCAGCAAACGGTACTACCTGTCAAACATCGACAAACAGTCTTACGAATCGCACACGATTCGCCGTTTGCTGGTCATTTAGGCTATGAATAAAAACAAGAACCAGAATTTTAGCTCATTTTTACTGGCCAAAAGTTTGTAAAGACATTAAATATTTTTGTCGTTCATGTACCATTTGTCAACAGTTAGTAAGAAAGGGTAAACATGTTACAGCAGAGATCCAACAGACAACATGGGCCTCTAGACCTCTTGAATGTGTAGCGGTAGATATAGTTGGATCTTTAAATCATGTGTCCAACAAAGGAAACTTCATTTTGTTTATTTACTTAAATTATCTTCCCTTAGTTAGTAAAACTCAGTACACCAAATTAAATTATAGCATCTAGGTAGAATAGTTAGAATACATAGGATTGCCTTAAGCAATCCATTAAACTTGTAAATATTGTAGATAACATAAACAGTACTGATATACAGTGCTACTAAACGGCTCTACAAGTGTTTAGAGAGAGCCACAAACATTTTTCTTTTTTTTTTTCATTTTATTATGTCATTATAATGACATAAATTTTTTCTAAACCTGTGATGTGTGAATGTAGCGAGCAAAAGACGAATGAAAGAGAGAATTAATGTATTAAATATTGTATGTGTGAGCAATGGTGCATTTTTGTTACGCACTCAAGAGTTTTTATGATTTGTCTTCGTCTTGTGTGTAACACATGTGTTTGTGTGATTTTATGTGTCTTGTTTCCATTATTACATTGCAGCAATAGGAATATTTTTCCAGGGCCTCAGTTCGGCAAAGCACTCACAATTTAAGCATACTCATTCAGTTGTGACTGCATAAACCAATCTGCGACGCTTGAAAACACCATTCACGTAAATTATAGACATACACCTATGTTTGTGATTTAAGCATACACTAAATATAAATAAACACGCAAACAACCAGATATACTAACAGATAAAAATGCAGACAGCAGTAATACGGAAGGGAGCAAAACTCATGAACAGGGGACATAACAGACTTAGTAAACTTTGAGGACACATTAGAAGATTTACCCACAAACGGAAGTTAGAGAGGTGTACATCAGCAAACACGCAACATGTAATAGAGTTGGAGAATCGTTAAACGGGAGCCATGAATTTTATTCATGTATTGTTCCCGTAACAGGAACAATTTGTAACGGGATGTCGGTCAATCGACATTTTGAAAAGCAGTGTCTGATGACATTTTAGGCTTTGGTTCGGTACAGCTGTCATATGTGTAATGAAGATGAGTGTTGACTCTGGCCAACAATACAGTTGTGCAGCGCTGACTATAAGCCAAATAAGCCAGTGATGAATACAGCAGTGTGACATCAAACTCAGATGAGTCAGTGGTTATCCCATGGACATGACTAGTTAACCCTAGCCAGAACTTTGACAAAATTAGACCCAACTAATTTTTTTTAGATGTTACGACAGATTGCGTCACACCCATCAACTTAAGTTTGGTGACGCAATACGGGAGGACGTGAGCGTGTCAAAGAGCTGGGGATAAAGATACAAGTAGGACCAAGGATAGAAGTAAGGAAAGGACAGAGACAGGACATAGATAAGGACTTTTAGAACAGTAGATATAGAGAGACAGTAGAACTGCAAACAGTGATAAGACAGGACATACATAGGACACGAATGTGTCATAACTAGGACACACGGGGATCAACCCCCAGAATAGGACCGGGGACGTTTACCACGGGGAACTACCCGTAGACAGACTTAACGATAGTACGACTGTAGGTTAACGAATATTAGACTACTGGACGACGTGACAAGTGACGCAGCACGCAGCGCTGCTGACAGCACGAGGTCTAAGGACCAGTAACTGAACAAGACCTGTAAACTCAGGAAGGCCGGACTCGACAGTTAGAGCGACAAGACGTGTGGACATTTTTCCTTGCCACTGTGTAGTTTAGAAAGAACGCAGTTAGACGTAGCGTGTGTGAATCATGTATTTAAGTGATGAGAGCGAGTAATATATGCTCGGGAAGCGAGCAGTATATATATATATATATATATATATATATATATATATATATATATGTGTGATATTATCGGATGATAGCAAATGTATCTGCTGAATCACGTAGAATAAATATCGATTCATTATATACCATTTATACAATTGTCTTTGTTATCGTGAGGTATGAATGAAGTGGCCAGCATGCCTGTGTGAATCCAGGTTCTTGACAGTCCACCTATTCTAAAATAAAAAGTCGTTGAGCTATGAAACATATGAAGAAAGGAAAATCAGCGGGGACAGATGAATTCACAATATAAGAATTGGAAGTATTGGGAGAATTTAGAGTAGATACATTTACCAAAATGTTGAATGATATTTACAATAGTGGATATTTACCGAGCGTTATGCTGAAATCTGTATTTATAGCTATACCAAAAAGACTAGGAGCAATTGAAAGTGAAGATTTTCGTACAATTAACCTCATAAACCATATCACTAAGCTTCTACTCAGAATTATAATGAGAAGAACCAGAAAGAAACTAAAATGGGGAATTAGTGAAGACCCGTATGGTTTTATGGAAGGAAAAGGTACAAACAATGCAGTATATATATATATATATATATATATATATATATATATATATATATATATATATATATATATATATATATATATATATATATATATATTACGAACACCCATAGAAAGATCAATAGAGAAACAGAAAGACATATATTTGTGTTTCACAGATTATACTAAGGCATTTGATAAAGTAAAACATGATAAACTGATTAAAACGTTTGAAGATATCAACATTGATGGTAAAAATTTAAGAATAATAAAGAATATTCACAGCAACCAAGTAGCAGCAATTAAAATGGGAAATACAGAAAGTTATTATGGACAGATAAAGCTAGGCGTATGACAGGAGTGTGTCTTATCACCGGATCTCTTTTCCCTCTTTAGCGAAGTAATAATGAGACAGATAAAAAAGAAGCCAGGAATACTAATCGGAGGTTATAATATAAACAATATACACTATGCAGATGACACAGTATTGGTAGCGGATAACGCAACAGACCTACAACAATTGTTGTAACAGAGAGTGCAAAGAAAGGAATCTCCTTGAATATCAAGAAAACAGTAACAGTAGTGTCAACGTCTTATAAATATGGGTAACCTTAGCTCGTCGTTCTAAACGTGACAGTGAGTCTTTCTACATGCACTCAGTGAGATATCAAACAGTCAGGTCCTTCAGTGCAAGGTTGCACTGTCAGTCAAGGACGTAGTCCTGTCTATATCCCTGTGTCATGTTTATATCCCTGTGTCCTGTTTATAGCTGGGTCTTGTAGTCCCGTCTGTGCCCTGTCTATGACATACCTATTGTCCTGTCTATGACATATCTATTGTCCTGTCGTATGTCCTCTCTCGCACTCCCCAACACGCTGACAAATAGTGATACCAAAGAAATGGTGACACCAAAATGTGACATAGTAATAAAAGGAACAATTATAAACCAATTAAATACATTTGTTACATATCACTTACAGGACGTTGTGGTCAACACAAGCATTTTTCAGCTGCAGTTGATGTACTAGGCAAGTGGTACGTTCAGTAGTTTGCCATTGCTTTCTGAACGACCGGCTCCCATAGTAGCACGTTATAAAACAATGCGACACACTTTTACATATCCAGTAGCATTTATACCATCAGATGAAAGATGTACAACAGATATTAAGAGCAGAATATGTCATGCAAAAGTCGCTTTTCAGAAAATGAAGAGTATCTTATCAATATATCAATGGATGTAAGAAAGAGAGTGCTGAAATGCTATATAGAACCAGTTTTGCTGTATGGGAGTGAATCTTGGGATGTAAATGAACAAATTAGGAAGAACTTGGTTTAACAATTAGCAAAAAGAAGACACAGATTATGTCACAAGGTGCACATGGGGTACCATCAATCTTTATTGACGACGCCGAACTAGAGATAGTAGACCATTTTACATATCTAGGATCAGTGGTAAATAGCAAATTATCCCTAGATCAGGAAATCAACATCCGGATTGGTAAGGCAGCAACAACAATGAACAGGTTAAGAAAAAGAGTCTGGGAGAACAGGAAGCTTACTGCCAAAACAAAAGTCCTTGTCTATCAAGCCTGTGTCCTTAGTACTCTTCTCTATGGCAGTGAAACCTGGACAACTTACTCACACCAAGAGAACAACTTAAACAGCTTTCATATGCGGTGTCTGCGAAGAATTCTTGGTATTAAGTGGCAAGACAAAATCACAAATACTGAAGTATTGGAAAGATCAGGTTGTGTGACAGTTTATTCCATGCTCAGTCTTCGTAGACTTAGATGGATAGGACATCTTAGGAGGATGGATGATGGTAGAATACCTGCCAACGAGCCCTTTCTGACGTAACTAGGGGTATTGAGATGCGGCTACGTTGACACTCTTTATGAATTACACACTGATACACCGTGAACACAACTCGTCACCACCGAGTGATAGAATGGCATCATGTATTGTTTCTATGCGACACAATCACTGGGATATTCAAAGTTACATGTACACTCACGACATTTGTTTACACACTGATTGTAGTACGTCCTGCTATCCAGGCTATCTAATCAACTACAATGATCTACACACACACTCTTCTACCCTACTTACAGTCCTGTTACACATGGTCGCATGGCGCCTACATTCACAGGCCGGCAACCTCTGCCCACGGCACACGACTCGACTCCGTGCTGTAACATGTCCACCCGCCCTGGTCGCGGCAACACTATTCTCATCAATCGGTCCACGCTTGAAATATCTAGCGTACACTCATTTACTGGCCGTCGACGATTCTCGGCGTTTCATCGCCACAAGGAATATTCAGTTCTCAGCCGACACACTTCTCTGCTTTCGTGATCTGTCTGTCATGGCTTCCCACCCCGACTGACTCCCTTTGTCCGTTCGCCCTGCTCGACCCTCCTAATCACGTGGCCTCCTCCTCGCAATTCTATTGGCCACTATCTTTAGCCCGTTACCGGTGTCTTTTCCCTTATCACTCTCCGTACTTATTTATCACTATTACTGTTTCACCAATCTATGTTGCTGTTAACCAGGTCTTAAGTAATCTGACTCATGGCATATGCCCCCCGCAATTTCAAAAATGTTCTACATTTTTTGGGTTCTTCCTTATCTCTACACTTGACATGAGTCAGCTTGGTCGCACATGCCTGTCCCTGGTCGCACATATCTGTCTACTGCCTCATGCCTTTGAGCTTGCTTCTCATTTCCCTTTAACTTCCTCTGTGTTACGTTGATATTCTGCCATACCTTCACACAAATTATAATGTCGGACACGAATATCCGTCTATTCCCAAATAGAACCTCGTGTGGCCTCAACCCCCTTTGTTTTCGGCAAGTTGAGGACCAACCTACTATGAGTCCCAATGTCCCACCCCGGACATTCCCATAAGGTTCCTCATTTATACCTCGGTACAAGCAACTGACACCCTCCCCAGCCTCTAAGCCCTGGGTGCAGGAACGTGTGTATTGCAGACATCAATTTCACCCATATTTTGTTTAAGCTCTATTTTGCTCCTGAGTAGTCTATGCTACGACTGTGGATCTCTTTGGTGCGAGTACCTATGACTCTTGTATATGTCTTGTCAACGTGTGTGCGTGGTTGGCTGCCATTAGTTACTTCTGCTCTGTGGCTATCTCTTCCCTTTATTTGCCTTCTGTTTATCCCTGGTGTTCTTGCTACTAACTTTTTCCTTGTCGTGTTCCTAATACCATGACCCTTATATACCTTGATATACATCTACTACCATGCCAAAGTACTACATGTTAACATATTATATGTACAAAGTGCTACCACTTGGTACTATTATCATTGGTACTGCTAATAATCCTACTCCACTATCCTTGTATTCTTCTTTCACCTGTACTTGTACTCTGTTCTCTCTCTCTTTCATTCTCTCTCTTTCATCCATTCATCACAATTTTCTCTCTCTCTTTTTTTTTTTTTTTTTTTTATAGTGTTTAATTTTTTATTCTGTACTCTGTCTTACAACACGCATACTCGAACCTCAAATGTTCCGTCTATGCCTGTACGCTTCCTGTATACCGGTGTGCAAGTATCCCAGTTGTGTTCAAATTGATTCTCATTCGCACAAATTCCTACTCTCAGTCTTCTCGTCCCCTTTTTCTCACTTCGCTGTCACTCCTCATGTTCTCATGTTATGTATCTGTTACCACAATCACATAAGTTTCTCCTACCAATTGTACATGTCTGTCTTTCCAACTTACAATATTGTCATAAAATCTGAATAGTATATAAAGTTGGACTCACATGTAATATTTCAAGCACTATTCAAACTTTCACTCGCCCATCATTATCATCTTTGTGACATCAATATGTATCACTGGTAGTAATGTCTCAGTTACCTTCTTCTTCTTTTCTTTTTTTGTTATGGGTGTCATCTGTGATATATCGTGGTTTTAGACCCACTGTCAACCTTCCTGCTCTGGTAGATGTTGATCCTTCTTTTTTTTCCAGTTATGAGCATTCATCAGTTTCTAGCATCTCTAGCACCGACATCTCATTTTATACGTTATGTGTTACAATCAGGTAATAGTACAATCAACACTGTTACAATTATTGTTAAAATTACCTGCATACTGATTACAAATATACATGGCATGATGATCATGATCATAAGAACGTACTGATGTTTATGGATGTACTTAAAGCCATTAAAATTATATTTATCTCTATCTACGTATATTATGAGTTTTGTTTATTGAATGATTGTGAATGTTATTAACTATTACTCTCTTGGTTGGTTCTGGCTGGTATCTGTCTTCGCTAACTGTATCTTCTACCCATCAGATTCTCAATCTTTCCTTGCGTCTGTCGGTCTCAGCCTCTTCAGTCAGCTAGTGAGGTAGCATCTTTGAGGTACCTTCGACATTATCTCTTCTGCTCAGTCATTTACACCCCTTAACTATCTGAAATTAACAACAGCCTTGTGTGTATATATATCCATACATACATATTTACATTCACAATGGCATATTATATTACAGCAATCCTATCACATTTCCTACATTGACATGTTATCATGGTCAGTACCACAACGTGCTAACCACTGGACCAATCCCCTTGTATGAACGCATGGTTTCCTAGATGATAGTCTTACCGTATGCCCTATTGTACTATCGGGATTTTGTCCCTAATCTGACCAGATCATTTTATCATATAGTCGGTGTAACGTTTCTTAGGCCATGTTATTGCTAGCATTCACAGACTTCATGTCTATATTTTAACCACACTATTACACCTCTGTGATGTTTGTATTTTTTTTTTTTCCCTGATGACTTTACCACCTCATCATGTTACTTCAATCAACCTTATACCTATCAATGCATTCATTCTACTACAACATTTCTACCTGTACCAATCACATACACATAGCTTTTATACACTACAAGTATATACAAACATGTATATGACATAAACATGAATATGACATGTATATACAATATACCTATCCTACGATACGAGTTTCACGTAGGAACATGTGATGTCTCCTTAACATGTAGTATTGTACAATGATTTGCATCTTCTTTTGTAATATATGTTGTTATTGATTTGAACTTATCTATTTCTTTTGTCTTTTCTTTCCTTTCCTCATCTGTTAACCCTATACTTTTCCAATACCTATTCCAATTCCTTATTTTGATGTCCTGTGTTCGTTATTTATTTGATCTTTTGGAATTTCCTCTTGTTGCCATTGTGCTAACAGAGCGTCTGTGTCAATGTACCGTACGTGTGGCCTCTTTGGGGGAATTTCATTCTCCCAACCCGATTCTGTGTAGTCTGTAACATCTGTTTGTTTTATCTTCACCTTCTCTGTTGACCTTTCTTCTTGACTGTTTTTCTTGATGCATACGCCCTCTTCGTCCTGTAACCTATACCCAGATACTGACCTACTCTCTTGTGCTGAACATGCTTGTTGTACCATTTGTTTTTCTAACCTGTTAGCACATGTGTGAGTCAAGTATGGCATAAAAAATTGTTTCACCATTGCTGTGCTGTCGTTGAACTGTGGACAATCCACTCTAAAGTTTTCCACACCAAAGACTACTTTCTCCTTTTCGTACTCTGTTAGGTCTGGCCTAAAATTTAATGTATCCCATGTCAGTTCTTGCTGTGTCAACTGTCTTAGCTCTTCGCGAATATCAACTGGTCCATGCCTATCGTCCATGATTGTGTCGTTACCGTCGGGACACATTCCCTGTACGGTCCCTGTACTGGGGTCCCTTGTTTGTCCTTGAATTCTTCTGTATTCTTCGCCTGTATGGTAAATGTCTGTTCCTATGTCTGATGGGTCATCATCTACTTTAATTTTAATGTCTTCTGTCGGGAAAGTCCATGCCGCATCGCAATCTGCTATTTCTAAGTTCTCTTTTTCCCATTTGTTTATGTCCTGGGGTGTGCACTCTTTGACCTCTGGGATATTGCCCAATATTAGCTCCGTTGTGGGATGTGGTAACACTGCCGCTTTTTTCCGCCCTTTGTAGTAAGGACAGTCAATGTCTGTCCAAGCTACTCTATACTGCTCTAACGCCCCGCCAAATGTTCTGCACGTCACTCTGTCGTCTGTATAGTCTTCGTCTCTTACCATCTTCCTGTCTACCCCCACAATTGTTGTCCCTGTGTCTCTAACCATTTTCACTGCAAAACCATTCACTAATGCTCGTCGAACGTCCAGATTTCCGTTTGTTATGTATGCAGAGTTGGCTTCCTGCATATACACTTTGTTGTCAGTCATGTCGCCCTGACAGTCATACATGTGTGTTGCATTTGTGTCTTGTTCATCCTCGTCGCTGCTGGACATGGCGTATGCCATGTTGGTGTCTTCATTCAGTTTTCTCAGACTACACGTCCTTGCCAAGTGGCCATAGCTTCTACATAACCAGCATTTCAGACTGTCTCTATAGTCTGCATACCTATTGCTTCTTCTGACCGACATATTCTTGAGGTATGACTTATACTCAGGATTTCGGTCGCACATTTCCAACGACCCATGTTGGCGATCACAATATTTACATTCTCTTACTGGGCCAGTTCGAACTACGTCCGCTTGTCTCGGTGGGATTTGTGTATATCTATTCATTGGTTGATATTTACTTCTGGGTCCGTATGATTGCCTTCGATCAGAGAACCTGGCAGCTGCTCCTACTATAAGTTCTGGCTGTGCCCCCTCTGCAAAAATCTCCCTATGGGCATTATAATACGCCTCACCCTTGGACTCCATTTCAGTTATTGTGGCGCATTTATTTTCAAGCAGGAACGTTGCCATGGAGTCTGGCACAGCTGAAATAATTTTATCTCTCAGCATCAGGTCTCTGTGCTTTTCGGGGTCGTTGCCTACTCTAGCTGCCTTCAGCCATTTGTCATATAGAGATTGAGTTTCGGCCATGAAATCCATGAAGGTTTGGTTCGACTTTGGAGTCAGTACTCTAAATGCGGTTCTCAGACCCGCCTCATCTAAACTAAAATGTGCCAAGACTCTTTCCTTGACATAGTTGTAATCAGTTCGCCGATGCTCCGGGATGCCCTCTACCACCTTCAATGGCTCCAAGGCCAAATGCTTATGAAAGAGGATCGCCCACTCTTCAACTGGCACCTTGTAGTGGTTCAATCAATACTTCGAAGTTGGTAACCCATGCAGAGATGGAATCCCCTTGTGCAAAGTTCCTGATGATACCTTGATATCTTCGAATGGGGTCCAATGCTTTGGCTGCCAACTTAGTTTTTTCAACTTCAGTTTCTTTCTCCAGTTCTAGCATCTTTACTTTAATACTCCCCTCCACATCTTTGTCTTTCAATGTTAATTGTACTGCCAGTTTCTCTTTTTCGAAAGCTAGTGCTGCCTCTTGTGCTGCTAATTTCTGTAGCTCAAGTTCTTTGGCGTCTTTAGCTGCCGCTTCTTGTGCTGCTAATTTCTTTTCTTCGAGTTCTGCTTGTGCTGCTAATTTCTGCCTTTCAAATTCTCTGACTGCTGCTCTATCTTCCCGTTCTTGCTTCTGATGTTCAGTCACTTTATTCTCCGCCCACGTCATAAGCTCTTTTCCTGTGAAACCACACTTCTCACCTAGAGCTATGAAGTCTGCCAAGGTAGACATGATTATCTGTTATCTATTAGTCCGATTATATATATCACTATCAGTACACGCAGTAAGTGTTGTCGCTGATCTTGTTTTGGTAACCTGTAACAGAAAAGATTAACTAACCACCATCATCCCTGTGGAAGCACAATCTAATTCATCAGGCTGATTGCACAATACCATACAAAGGTGTCTAATAGCTCTCTGTAATTGAGCAGTACACAGAAAATTAATTGGAATTAACTTGCCCTGTATATATCCAGCGATGTTTCCAGTGGCTTGATCCTGATGCTCGGTTCACTTCCGCTTGCTTCCGGGCTTGATCCAAATCAGCGTGGCCGTCCCCGTTTCACTCACAGGTCGACAAGGATAAACTTGGTCGTCAGGTGCAGCTCCACATCAATGGCGTAGATACCTCATAGTGTACTACTAACTGTCATGGAACACATTTCTGGAACAGATACTAGTTTTGACATAATTAGTCTATGCCAGCATTCTAATGCATGCAGCCCCCTGAATACGGCTTCACACTGTAATTCTTGTGGCAAGATGCCATAATGTTTCTGTATTTCTATTTTCCGGGATTTCCTAATATTAAAGTGTTGTCGCTCATGCACAACGCCAAGTTAATCAGAAATTATAACGTTGAGTATCGACGTATGTTCTGTTGTTTGTATTGCTGCTACTCATCTTCTTAGCTTTAGCAGAATTGGCGCTGACTGCTCCATTGTACTTTGCACCATGAATGCTAACTTCACTGATGATACCTCACTTTGAAACCATCACCTGAATCAAGTTGCCCCATATTCTTACTTATGCTCTTCAATGTTTAATACAACCGATTACTTTCCTGAGCTGTTGAACCTCGCTTACTGCGGGTTACTTTCTTGTACATAAGCTCAAGCGTCCTATGTTCCACACCTAGCCATGGTTTTCTGTTATCTATAATCCATGCGCTTGTGCTATTATCTTGTTGGTGTACATAGCCTTAACTGTTTGTGGTTAATTGAAAAATCTGTAGCTGACAATACATACATACTTGTTCACTACCATAATAACCATTGCCTCAATTTTGCCGAGTTCTTTCGAAGGACGAATGCCCCCACGTTGCCAACGAGCCCTTTCTGACGTAACTAGGGGTATTGAGATGCGGCTACGTTGACACTCTTTATGAATTACACACTGATACACCGTGAACACAACTCGTCACCACCGAGTGATAGAATGGCATCATGTATTGTTTCTATGCGACACAATCACTGGGATATTCAAAGTTACATGTACACTCACGACATTTGTTTACACACTGATTGTAGTACGTCCTGCTATCCAGGCTATCTAATCAACTACAATGATCTACACACACACTCTTCTACCCTACTTACAGTCCTGTTAAACATGGTCGCATGGCGCCTACATTCACAGGCCGGCAACCTCTGCCCACGGCACACGACTCGACTCCGTGCTGTAACATGTCCACCCGCCTGGTCGCGGCAACACTATTCTCATCAATCGGTCCACGCTTGAAATATCTAGCGTACACTCATTTACTGGCCGTCGACGATTCTCGGCGTTTCATCGCCACAAGGAATATTCAGTTCTCAGCCGACACACTTCTCTGCTTTCGTGATCTGTCTGTCATGGCTTCCCAACCCCGACTGACTCCCTTTGTCCGTTCGCCCTGCTCGACCCTCCTAATCACGTGGCCTCCTCCTCGCAATTCTATTGGCCACTATCTTTAGCCCGTTACCGGTGTCTTTTCCCTTATCACTCTCCGTACTTATTTATCACTATTACTGTTTCACCAATCTATGTTGCTGTTAACCAGGTCTTAAGTAATCTGACTCATGGCAATACCAAAGGATATCTTTTTTGGTGAATTACAGATGGGTAAGAGATCTCAGGGTCGGCCTCTACTACGATACAAAGATGTGTGTAAGCGGGACATGATTGATACAGGCATTGATAATGCACATTGGGAGCAAGTCGCCGCTGAACGTGTTGCATGGAGGGCAAATATCAGAAATGGAATAAAGTCAAAGGAGAAAATTATTGCAGAAAAGTCACACACCAAGCGTTTGAGACGTAAGATGGTGCATGATGGTGGAAATGACCACGTGTTCACATGCACCCACTGTGAACGGACATTTACAGCGCAAATTGGCCTTATCAGTCACACTCGCTACCGCCATAGTTAAAAGTTATTATGCCTTTTTAAAGCACAAACTATCGTCTGTCAAGACGGCAAGGTGCCAATGATGAGGAAGAACTTAGTAGCAAAAGAAGTGTTATTTTGAGACGAATGTTGCGAACTCCTTGAACTGCCAGAGTAACTAACAACGATTACTTGAAAGAGGCTAATGAAACTAGAACACTATATACGACAATAAGAAATAGACAAACAGCTTTCTTTGGTCATGTAATGAGAAGAGAGGCATTGGAAAACATCGTGACAACTGGAAATTTGAGGGGGAGAGAGGAAGGCGTTGACCAAGAGATATTATGCTGGATGTATTGAGACAGTGTCATGGAGGAATATCATCAGCAGAGTTGATCCAGAACACCAAAAACCGAGGTCAGTGGAGAGCCATGAACACCTACGCCAGCTGGCAGGGCACTTGATGATGATGACCTAATATGAAGTACTTTAACTAATATAAAGTACTGTAACTGATACAAAGTACTGTAAGACTGTAACTGATATAAAGTACTGTAACTAATATAAAGTACTGTAACTGATCCAAAGTAGTGTAGCTGACATAAAGTACTGTAACTGATATAAAATACTGTAACTGATATAAAGGAATGTGGCTGCTATAAAGGAATGTAGCAGATATAAAGGACTGTAGCTGATACGACGGGCTGTAGCTGATATAAAGGAATGTAGCAGATATAAAGGACTGTAACTGATATAAAGTACTGTAACTGACCCAAAGTAGTGTAGCTGATATAAAGTACTGTAACTGATATAAAGGACTGTGGTTGATATAAAGGAATGTAGCAGATATAAAGGACTGTAACAGATATAACTTATATAAAGGAATGTAGCTAATAAAAAATATTGTAGCTAAAATAAAACACTCACATCCACATGTGCATGTGAATAAATCCAGTCTGTGTCCAAGACAACAGTAGATTGCTTATTTTCTGGAAGTATGTAAGAAACCTTCTTCCCAGCCAACTTAGAGCCACAAAATTTCACCCGATGAACACACAGGTAATCGGAAGAACATGATGTATACCATTTTACACTGAATTTCCTGTAGAAAAAAAAAAAAAATCTATACATGAAAATGTTCTCAAATACAGGTTACAACATCGATGAGCCACGCTATCGTTCTGTTGTGGAAGGTTACAACATCGATGAGCCACGCTATCGTTCTGTTGTGGAAGGTTACAACATTGCTGTGACACGCTAGCTAGTAGTTTTACTTCGAGGAGGTGAAAAAAAGGGGGGGGGGGCATCACTGTACTGATAATTAAATAACTAAAGCCATCAAACTGGGACGAGAAAGAAAGGTAGAGACTAGAGGTCTGGCTCCACTGTGTAGTCATGCTTAACCATTCACTTTATTTTGAGAGAGAAAAACAAACATTACAATTGCACGTCTTATAATAACTTTTGATACCCGGGCTTTCCGTTTGCTACGGGCGGGCAAGACTGGCCACCAGGCATCCAGGCCTAGACATATGATGGTTCTAACATTTCACATACTGGCAGTAGACTGACGCTAGGGAACTTCTGTGTGTCTGTGTGTCTGTATGACAAGTGATCACGTAGACGTTCCAAACTGACGCTATCAAATGACGCGGAAGGAACAAGAGTACTTCAACACACAATCAACACAGCAATATACTCTCTCTGTTACCATGTCTGCCATTTATTATGAGACCTGGTACGTCAGCATTAACAATCCAATAGTCAAGAGTGCACAATAACGCAGACGTCAGATCTGGGTTAATGACACCACCGACTTCTGTACACCAGTAGATCACTTTGTTTACTGTCACCTGCAAGCCTTGCATTATTTGCTTCCTGCCTATTATCTGCAAATGCCAGTATCCTTCCAGTCTCTGGTGCGTCAATGTTGGCAATCTTGCTTGTGTAAATCTTGAATAGCACATACGAGACTGCCGATCTTTGTGGTATTCCATGAACCTGGGGTGAGATTAACCCTACGAGAGTGCAAGATAGTTGCTATCCGATTCACCTCCCAGGGACCACCACGCTTCTCCATAAGAGTGTGAACCAAGAGATCATATACGAATCTGTTGTATGCGTCCTCAAAATAGAATGCCGCCGTCATTGTTTCCTGTTTAATCTGAATCCCCCAATAAACATCAAAAGCAAATGTTACATCATATGGCCAGGTGTCTTTCCCTGGCCTATAACTCCCCAACCCTCTTGGGGGAGTTTTCATTTTCCAAGTATTCCTACTGTTTAACAGCAACTATTGTCTCCAACACGTTACCACATGTGTTCTGCAATGCGATAATCGTATGGCCTGTAAGTGTTGATTGGTCCTTGTCTGGGTTGGGGAGTTTAATTAAAAAGGTGTGCACCCACTCTTAAGGCACTGATGCTGTCCTGATGCTCCTGATCTCGGCTGAAAGCAACGACAAAGCACGTTTCTCGAGACTCTGCTCACATTTACTTTATTATTAACTTAAAGAGCGTTGGAGCGAGTTTTAACATTTCAGTCTAGGAAACAGAGAACCAACAGATCCATCTAACCAGAACTGCGTGCTGTAGAAGATTGGTTATTGTGACAGACGCAATTGAGGAAAATGAAATATTCTCATCTCATCTCATCATGTTCCTCTTGTACCTTGCGGTGTCGAGGTGAAGTATACACTTCGTGAGAGTGCCCGATTATGGGCTTCATATATCGATATTCCCATGGACTCTGATAATCCCTCCGTCCAGTGTATACGTGGTCGGCCTCTTCCTCTGTTTCCATCTGGTCTGTACATCATTGCATGTTGTGGTATGCTGTTGACTGGTAACCTATTTGCATGGCCAAACCATTGGACTTGTTGCTTTCTGATAAAATCTAGTGCTGCTTTAACCCCCACTTTAGTCCTGATTTCTTCATTTCTGATCGTATCTCTTCTTGATACGTTGAGTATTCTTCTCAGGAACCTCATTTCTGTTGTTGTGATTTTTCTTTTCTCTTTTTCTGTCATTGTCTAGGTTTGGCATTGGTAGCATAGAGCTGGCAGGAAGATTGTGTTGTAAAGTGCTTTCTTAGTAGTTATTCATACACGTTTGTTCTTTAGTATTGGTGCCATTTGTCCATTGAGTTGATTTGCCTTATTGCACCTATTTTCGATCGCGTATTCTGATCTGCCATTTGATGATCAGTCCGTTTATACTTCTTAGTTTTTCTACGAGCATTATGAAGATCCCCTGCCGGCTTGCTAGGCCAGTCGCAGGTTTAGGACACTAATCTGACCACAAGGAGTCCATCCCCTATGGCGAGCCATAGCCCCGTTAGCCCATGACCTCACGGTCATGGTTGCCCTGTCTGCACCACGCGGAGGTGGGGATTGACTTGTGTAGTCTGCGGGTCATCGGCAGGCTACTAATTTTCGCTCTTGACCCCTCCTGGGAGAGGCTAGCCGATCCTAACCTTGCTGGCTGCAGAGCCAGGCGCATTCCACACCATGAAATATTGTTGAAATGTAAACAAACGTAAATGTGTGGACACGATAGTGATAGGCGGAGGTGTAGAGAGCATACAGAGACTATGAAAATAGTAATGTAGAGAAGTGTAGAGGGCAGACGGATCCCATGAAAATAGTAATGTAGAGAGGTGTAGAGGGGAGACGGAGACTGAGGAGATAGTAATGAAGAGAGGTGTAGAGAGGAGACGGAGACTGTGAAGACAGTAATGTAGATAGGTGTAGAGGGGAGACGGATACCATGAACATAGTAATGTAGAGAGGTGTAGAGTGGAGACGAGTCTATAAAGATAGTAATGGAGGGATCTATAGAGGGCAGACGGAGACTATAAAGATAGTAATGGAGGGATCTATAGAGGGCAGGCGGAGACTATAAAGATAGTAATGGAGGGATCTATAGAGGGCAGACGGAGACTATAAAGATAGTAATGGAGGGATCTATAGAGGGCAGACGGAGACTATAAAGATAGTAATGGAGGGATCTATAGAGGGCAGACGGAGACTATAAAGATAGTAATGGAGAGAGGTTTGGAGGGCAGACGGAGACTATAAAGATAGTAATGGAGGGATCTATAGAGGGCAGACGGAGACTATAAAGATAGTAATGGAGAGAGGTATAGAGGGCAGACGGAGACTATTAAGATAGTAATGGAGGGATCTATAGAGGGCAGAACCAGACTATAAAGATAGTAATGGAGAGAGGTGTAGAGGGCAGACGGAGACTATAAAGATAGTAATGGAGAGAGGCATAGAGGGCAGACGGAGACTATAAAGATAGTAATTGAGGGATGTAAAGAGGGCATACGGAGTCTATAAAGATAGTAATGAAGGGATCTATAGAGGGCAGACGGAGACTATAAAGATAGTAATGGAGAGAGGTATAGAGGGCAGACGGAGACTATTAAGATAGTAATGGAGGGATCTATAGAGGGCAGAACCAGACTATAAAGATAGTAATGGAGAGAGGTGTAAGGTCAGACGGAGACTATAAAGATAGTAAGGAGAGAGGTATAGAGGGCAGACGGAGACTATGCAGATATTAATGGAGAAGGTATAGAGGGCAGACGGAGACTATGCAGATAGTAATGGAGAGAGGTGTAGAGGGCAGACGGAGACTATAAAGATAGTAATGGAGAGAGGTATAGAGGGCAGACCGAAACTATAAAGATAGTAATGGAGTGAGGTGTAGAGGGCAGACGGAGACTATAAAGATAGTAATGGAGGGCTGTGTAGAAGGCAGACGGAGGCAATAAAGATAGTAATGGAGGGAGGTGTAGAGGGCAGACGGAGTCTATAAAGATAGTAACGGAGTGAGGTGTAGAGGGCAGACGGAGACTATACAGATAGTAATGGAGGAGGTGAAGAGGGCAGACGGAGACTATAAAGATAGTAATGGAGGGAAGTGAAAAGGGGCAGACGGAGACTATAAAGATAGTAATGGAGTGGGGTGTAGAGGGCAGACGGAGACTATAAAGATAGTAATGGAGTGAGGTGTAGAGGGCAGACGGAGACTATAAAGATAGTAATGGAGGGAGGTGTAAAGGGCAGACGGAGACTATAAAGATAGTAATGGAGTGGGGTGTAGAGGGCAGACGGAGACTAAAAAATAGTAATGGAGTGAGGTGTAGAGGGCAGACGGAGACTATACAGATAGTAATGGAGTGAGGTGTAGAGGGCAGACGGAGACTATAAAGATAGTAATGGAGGGAGGTGAAAAGGGGCAGACGGAGACTATAAAGATAGTAATGGAGTGGGGTGTAGAGGGCAGACGGAGACTATAAAGATTGTAAGGAGTGGGGTGTAGAGGGCAGACGGAGACTAAAAAGATAGTAATGGAGTGAGGTGTAGGGGGCAGACGGAGACTATAAAGATAGTAATGGAGGGAGGTGTAAAGGGCAGACGGAGACTATAAAGATAGTAATGGAGTGGGGGAAGGGCAGACGGAGACTATAAAGATATTAATGGAGTTATGTGTAGAGGGCAGACGGAGACTATAAAGATAGTAATGGAGTGGGTGTAGAGGGCAGACAGAGACTGTAAAGATAGTAATGGAGGGAGGTGTAGAGGGCAGACGGAGACTATAAAGATAGTAATGGAGGAGGGTGTAGAGGGAAACGGAGACTTTTAAAGTTAGTAATGGAGGGAGGTGTGGAGGGCAGACGGAGACTATAAAGATAGTAATGGAGGGATGTAAAGGGGGCATACGGAGATTATAAAGATAGTAATGGAGGGATCTATAGTGGGCAGACGGAGACTATAAAGATAGTAATGGAGAGAGGTATAGAGGGCAGAAGGAGACTATTAAGATAGTAATTGAGGGATCTATAGAGGGCAGACGTAGACTATAAAGATAGTAATGGAGAGAGGTATAGAGGGCAGACGGAGACTATTAAGATAGTAATGGAGGGATCTATAGAGGGCAGAACCAGACTATAAAGATAGTATGGAGAGAGGTGTAGAGGGCAGACGGAAACTATAAAGATAGTAATGGAGTGAGGTGTAGAGGGCAGACGGAGACTATAAAGATAGTAATGGAGGGCTGTGTAGAAGGCAGACGGAGACTATAAAGATAGTAATGGAGGGAGGTGTAGAGGGCAGACGGAGACTATAAAGATAGTAACGGAGTGAGGTGTAGAGGGCAGACGGAGACTATACAGATAGTAATGGAGGGAGGTGAAGAGGGCAGACGGAGACTATACAGATAGTAATGGAGGGAGGTGTAAAGGGCAGACGGAGACTATAAAGATAGTAATGCAGTGGGGTGTAGAGGGCAGACGGAGACTATAAAGATAGTAATGGAGTGAGGTGTAGAGGGCAGACGGAGACTATAAAGATAGTAATGGAGTGAGGTGTAGAGGGCAGACGGAGACTATAAAGATAGTAATGGAGGGAGGTGTAGAGGGCAGACGGAGACTATAAAGATAGTAATGGAGGACGGTGTAGAGGGCAGACGGAGACTATAAAGATAGTAATGGATGGAGGTGTAGAAGGCAGACGGAGACTAAAAAGACAGTAATGGAGGGAGGTGTAGAGGGCAGACGGAGACTATAAAGATAGTAATGGAGGACGGTGTAGAGGGCAGACGGAGACTATAAAGATAGTTATGGAGGGAGGTGTAGAGGGCAGACGGAGACTATAAAGATAGTAATGGAGTGAGGTGTAGAGGGCAGACAGAGACTATAAAGATAGTAATGGAGGGAGGTGTAGAGGGCAGACGGAGACTATGAAGATAGTAATGGAGGTAGATGTAGAAGGCAGACGGAGACTATAAAGATAGTAATGGAGGGAGGTGTAGAGGGCAGACGGAGACTATACAGATAGTAATGGAGGGAGGTGTAGAAGGCAGACGGAGACTAAAAAGATAGTAATGGGGGAGTGTAGAGGCAGACGGAGACTATAAAGATAGTAATGGAGGGAGGTGTAGAGGGCAGACGGAGACTATATAGATAGTAATGGAGGGAGTATTTAGAGGGCAAACGGAGACTATAAAATAGTAATGGCGTTAGGGGGGGGGTGTAGAGGACAGACTATGAAGATAGTAATGGAGGAGGTGTAGAGGCAGACGGAGGACTATACAGATAGTAATGGAGGGAGGTGTAGAAGGCAGACGGAGACTAAAAAGATAGTAATGGAGGGAGGTGTAGAGGGCAGACGGAGACTATAAAGATAGTAATGGAGGGAGGTGTAGAGGGCAGACGGAGACTATAAAGATAGTATGGAGGGAGATGTAGAGGCAAACGGAGACTATAAAATAGTAATGGCGTTGGGGGGGGGTTTAGAGGACAGACTATGAAGATAGTAATGGAGGGAGGTGTAGAGGGCAGACGGAGACTATAAAGATAGTAATTGAGAGAGGTGTAGAAGGCAGACAGAGACTATAAAGATTGTAATGGAGGGAGGTGTAGAAGGTAGACGGAGACTATAAAGATTTTAATGGAGGACGGTGTAGAGGCAGACGGAGACTATGAAGATAGTAATGGAGGATGGTGAAGAGGGCAGACGCAGACTATAAAGATAGTAATGGAGGGGGGTGTAGAGGGCAGACGGAGACTATAAAGATAGTAATGGAGGGAGGTGTAGGGGGAGACGGAGACTAAAAAGATCGAAATGGAGGACGATGTAGAGGGCAGACGGAGACTATAAATTTAGTAATGGAGGGAGATTTTGAGGGCAGACGGAGACTATAAAGATAGTAATGGAGGGAGGGGGGTGGTGTAGAGGACAGACTATGAAAATAGTAATGGAGTGAGGTGTAGAGGGCAGACGGAGACTATAAAGATAGTAATGGAGGGAGGGGGAGTGTAGAGGACAGACTATGAAGATAGTAATGGAGGGAGGTGTAGAGGGCAGACGGAGACTATAAAGATAGTAATGGAGGAAGGTGAAGAGGGCAGACGGAGACTATAAAGATAGTAAGGAGGGAGATGTAGGGGGCAGACGGAGACTATAAAGATAGTAATGGGGGGAGGGGGAGGTGTAGAGGACAGACTATGAAGATAGTAATGGAGGGAGGTGTAGAGGGCAGACGGAGACTAAAAAAGATAGTAATGGAGGGAGGTGTAGAGGGCAGACGGAGTCTAAGAAGATAGTAATGGAGGGAGGTGTAGAGGGCAGACGGAGACTATAAAATAGTAATGGAGGACGGTGTAGAGGGCAGACGGAGATTATAAAGAAGTAATGGAGGGAGGTGTAGAGGGCAGAAGGAGACTAAAAAGATAGTAATGGAGGGAGGTGTAGGGGGACGGAGACTATGAAGATTTTTTTAAGGACTATAAGACGCAAGGGACTATAAGATGCACATTATATTTTAAGCAATTTTTTTTTTTAAATATAAAATTTTTACCATTTTTATTATTAGATTGAAAAGCCAGACTAAAAAGAAATTCTTAGTTTTTAACACCGAACTGCCCTTTAAAATCCCTGAAAATCGCCATCTGAACTTTCTTTTTTTCAGCTGGCAGGGCACTTGATGATGATGACCTAATATGAAGTACTTTAACTAATATAAAGTACTGTAACTGATACAAAGTACTGTAAGACTGTAACTGATATAAAGTACTGTAACTAATATAAAGTACTGTAACTGATCCAAAGTAGTGTAGCTGACATAAAGTACTGTAACTGATATAAAATACTGTAACTGATATAAAGGAATGTGGCTGCTATAAAGGAATGTAGCAGATATAAAGGACTGTAGCTGATACGACGGGCTGTAGCTGATATAAAGGAATGTAGCAGATATAAAGGACTGTAAATGATATAAAGTACTGTAACGACCAAAGTAGTGTAGCTGATATAAAGTACTGTAACTGATATAAAGGACTGTGGTTGATATAAAGGAATGTAGCAGATATAAAGGACTGTAACAGATATAACTTATATAAAGGAATGTAGCTAATAAAAAATATTGTAGCTAAAATAAAACACTCACATCCACATGTGCATGTGAATAAATCCATTTGTGTCCAAGACAACAGTAGATTGCTTATTCTGGAAGTATGTAAGAAAACCTTCTTCCCAGCCAACTTAGAGCCACAAAATTTCACCCGATGAACACACAGGTAATCGGAAGAACATGATGTATACCATTTTACACTGAATTTCCTGTAGAAAAAAAAAAACAAATCTATACATGAAAATGTTCTCAAATACAGGTTACAACATCGATGAGCACGCTATCGTTCTGTTGTGGAAGGTTACAACATCGATGAGCCACGCTATCGTTCTGTTGTGGAAGGTTACAACATTGCTGTGACACGCTAGCTAGTAGTTTTATCGAGGAGGTGGAAAAAAAAGGGGGGGGGCATCACTGTACTGATAATTAAATAACTAAAGCATCAAACGGGACGAGAAAGAAAGGTAGAGACTAGAGGTCTGGCTCCACTGTGTAGTCATGCTTAACCATTCACTTTATTTTGAGAGAGAAAAACAACATTACAATTGCACGTCTTATAATAACTTTTGATACCGGGCTTTCCGTTTGCTACGGGCGGGCAAGACTGGCCACCAGGCATCCAGGCCTAGACATATGATGGTTCTAACATTTCACATACTGGCAGTAGACTGACGCTAGGAACTTCTGTGTGTCTGTGTGTCTGTATGACAAGTGATCACGTAGACGTTCCAAATGACGCTATCAAATGACGCGGAAGGAACAAGAGTACTTCAACACACAATCAACACAGCAATATACTCTCTCTGTTACCATGTCTGCCATTTATATGAGACCTGGTACGTCAGCATTAACAATCCAATAGTCAAGAGTGCACAATAACGCAGACGTCAGATCTGGGTTAATGACACCACGACTTCTGTACACCAGTAGATCACTTTGTTTACTGTCACCTGCAAGCCTGCATTATTTGCTTCTGCCTATTATCTGCAAATGCCAGTATCCTTCCAGTATCTCTGTGCGTCAATGTTGGCAATCTTGCTTGTGTAAATCTTGAATAGCACATACGAGACTGCCGATCTTTGTGGTATTCCATGAACTGGGGTGAGATTAACCCTACGAGAGTGCAAGATAGTTGCTATCCGATTCACTCCCAGGACCACCACGCTTCTCCATAAGAGTGTGAACCAGAGATCATATACGAATCTGTTGTATGCGTCCTCAACTAGAATGCCGCCGTCATTGTTTCCTGTTTAATCTGAATCCCCCAATAAAATCAAAAGCAAATGTTACATCATATGGCCAGGTGTCTTTCCCTGGCCTATAACTCCCCAACCCTCTTGGGGGAGTTTTCATTTTCCAAGTATTCCTACTGTTTAACAGCAACTATTGTCTCCAACACGTTACCACATGTGTTCTGCAATGCGATAATCGTATGGCCTGTAAGTGTTGATTGGTCCTTGTCTGGGTTGGGGAGTTTAATTAAAAAGGTGTGCACCCACTCTTAAGGCACTGATGCTGTCCTGATGCTCCTGATCTCGGCTGAAAGCAACGACAAAGCACGTTCTCGAGACATGGCTCTGCTCACATTTACTTTATTATTGACTTAAAGAGCGTTGGAGCGAGTTTTAACATTTCAGTCTAGGAAACAGAGAACCAACAGATCCATCTAACCAGAACTGCGTGCTGTAGACGATTGGTTATTATGAAAGATGCAATTGAGGAAAATGAAATATTCTCATCTCATCTCATCATGTTCCTCTTGTACCTTGCGGTGTCGAGGTGAAGTATACACTTCGTGAGAGTGCCCGATTATGGGCTTCATATATCGACATTCCCATGGACTTCTGATATTCCCTCCGTCCAACGTTTACGTGGTCGGCCTCTTCCTCTGTTTCCATCTGGTCTGTACATCATTGCTATGTTGTGGCATGCTGTTGACTGGTAACCTACTTGCATGGCCAAACCATTGACTTGCTTGCTTTCTGATAAAATCTAGTGCTGCTTTAACCCCCACTTTAGTCCTGATTTCTTCATTTCTGATCTTATCTCTTCTTGATACGTTGAGTATTCTTCTCAGGAACCTCATTTCTGTTGTTGTGATTTTTCTTTTCTCTTTTTCTGTCATTGTCCAGGTTTGGCATTGGTAGCATAGAGTTGGTCAGGAAGATTGTGTTGTAAAGTGCTTTCTTAGTAGTTATTGATACATGTTTGTTCTTTAGTATTGGTGCCATTTGTCCAATGAGTTGATTTGCCTTATTGCACCTATTTTCGATCGCGTATTCTGATCTGCCATTTGATGATCAGTCCGTTTATACTTCTTAGTTTTTCTACGAGCATTATGAAGATCCCCTGCCGGCTTGCTAGGCAGTCGCAGGTTTAGGACACTAATCTGACCACAAGGAGTCCATCCCCTATGGCGAGCCATAGCCCCGTTAGCCCATGACCTCACGGTCATGGTGCCCTGTCTGCACCACGCGGAGGTGGGGATTGACTTGTGTAGTCTGCGGGTCATCGGCAGGCTACTAATTTTCGCTCTTGGACCCCTCCTCCTGGAGAGGCTATCCGATCCTAACCTTGCTGGCTGCAGAGCCAGGCGCATTCCACACATGAAATATTGTTGAAATGTAAACAAACGTAAATGTGTGGACACGATAGTGATAGGCGGAGGTGTAGAGAGCATACAGAGACTATGAAAATAGTAATGTAGAGAAGTGTAGAGGGCAGACGGATCCATGAAATAGTAATGTAGAGAGTGTATAGAGGGAGACGGAGACTGAGGAGATAGTAATGAAGAGAGGTGTAGAGAGGAGACGGAGACTGTGAAGACAGTAATGTAGATAGGTGTAGAGGGGAGACGGATACATGAACATAGAATGTAGAGAGGTGTAGAGTGGAGACGAGTCTATAAAGATAGTAATGGAGGGATCTATAGAGGGCAGACGGAGACTATAAAGATAGTAATGGAGGGATCTATAGAGGGCAGGCGGAGACTATAAAGATAGTAATGGAGGGATCTATAGAGGGCAGACGGAGACTATAAAGATAGTAATGGAGGGATCTATAGAGGGCAGACGGAGACTATAAAGATAGTAATGGAGGGATCTATAGAGGGCAGACGGAGACTATAAAGATAGTAATGGAGAGAGGTTTGGAGGGCAGACGGAGACTATAAAGATAGTAATGGAGGGATCTATAGAGGGCAGACGGAGACTATAAAGATAGTAATGGAGAGAGGTATAGAGGGCAGACGGAGACTATTAAGATAGTAATGGAGGGATCTATAGAGGGCAGAACCAGAACTATAAAGATAGTAATGGAGAGAGGTGTAGAGGGCAGACGGAGACTATAAAGATAGTAATGGAGAGAGGCATAGAGGGCAGACGGAGACTATAAAGATAGTAATTGAGGGATGTAAAGAGGGCATACGGAGTCTATAAAGATAGTAATGAAGGGATCTATAGAGGGCAGACGGAGACTATAAAGATAGTAATGGAGAGAGGTATAGAGGGCAGACGGAGACTATTAAGATAGTAATGGAGGGATCTATAGAGGGCAGAACCAGACTATAAAGATAGTAATGGAGAGAGGTGTAGAGGTCAGACGGAGACTATAAAGATAGTAATGGAGAGAGGTATAGAGGGCAGACGGAGACTATGCAGATATTAATGGAGAGAGGTATAGAGGGCAGACGGAGACTATGCAGATAGTAATGGAGAGAGGTGTAGAGGGCAGACGGAGACTATAAAGATAGTAATGGAGAGAGGTATAGAGGGCAGACCGAAACTATAAAGATAGTAATGGAGTGAGGTGTAGAGGGCAGACGGAGACTATAAAGATAGTAATGGAGGGCTGTGTAGAAGGCAGACGGAGGCAATAAAGATAGTAATGGAGGGAGGTGTAGAGGGCAGACGGAGTCTATAAAGATAGTAACGGAGTGAGGTGTAGAGGGCAGACGGAGACTATACAGATAGTAATGGAGGGAGTGAAGAGGGCAGACGGAGACTATAAAGATAGTAATGGAGGGAAGTGTAAAGGGCAGACGGAGACTATAAAGATAGTAATGGAGTGGGGTGTAGAGGGCAGACGGAGACTATAAAGATAGTAATGGAGTGAGGTGTAGAGGGCAGACGGAGACTATAAAGATAGTAATGGAGGGAGGTGTAAAGGGCAGACGGAGACTATAAAGATAGTAATGGAGTGGGGTGTAGAGGGCAGACGGAGACTATAAAGATAGTAATGGAGTGAGGTGTAGAGGGCAGACGGAGACTATACAGATAGTAATGGAGTGAGGTGTAGAGGGCAGACGGAGACTATAAAGATAGTAATGGAGGGAGGTGTAAGGGCAGACGGAGACTATAAAGATAGTAATGGAGTGGGGTGTAGAGGGCAGACGGAGACTATAAAGATTGTAATGGAGTGGGGTGTAGAGGGCAGACGGAGACTATAAAGATAGTAATGGAGTGAGGTGTAGAGGGCAGACGGAGACTATAAAGATAGTAATGGAGGGAGGTGTAAAGGGCAGACGGAGACTATAAAGATAGTAATGGAGTGGGGTGTAGAGGGCAGACGGAGACTATAAAGATATTAATGGAGTTATGTGTAGAGGCAGACGGAGACTATAAAGATAGTAATGGAGTGAGGTGTAGAGGGCAGACAGAGACTGTAAAGATAGTAATGGAGGGAGGTGTAGAGGGCAGACGGAGACTATAAAGATAGTAATGGAGGACGGTGTAGAGGGCAGACGGAGACTATAAAGTTAGTAATGGAGGGAGGTGTGGAGGGCAGACGGAGACTATAAAGATAGTAATGGAGGGATGTAAAGAGGGCATACGGAGATTATAAAGATAGTAATGGAGGGATCTATAGTGGGCAGACGGAGACTATAAAGATAGTAATGGAGAGAGGTATAGAGGGCAGAAGGAGACTATTAAGATAGTAATTGAGGGATCTATAGAGGGCAGACGTAGACTATAAAGATAGTAATGGAGAGAGGTATAGAGGGCAGACGGAGACTATTAAGATAGTAATGGAGGGATCTATAGAGGGCAGAACCAGACTATAAAGATAGTAATGGAGAGAGGTGTAGAGGGCAGACGGAAACTATAAAGATAGTAATGGAGTGAGGTGTAGAGGGCAGACGGAGACTATAAAGATAGTAATGGAGGGCTGTGTAGAAGGCAGACGGAGACTATAAAGATAGTAATGGAGGGAGGTGTAGAGGGCAGACGGAGACTATAAAGATAGTAACGGAGTGAGGTGTAGAGGGCAGACGGAGACTATGAAGATAGTAATGGAGGGAGGTGTAGAGGGCAGACGGAGACTATGAAGATAGTAATGGAGGGAGGTGTAGAGGGCAGACAGAGACTATGAAGACATTAATGGAGGGGGGTGTAGAGGGCAGACGGAAACTATGAAGACATTAATGGAGGGAGGTGTAGAGGGCAGACGGAGACTATGAAGACATTAATGGAGGGAGGTGTAGAGGGCAGACGGAGACTATGAAGACATTAATGGAGGGAGGTGTAGAGGGCAGACAGAGACTATTAAGACATTAATGGAGGGAGGTGTAGAGGGCAGACGGAGACTATTAAGACATTAATGGAGGGAGGTGTAGAGGCAGACGGAGACTATTAAGACAGTAATGGAGGGAGGTGTAGAGGGCAGACGGAGACTATGAAGACAGTAATGGAGGGAGGTGTAGAGGGCAGACGGAGACTATGAAGACAGTTAATGGAGGGAGGTGTAGAGGGCAGACGGAGACTATGAAGATAGTAATGGAGGGAGGTGTAGAGGGCAGACAGAGACTATGAAGATATTAATGGAGGGAGGTGTAGAGGGCAGACGGAGACTATGAAGACATTAATGGAGGGAGGTGTAGAGGCAGACGGAGACTATAAAGATAGTAATGGAGGGAGGTGTAGAGGGCAGACAGAGACTATGAAGACATTAATGGAGGGAGGTGTAGAGGCAGACGGAGACTATAAAGATAGTAATGGAGGGAGGTGTAGAGGGCAGACGGAGACTATAAGATAGTAATGGAGGGAGGTGTAGAGGGCAGACGGAGACTATGAAGATAGTAATGGAGGGAGGTGTAGAGGGCAGACGGAGACTATGAAGACATTAATGGAGGGAGGTGTAGAGGCAGACGAGACTATGAAGACATTAATGGAGGGAGGTGTAGAGGGCAGACGGAGACTAAAAGATAGTAATGGAGGGAGGTGTAGAGGGCAGACGGAGACTATAAAGATAGTAATGGAGGGAGGTGTAGAGGGCAGACGGAGACTATGAAGATAGTAATGGAGGGAGGTGTAGAGGGCAGACGGAGACTATAAAGATAGTAATGGAGGGAGATGTAGAGGGCAAACGGAGACTATAAAATAGTAATGGCGTTAGGGGGGGGTGTAGAGGACAGACTATGAAGATAGTAATGGAGGGAGGTGTAGAGGGCAGACGGAGACTATAAAGATAGTAATTGAGAGAGGTGTAGAAGGCAGACAGAGACTATAAAGATTGTAATGGAGGGAGGTGTAGAAGGTAGACGGAGACTATAAAGATTTTAATGGAGGACGGTGTAGAGGGCAGACGGAGACTATGAAGATAGTAATGGAGGATGGTGAAGAGGGCAGACGCAGACTATAAAGATAGTAATGGAGGGAGGTGTAGAGGGCAGACGGAGACTATAAAGATAGTAATGGAGGGAGGTGTAGAGGGCAGACGGAGACTAAAAAGATCGTAATGGAGGACGATGTAGAGGGCAGACGGAGACTATAAATTTAGTAATGGAGGGAGATGTTGAGGGCAGACGGAGACTATAAAGATAGTAATGGAGGGAGGGGGGTGGTGTAGAGGACAGACTATGAAAATAGTAATGGAGTGAGGTGTAGAGGGCAGACGGAGACTATAAAGATAGTAATGGAGGGAGGGGGGAGGTGTAGAGGACAGACTATGAAGATAGTAATGGAGGGAGGTGTAGAGGGCAGACGGAGACTATAAAGATAGTAATGGAGGAAGGTGAAGAGGGCAGACGGAGACTATAAAGATAGTAATGGAGGGAGATGTAGAGGGCAGACGGAGACTATAAAGATAGTAATGGAGGGAGGGGGAGGTGTAGAGGACAGACTATGAAGATAGTAATGGAGGGAGGTGTAGAGGGCAGACGGAGACTAAAAAGATAGTAATGGAGGGAGGTGTAGAGGGCAGACGGAGTCTAAGAAGATAGTAATGGAGGGAGGTGTAGAGGGCAGACGGAGACTATAAAGATAGTAATGGAGGACGGTGTAGAGGGCAGACGGAGATTATAAAGATAGTAATGGAGGGAGGTGTAGAGGGCAGAAGGAGACTAAAAAGATAGTAATGGAGGGAGGTGTAGAGGGCAGACGGAGACTATGAAGATATTTTTAAGGACTATAAGACGCAAGGGACTATAAGATGCACATTATATTTTAAGCAATGTTTTTTTTAAATATAAAATTTTTACCATTTTTATTATTAGATTGCAAAGCCAGACTAAAAAAGAAATTCTTAGTTTTTAACACCGAACTGACCTTTAAAATCCCTGAAAATCGCCATCTGAACTTTCTTCTTGTTCCTCTTCTTCGTCTTCGTTGTCCTCTTCATATATAAGATGGTCTTCACTGCCATCGAGAGCGTTACTAATGCCGCACTTTTTGAAAGATTTAACAATATCTTCTCTCACTCTAGACCACCACTGTTTTATCCACTGATACACTTGTTTGATTGTAGGTCGTTTTAAAGCTCCCTTTGGCGTGAATTCATGCTGAGTTTCATCCATCATCCATTTGTTCAATTCCTCTCTCATATACAATTTAAATGGTTTATTTATCGAGACATCAAGAGATTGCAATTGTGAAGTAATGCAAGCTCTGTATTTCCCTGTCTCAATTTCTCTTTCACAGAATTTTTCAAATGACTACTAGACTGATCTAGCACAAGAAGAGAACTCTTCTTCAATAAAGCACCTTTCCTTTTCTCTCACACTCTGTTAATCCATAATTTCATACCAGCCTCGTCCATCCAACCCTTGTCATGTACATGAACAACAACACGTGGCTGTATTTCAGAAGGTTTTGGCATTGTTTTGCGCTTGAAAATGATGATTGGATTAAGTTTAGTACCGTCAGCACAACATGAAAGGACAACAGTGTAGTGCATTTTTTCCCGTCCACTTGTTTTTATAGTTACAGTTTTAGTACCTTTCATGGCAACAGTTCTGGTACTCAGCACATCAAATGTCAGAGGAGTTTCATCCATATTCACTATTTGGCTTAGTTCCACACTGGTTTTCTTTCGATGTTGGATAATAAAGCGATGGAAAGATAATATTTTCTCTTCATACTCTTGTGGCATTTTCTGAGATATTTTGGTTTTGGTTCGCATGCTATGTCCATGACGCTTCATAAACCTGTAGCACCAATCAACTCCACCCTTAAAGTCTGATAAGTTCCACTGTAGCGCTAGCTTACGAGCGTGTATTTGAATCATTTTTGTATTAATTCCAATGCCATTTTGATGGTGTCTTTGAATCCATTTCAATACATCATCTTCTAGTTTTGGCCATTTTGCATTCAGCCCTCTATTTGCACATTTAGTCTTCCTCATTTTTTTTCAGTTCTTCTATACTAGCCCGCCAATCACGAATGGTTATTTCTGTTGGTGGAGGGCCGAAATGCCGCTCAGCTTCTCTGTTTCCATGTTCTTCTGCACATGCTATTACTTTCAATTTATAGCCCGCATCATATTTTATTTTTATTTTTATTTCACTTTTATTTTTTTTTTTTTCATTGCGAAACTAGCTACTAACAAAAATATTGTACTGTTACCGATAACACAAAGCATTTTCAAGTCAAGTTCATTGGCACCGTAGATTGCCATGACGCATCATAGGCTAGACAATGTTCTGGGTTTGTGATGGCGGGGCGGGAGAGAGACAGTGTTAGCAAGCTTGTGAATCCATGCAACTCATGTTCGTCGCATCGGTGCACTGCTGCTGCCAGTTGAATCCAATATTGCCAGATAGAGATAGGTTTCCCGCGGCATCCAATATATGGCCATTTTTAAGACTGGCCGGAATTTTAAATCAATCACTGGACACTTTTATATTAATTTCGAGTATAAGACGCACTTGAATTTTGGAGGCAATTTTTTGAAGAAAAAAAATGTGTCTTATACTCCGTAAAATACGGTAATCAAAGGAGGTGTAAAGGGCAGGCGGAGACTATGACGATCACAAACTAGATGGATTCAAGATGTGATAGATATTGTAAACATGACAGCAACAGAGGCATGGCAGCTGGCTTTGACAGATACATTTCAAAAGATTGTTATGGCGTACATTTCTGCACAGGATGATAACTAGCACATGCACACGTAATAGACTGTCACTCAATGGCACCAATGAATTCTGGAATATTCTACTTGAGAAGATATGCATACACAAACACACATATACACAACCCATGAACACTCAATGATTACACGGCGTTAACTTATGATATACATGGAAATTTACCTGAAGTGAAATGTTAAAATCAGTGGATCTTTTCCAGACTTCAGGACTAAAGAACAATGAACAAATGGGCTGACATCAAAGGCATTATGTTGTCTGTAAATGATGAACGGCGGGCTTTGAGGGGTAACTGTTATTACGTTAGACTCTGATTGATCGCAAATTTTGTAGACTTGGGTTCGCTGCGGAATAAAACATGTTAGTAATCAGCATGCAACTTACCATGGCGTGTGAGGAAGCTATTTCATGTCAAGATTACAATAAGGATATGTTCTCTGGGAATCTGTAGCAGAGTTGATATTTCTGTAACTCATCATGTACACACATCGAGGGCAATGTATTGTCGGATAAATATTTGATGGCTCAACCCCATTAAATAGAGTTTTGGAGAACCAAGGAATACCTCAAGGAAAATATTAATTTTTTAATGAGTATCCCAAATGTCCTTAGGGATGGTTCCTTGCCTCTACTCTACCAACTAAATAATTCATCATCTCATCTCATCTCATCATCTCATCATGTTCCTCTTGTACCTTGCGGTGTCGAGGTGAAGTATAAACTTCGTGAGAGTGCCCGGTTATGGGCTTCGTATATCGACATTCCCATGGATTCTGTTATTCCCTCCGTCCAACGTTTACGTGGTCGGCCTCTTCCTCTGTTTCCATCTGGTCTGTACATCATTGCTTGTTGTGGCATGCTGTTGACTGGTAACCTACTTGCATGGCCAAACCATTTGACTTGTTGCTTTCTAATAAAATCTAGAGCAGCTTTAACCCCCACTTTAGTCCTGATTTCTTCATTTCTGATCTTATCTCTTCTTGATACGTTGAGTATTCTTCTCAGGAACCTCATTTCTGTTGTTGTGATTTTTCTTTTCTCTTTTTCTGTCATTATCCAGGTTTGGCATTGGTAGCACAGAGTTGGTAGGAAGATTGTGTTGTAAAGTGCTTTCTTAGTACAATATTTTTATGACAAAAGGACTCTCAAAAGAGAAAATAACCCGTAATTTTCATAATTTAATATACATATTAATGGATTTGTAGCTTATAAATATAATGGCATGCAAAAAGCAATACAGTACAATTACAATATTATGGGCATATTAGTCTCTTAATTAAGCATCTATCTCCTAACTGTGCCACTGTATCATACATGGTCCTCAGAGTTGCATCTCTGGGCCTCTTCTGATGGCCTAATTCTAATCTTGTGGAAAGAAACTGGGTACACCCTGGTTGGTTGCCCATCCAGTTCTTGGATCTCGATAGCATTCAGTGTAGAATATTCTGGAGAGTTCTTTTATTTTTTCCCCTCGGTGTTAGTTAATCTTTGGCTCACTGTGTTTCTTCCACCTATACCTAGGTAAAAGGATATTTAATACCTGTCCTGGAAAGGTGGTAAACATTGGCAGGCAGTTGCTGTGAAATAGTATTTGGCTTCACTATCTCAGCTGCTTCACTCAGTTAAGTGGCTACTGCATTCAGTCAAGCTGCTACAACTACTTTCAAAAAGTGCTGCATTCACAAAGTCAGGTCTGGATAATGACCACTACCTGAAATTTTAGCATCTATCATAAGTCTAAAAATATCAGCAATGTGAACATCAGAACTGAAATATTCTATATTTTCTCAAGAACATCACAAATAAAATACCTAAAAGAATTGTGATCCTAGGAAAATAAACAGTGGAGGGTAAAGAGTCTTGGAGATCTCAAATAGTTATCCACAACCTAATTGGTTGCTCTCCATTCCATCTTCCATTATATGGTGTTTAAAGTTTTGACTAGCAGATGTGCAGTTTCATCTTCACCTATGTCTGTCCTCAGGTCTACCGGTTAAGAAATACCTTGTTTGATTTAGAATTGACACTTATGTTCCCCATTCTGTTCCTAGTTAATTCTCTTCTTCATCTTTTTCTATTCAAGAAAAAGGGTCTCATACATTAAGGGCTTTTAAAAATCAGTTCCCATTTCAATGAGTATTTGCTTATAAACAATATAAGTACATTTTGGTATTATTCTTGTATAGTATTCAAGTGCATTTTTCTTCATTAAATGCTTCAAGTGAGAAGTTTTCTTCCATTCTCATGGATGTAATATGTATTTTCATCATCAACATCATCATGGCTTCCTTATATCATTGTAATTACAATCATTATCATTAGTATCATAATCATTATTACATCATTATTATTATTATCATGCTTATGACAGTAGAAATCATTACATAATTCTAACATTATCATCATAATCATTATTACATCATTATCATTACTATCATAATCATTACATTCATCATCATCGATCTTTGTAGTACATTATTGTCATTACACTAGACCATATGTGTTAACAGTAGTGACATGAAATACAAAGTGGGATTTTGCTTAAATTACAACCACAGATGCTGGTAGTATGCATAATGTATGATATTGGTTGTGTCGTGCTGATTATCGCATGAATGATATTTTATACAAAGTGTTGTTATGCGTTGGAGTGTACTAAATTATTATTTAGTTTATGAGTTACGCTGAACCATTTCTCTGGTGGTAGTCATGGCATTTCACATCAAGTTGCCGGCTATCCTGGGATTGACTGTTGGCCTATACTCCCTCTCTATCAGCCTGTAACTTCACTCACTCACTCAAACTCCTCATGCATCAGTCAACATATCCATCTTTGCATGTGGGGTCAATTCACTCATCTCAGACATCATTCATAAGTATGGATGATCATTTCACTCAGTCTATAGACACATTCATATTTGTATGTGAGATCATATAGGAATCATTCATCACACATCCTTCATACTGGCATGTAGGGTGGGTACTAATGTGATTTCCCAATGATAACCTTAAATGTTAACACCATTGACATCACAATGAGATCTCACCCATTCATCAGACACAACCATATCTGTATGGATGAAAATCATGCATATGTAGGTGCTTTATCCCTGATAAATTAACAGGTTCAATAACAATGATATTACAATTAAATCTCCTACCTCATCAGAAATTATAATATTTCCTGATTGATAATTAATCATTCACTCTGAGGTGGTTTCCAAATGATACATTCACATCTGTTTACAATAATGAATCACACATGACATAAATGTATGTGATCATTAGACATAATTATGAGACTCTCAAAGGATACGTCCTCATGTGTAGCAATAATGAAAATACACAGGGGTCCCTATATTGTCTCATGAATTTATGTGACTCCTCAGTCTACATTCAGGCATTATGAATCTTAACCATTCTAGCATTCCGGTTGACTAAGTATTATTATTGTGTGGCACAAACATTAATTCCATATATTTACAACATTGAAAATACATTTGACTCACCACAGGGATGATTTACTCAACACACAAAATTATGATCCCTATAGAATGAATTTGGTTCTCATGTGTTCATGAAATACCAGAAAACTATTTGTTTGCCCATGTGCTCATGTCAAAATTAAATCTACTGACTAATTACACATTACACTAATTTCTCTATCAGTGCTGGCACATGTAAATGAGTTTTAAATCCTACAAGTGGGCACATGTACATATGTCCTTACCACTGCACAAAGAATTCTGAGTTTTCATAAGTCTTAAGTTACCACTCTAATTCATAGTAGATTGAGTTTCACGCTTAAGGAAAAAAAAATTATAGCATGTGTCTAATGTTTTATACATTAATTAAGTTTTTTAGATGGGAGAAAATAAATCACTGTAGTTTTCTTCTAATGCACAGTTTATCTTATGACTATAATAACTTACTATAATATCATTTAGTTTCTACTAGATTATTTTCTTAAGAACTCACCATTCTAAATGACTGTAGATTGAGTTGCTTAAGAAATAAATGTACAACTTGGACTAATGTTTATACATTAAATCAGTTGTTTACTTTGGGAGAAAATAAAATTCACTATGGTTATTCTTAATGAATAGTTTATCTGTAAATTATAACAATTAAATATATTATAATTAACTTTTTATCAATTCACCACACATGTTCAACAAGTCGACTTACCAACTCTTCTTCTAGGAAAAAGGACTCACAACTTATCTAAGATTTAAATGAATATCATATTCTCCTCATCCGAACAAGACGTCTTCACAACACGTGTCACCAGTTGACATCACCAAGAAGTAAGGTCATAGATTTGGTTGTTTCCAAATACTGGCTGCTGGATGTATGGTCCTTCTTCTCTTTAGACAATTTTCTCACTTAGTCGTGGCGAGTTAAGAAGGTACCATTCGGCAGGCACTGCTTGGTTTGTGACCAGTCGTTGTTTTGTTGGTACAATGAGGCCGGAAATCGATTGTAGCAGTTTATATGTCAGCTTTCTCCGATTCGTGTTTGTACTTTCCCGTTAACCACGAGTCTGTCCTTGTAAAATATGGGATTGTAGTAATAAGAAACACATTTAGTATTGTTGGGGATGAACTCTGATTTTGTCGTTCTAGAAATAATTGACGCAATGTTACGTTTGTGAAAATACAATATATCACACGTATCTTTATCATAATATTATGTAAGGAGGCAAAAGTAGCATGGCTTGAGGAAAATTGCTTAGAAATTGAAAACCAACAAAACAGACAAAATACCAAATTAGTGCACAAAAGAATTCAGGAACTTACTAATAAAAGAACAAGTACATCAACAGGGTGTCGAAAAACTAAAGATGGCAAAATCATAATAGAAAAAGACCAGATTATACATATATGGACAGATTATGTGAAAAACCTTTATGATGATAACAGAGGCGAACAGTATGATATTAGATTTAATAATGAAGGCCGCCAATTTTGGAGATGAAGGTTCGAAATGTTCTTAAGCATATGAAAGCTGGCAAGACCCCCGTTGCAGATAACATCACAACAGAAATGATTAAAGCTTTAGAAGAATTTGGACTAGAGCAAGTCACCAGACTGCTGAACACATTATATGATACTGGAGATATACCTTCTGAATTATGTAACTCTGTATTTATTGCAATCCCATAGAAATCAGGAACCTTGGAATGTGATCAACATAGAACAATTAGTATAATGAGTCACATCACACAGATTTTGCTAAGAATTAGCGTGCAAAGAGTGGGGAAGAAGATACAACCTGAAATAGGGGAAGAACAATGTGGGTTTGTAGAAGAAAATGGTACAGTAAATGCTGTGTATATGCTGCGAACAGTTATTGAACTGTGCTATAGAAGTAAACAAGGATATACATTTTTGCTTTATTGACTATACAAAGGCTTTTGATAGAGTTAGACATGTCAACATGGTGGATATGCTTGCAGATCTACAAATTGATGGGAAAGACATTAGACTTATAAAAAACATATATTGGAAACAACAAGCTGCAATAAGGATTGATAATGAAGTGGGACAGTATCAGCCAATTAAGAGAGGTGTTAGGCAGGGATGTGTGATGTCTCCAGATCTTTTTTCCCTATACAGTGAAAATATTTTCAGAAATGTAGAGGATATAAATGGAATCAGCATTGGAGGACGAAACATCAATAACATTAGATATGCAGATGATACAGTATTAATTGCAGACAATGCGCAGGACCTGCAACAATTAGTAGATGCGGTTGTTGTACACAGTGAGCAACTGGGGTTAGAATTAAATTGTAAAAAGACTCAGGTTATGGTCGTCACTAGGAAGAAAGAAGTGCCACAATGTAATATACAAGTAAATGGAAATATTCTTCAACAAGTGAATCGGTACAATTATCTTGGAACAGTCATAACATCTGATGGGAGATGCCTTGAAGAGATTAGAACAAGAATCGCCATGGCGAAAGTAGCCTTTAGCAAGATGAAAAACATTCTGACCAATAAAAAGATGTCAATTGAAACGAGAAAAAGAGTGTTGAGGGGATACATAGAGCCTGTTCTTTTGTATGGATGTGAAACTTGGACAATGAGTAGTCAAGCTGAAAAGCATCTGATGGCTGCAGAAATGTGGTTTCTGAGGAAAATGCAAAGAATACCATGGACAGACAGAAAAACCAATGACCAAGTACTACAGGAGACAAATGAACATCGTAAACTGATTAGAGAAATTAGACGTAGACAGTCAAAATTATTTGGGCATGTTATGAGAAGAAATGGATTGGAGAACTTAGTGACAACTGGCAAGATCGAAGGGAACAGACCAAGAGGAAGACCGAGAGGAAAATGCCTGGATGGCTTAGCCATATGGCATGGACGAGACAGGAACACTGAGCTGATCCACGACATTGGTGATCGAGTGAAATGGCGAGTCATGACCGCCCACGCTTTCCGGCATGGCACATGATTGATTGATTGATTGATTGATCTTTATCATCTGTATGTACTCCATACAACGTGCATAAAATAACTTTCAAGTTGTGCGTTTCATAGAAAGTTGGGGTAGATATTAGATATGACGTCAGTGTCTGCTGGCGCTGGGATTAATAAGACGGCCTTCGATCTTCTCTAAAAAAAACACAATTTATGGTTAAATGATAATGTAAAATAGTTTGTAATCAAATAGTACTTCTGACTTTCTGTTGTAGGTTAGGTATGCTGAAGAAGATTTTCTCGCTGTAACATCCATTATGTCACTTGTACTGATGCTTTTGTAAAGCCAAAGTAATATCAGTTTATGTGACATCCATCTTCTCCATGTCAGTTGTAATACACCTACATCAGTTTGCCTGTTTGTTTGCATCCTAACGAGACTTTGGAGATTCGCCTGTTTGAAAGCTCATTTCTTACATAAAATCAGAGGCGGATGGATGGACAACTATACATGGAGCAACAAAACGTCTGATGGACACTTGCACGTTGTAGTAAATATCCCATTCGCAGTCCAGCTTACCAAGTTCGAAATCAACTGCTGAGGTTTTGGAATCAGAAATCTGCTTGTTCATATTTAACAATGATATGAGCGTGGGTAGTTCAGATAGCACAGACAGACAGACAGACAGACAGACAGACAGACAGACAGACAGACAGACAGACAGACAGACAGACAGACAGACAGACAGACAGTCAGTCAGTCAGTCAGTCAGACAGACAGACAGACAGACAGACAGACAGACAGACAGACAGACAGACATACGCAAACTCGCACGCACACTCACACCCATACACACACCCACACACACACATACACACACATACATACTTTTAAGAGACTACATCTGTCCGTGTAAGGCATCCCTGGAGTATAATTAACTTGTCGTTCTCTTATTATATGGTCAACTGCTGTGTAAGATTCTACCTGTGTTACCGGCTCGTTGTCAACCGCCTTCCTTTGTGTTACAATTATCTGGTGAGAACAATAAATAGCGACATCTTACATAACAAAATGTTAGTTTAGGTGTTTATGTGTGAGTATTTGTTTTTGTCTGTGTCCGTAACTGGAGAAATTAAGCGTAGACGGTCACAATGTTTTGTCACTTGATTAGAAGAAAAAATTGGAGAACATGGTGACAACTGGAATGATCGAGAGGAAAAGTACAAAGGGGATTAAGTGAATTAAATACCTATTTGGCTTGACCGCGTTGCATGGTCGAGACAAGAGCACCGAGCTGATCCACGACTCTGGTGATATAGTGAGATTTCAAAACATGACTGCCGACGATTATCGGCATGGCACATGATTATGATGCGAGGGTTAGGAATTCCTTGTTGTTGTGAAGTTTGTACCACAGACTCAAGGTCGCATCCTGGTATTAAAGTTCATTATTCGTTTTGTGTGGTAACCCTTTCTGGCAGATCATGTGGTAAGTTACCTATTTTATTTGTGCACTGGTCATACAGAAAAGCGGGATATGATTGATACAGGCATTGATACTGCGCATTTGGGAACAAGTCGCCACCGAACGTGTTGCATGGAAGGCAAATATTAGAAATGAAATAAATTCTCAGGAGAAAATTATTGCAGATAGGTCGCACACTGAGCGCGTGAGATGTAAGATGGTGCATGCTGGTGGAAATGATCATGTGTTCACATGCATCCATTGTGGACGAACATTTACAGCGCTAATTGGTCTGATTGGTCACATTCGCAGCCGCCATGGGTTGTAGACATTATGCTATTTTTATGACACAATATAACAAACCATCGCCTATCAAAACGGAAAGGTGCCAATGTGTGCAATGGTCATACAGTGTTATACAGACTTACGTGTTGTCAGTGCTGTCTGCTGTGGGCTTCCTCTGTCAAGAGTGAAGTCAATTTCACCATTGCAATTCCAAGGCGCCAGTCTGATCATCTATTACTGATACTAACTCAACCGCAGAACAAGACCACCTTGCGGCTTAGAAATATCCTCGGCTTGATACAACGGGATGTTTCACATTTTAACATGCCGTAGTTTCTTTTGTCCTGGATCTCTTTGCGCAGATGGTGATTTTTTTTTTCCACACTGTTTCTTAGGTAGGCACTCCTCTTCACAACCTTGCTCCGTCTCATCTGATTGGAAAATTAATGTCTTTGGATTGGCCTGTGCCTGCGCTGTTCCGCACTAGGTGGTATCGTGTTTGAGTTTACTCGGGTTTTCCAGCAATCTCCTCCCTGTCTTTGTCCTTGAGATACATTAACACGTCGTCCGCTGACCACCGGGATCGTCTCGACTGTGATTCCCCCAGCGGTGAATTCTGCCGAAGCTAACCCTCTGACAAAACAGAATGTAGTGTTGTCGGCTCAGAGGTTCAACTGCCACAATTTAACAAACAAACAAAAATACCATCCGCAGTAAGAGAACTGCAGAGATCCAGTAAAGGAGCGATGGCTCATATTGAGCTCCAGAAGCTGAATCATTAAGGACACCAAAAGTACTCTTGTTTGGGCATCGCCAAGGTAAGTTACATGTCTTAGTCCTTCAGTGGAACTCATTACAAAGGTAGGTAAGTAACCGTTGTGACAGACAATGATTAGTTGTGATAGAATAAATGTTTTGCGTATCCTTTTACAGGACTTAGCTGTCAACAGCAGCATCTTTCAGCTGTCTGTTGATCTCTTGGCAAGATTACGCTCAGTAGTTTGCCATTGCTTTCTAAGCGGCCGGCTCAGTATCCCGCAAGTCACGAGCGGGGGTCGAACCGCCTCAGCTCTCGCTCCGCTGTGAGACTCTGCGTGATAAACGGGATTACAGAGAGAAAGTGTTGTAACCCCACAGCCAGAGAGACCGGCTGTGATAGAATGGATTGGGTAAATATCTGAATAACATATACGTTAAAGTAACCGTGGCGACACAATAGATTAAATAAATACTGGAATTAGACAGGGTTTAAAGTAACTGTCGGGAGTGAATGGATCTTTTAAACAGCTGACAGTAACAGTGAGGTCACCATCATGGCGTATCTTGCCAAGTGACGTGGCCATAATCCTTCCCCAGGTCTTACAACCTCAATCAGAATATACTTGTATCAGCTGACACCCGTTCCTGCCTTGAAACAAACGGTTATCAACAATATATTCTCGCTGTTTTCCTCTGTTTCTCTGTTCACACATCCTTATAGTTGTCACAATGTTCCAGTTTCATAATGTAGTCATTCCTCTTTTAGTGGTGTGGCATTAGCGATAATATCTGTCCTCAGCGCATTGTCTCGTGTTCTGCCAATCAGTCCTGCTATTCACGTGGCTCCATACTGTGTTGTCAATCTGCCAAGTATCTTCTCTCTTGGTCTATTCCTGTCTTTCCCCTCTCCAGTTTTTCCATTGTAAACACAACCGCCAGCTTTCCCATTCTCATGACAAGCCCAGAAATAGTAACGTGACATTTTAATGCGAGTGACAAGTTCTTATATTGAGTTAAATTCTTTCAACACATCTTTATTGCTCTTTCTGTCTTCTAAGGTGTTCTCATCATTCTTGTCTAAAGCCGCATCCCAAAAAAGTCCACAAAATTTCTCACTTGCCTGTTAATTATCCATGTTTTTAATTATGTACATCAGGATTGAATCAATATAGCTCTTGAACACCTTTTACTTAATCACGATTTCATCATCATCAAGTGCCCTGCCAATTGTCGTTCATGGCTCTCCACAGATCTCTGTCTTTGGTGTTCTGGATCAACTCTGCTGATGATATTCCTCCATGCCACGTTCTCGATCCACCCATCATCATTTCTCTTGGTCTGCCTCTGCCTCTATTCCCCTCAGCTTTCCAGTTGTCGCGATGTTCTCCAATGTCTCTCTTCTCATCACATGACCAAAGAAAGCTGTTTGTCTCTTTCTTATTGTTGTATATGGTGTTCTAGTTTCATTAGCCTCTTTCAGGCAATCGGTGTTAGTTATGCTGGCAGTCCAAGGAATTCGCAACATTCGTCTTAACAACTACATTTCTGTTGCTTCTAAGTTCTTCCTAATTTGATTATATACATTCCAAGATTCGCTGCCATACAGCAAAACTGGTTCTATATAGCATTTTAGCACTCTCTTTCTTACATTCATTGATGGCGACTTATTGCATAAGATACTCTTCATTTTCTGAAATGCGGCTTTTGCCTGCCCTATTCTGCTGTTAATCTCTGTTGTTCATCTTCCATCTGATGTTGTAAATGCCCCTAGGTATTTAAAATTATCCATTTGGTTAAGAATTTCCCCTTCTATTTCTATGTCACATTTGGTGTCCCCATTTTTTATTATATCACCATTGTTTTCTTGATATTCAAGTAGAGTCATTTCTGTCCACTCTCTGTTACTACAATGTCCAACAATTGTTGTAAGGTCTGTTGCAGTAACTGCCACCAATACTGTGCCATCTGCATAGAGTATATTGGTTATATTATTTACAAAAGAAAAATTACAGACAATATTCTTTATTTTATGAGATGATGTCTTAGCCTGAGCTTGTATATATTTGACTTCCTTAATACATATTTTACCCGCTGGTACCCAAATACGTAAATATATCGACTTGTTTCAGATTGGTTCCATTCCGTGGGGATAACAACTGATCCGAATTCTAACAATAACAATAACACAGTGGCTTAAGTATTTGAGCCGGAATATACTTTATCTGTTCTGTGGATCAATACATATGATGTATAACTCTGCAGCGTGCACTGGATGAGATTTGCAAATTATGCAGTGCAACCTTTAGTTCACTGCTTCTTTATTTAAAATCACGAAGAGAGTGCTTAGTTTTGAGAAACAAGTGTTGCTTACATAAGGTACTCACCTGAAAACCTGACAGTTGAGTGTCATTAGTTTTGAATATAATAGTTAAGTTGCTGTGTTTCGGAAGGATGTTATAATACACGTAATTCTTAGTCCAGTTGTCGCAGAATTTGACCCCATTCACACACAGGTAATCAAGATCACACATCGCAGAACTCTTCAAGGAAAATTTACTGGGATGGATAAGAAGCAAAGTTACACATGGTGCAACAAAATTTAAAACATGGCACTTGATTATCTGTGTCTTCTCTTTCATGTTATACTTTGTTTGTGAAAGTGCAAAATCGCCATGGTTAATATGTATTGTGACACCTTCCGCTCTACGACATCTAAAAAGACATGGTAGACTTTATGGGATGGCGTAGATCAGAGTTTACAGAGTCCGCGCTCAAGCAGACCTGGTTCACCTCAACGCGTTGACTATTTGGACTCTTAAACAATAAGAAAAGAGATAACTTCTCCCTAATGCTGAAGCAGTGGAGTGGATATCTAGCCTAATCAATAAAATATTCAGATAGAGTGCATTTTGCGCACGTTAAAACCGCCACTGCAGTTTGGAATGGAAAACAGTTTAGTTCCCAGCTGCCCTGGCATTTCCAAGTAAGAATTCAATCAATCAATCATGTGCCGTGCCAGAAAGCGTGGACGGTCATGACTCGCCATTTCACTCGATCACCAGTGTCGTGGATCAGCTCAGTGTTCCTGTCTCGTCCATGTCATATGGCCAAGCCATCCAGGTATTTTCCTCTCGGTCTTCCTCTTGGCCTGTTCCCTTCGATCTTGCCAGTCGTCAATAAGTTCTCCAATCCATCTCTTCTCATAACGTGTCCAAAAAACGTTTATGTCTACGTCTAATTTCTCTACTCAATTTACGATTTTCATTTGTCTCCTGTAGTACTTGGTCATTGATTTTTCTGTCTGTCCATGGTATTCTTTGCATTTTCTTCAGAAACCACATTTCTGCAGCCATCAGATGTTTTTCGGCTTGATTGCACATTGTCCAAGTTTCACATCCATACAAAAGAACAGGCTCTATGTATCCTCTCAACACTCTTTCTCTCGTTTCAATTGACATCTTTTTATTGGTCAGAATATTTTTCATCTTGCTAAAGGCTACTTTCGTCACTGCGATTCTTGTTCTAATCTCTTCAAGGCATCTCCCATCAGATGTTATGACTGTTCCAAGATAATTTTACCTATTCACTTATTGAAGAATATGTAACAGTGATGGATTCTAGGTTAGGAGTAAAGAGTTAAGGAATGCTGCGCATTCCTTGACTAGGGGGAAAACCATAGTGAACGTGTGTGCACGAATGAAGAAGGGTATCTAGGAAAACACACACGTCACTTGGGGGCTAGCGAGAACAGATGTCAACACCAAGAAGGGAGTCTCCATCATATGTGCTGAGCTAGAATGATTCATCAATAAAATCCTTTTCTAACAACGCGAAGACTGACTTGTCTGGTGCTATACGTTCACGATCATAGCCTTTGTGTGTAGCACTGTCACACAAGGCTGATTTGGTGCCTTTGACCTACGAAACATGGGAGGTTGCGGAG
>JACEFZ010023227.1:587500-625000 GCA_014155875.1 Cepaea nemoralis | reverse complement strand
GTTGTTGTTAGTTACTATGAAAGTGCAAGGTTTTCACAACATTCGTCTCGGAATCACATCACCTTTGCTTCCAAACTCTGCCTAATTGGTTTTTTCACTGTTCACCATTCACTGCATTCAGAAGAACATCTTTCATATAACATTTCAACCAATCAACCAACAAACAGGTTCCGTCTCCATAATGACGATTCCCTGCAGTGGCTCGCCAACACTGGTTGTCTTTCACCTTGATTGTACAGTCTGACAGTCTTCCCAGTTGTATCGTTGTCTTCCTCGCTTACCTTCAACCCTTTTTCTCTATGGTTTTTTACAAGAGTGTTATGTGTTTTAACGTGACCGAAATATTTTTTAATTCCCAATGTTTCTAGGACATCTGTATTTAATTATGTAAGATTTTAGTACTCGCTTTTTGATATTCTGTGAAAATAATTTATTGCGTACGACACCATTTACCTTCTGAAATGCAGGTTTTGCTTGACCTATTCTGTTTTTAATCTCTATCAAGCATCTACTATCTATTTTTATGAATAAACACACACACACACATACACACAGACACACACACAGACACACACACACACACATCACAATTACCTGAGTAAACATAAGCCACATCTCAAACCCTGTGAGGTTCAAAACGGGGTATGAGGCCATTACACTAGGGATGACGACAGCAAAGAGAAAAATGCTACAGCCACCCGCAATGTAGGCCGTGAGTTTGGCGTTCTTGAATGCTGTGTTCATCTGCTCAAACGATGGCCTTTCATCGTAAACCATGCCCTGTGTATTGTAGGACAATGGTTCGAATTGAGAATTGCACACATAGGAGATGAACTGCTAAAACAATACGACATTCAATAGTGTCATTAGCAGACATACACAGCAAAAGAATCTCTCAAAATTACACCATCAGTGCTAAAAGTGTGTTTATTGAATACATATTTGTCACACCGTGACTGATACATCTGATATCAACCTCAGTGCATCAACATTTGAGATCGCCTTATGTATATCAAATTTTGAAATCAACTTCAGTACATCAACATTTGAAATCAACTTCAGTACCTCAAAATTTCAGATCAATTTCAGTATATCAACATTTGAGATCAAATTCATGCATCTACATTTGAGATCACCTTAATTACGTCAACATTTGAGATCAACTTCAGTACATCAACATTTGAGATCAACTTCAGTACATTAACATTTATATCACCTTCAGTATGTCATCATTTGAGATCAACTTCAGTACATCAACATATGAGATCAACTTCAGTATGTCAACATTTGAGATAAACTTCAGAATACCAATATTTTCTCGTCGTATCTATCCATTACATATGAGTGTCATCTGTGTTTTGACATGTGTCCATCCATCAATTAAATATTGCTTGAATTTTTCTCAGGCAATTATATTACAATGTACGTCTCTCTGATTATCGATGAGTTTGCAATCGAGAAGTAAATACCTATATGGATTGGCCACGTGGCATGGTCGAGACAGGAACACGGAGCTGATCCACGACCCTGGTGATTTAGTGAGATGGCAACACATGACCGCCCAACGATTTTCGGCATGGTACATGATGGATGGATAATTATCTTTCAGTATATTAAATATTTTGCCTTTTTCTCAGTTAGTTATATAACTTGACCGCAAAAGTGGAAGATGATGATGATGAGTTATATTTGCATTTCTCCCAGAAATTACTCTCAGCCGCCTTCGTGCATTTACTTGTGTGTCTTTTGTATTTTCCACCGCTTCGCATGTATACAGTGTGTTCAGGCTCAGAATAGCACTTTAACATTATTATCCACACTGCATTGACATCCGTTTGTTGGTAGGCTTTTCATGTAACTAAAAGATAGTTTTCCAACGGCATTGCTTGCTCAAATCTCTAGAAAACATTCTCCATGCTAAGCTAGACATTGCTAAGATCACTTGATTAAGATGGAGGTCAGCATGGCAGACTGGGTTAGAGTGCTCGCTCTTAAACTTCCTGTGTGCTGATCCCGAGGTATCTGGTTCAATCCTACACAGGTCAGTTCGAATAAAATGTTGTCTTCTTGTCCTTGACTTGGGGACGTACATTACAAGTACCTCAGAAACGGAGTCGGTTCGCCTCATGGCGAGGTACATTGCACGCAGAAAAATCAGTCCAGTGTACAAGAAGTAGTAGCACGTGTATGGACAACACTTAAGTTCAAAGCGAGCGAAGGCAACAATAAATTGCGAGGTCGTGTGATGGGCCCACAGTGAACTCTAGGATGAACTCAGATGCTACAACCTACCTTCATATCCTCCCTGTAGAGCCTGGAACAACGGATTGCGAGGTCGTGTGATGGGCCCACAGTGAACTCTAGGATGAACTCAGATGCTACAACCTACCTTCATATCCTCCCTGTAGAGCCTGAACAACGGATTGCGAGGTCGTGTGATGGGCCCACAGTGAACTCTAGGATGAACTCAGATGCTACAACCTACCTTCATATCCTCCCTGTAGAGCCTGGAACGACGGATTGCGAGGTCGTGTGATGGGCCCACAGTGAACTCTAGGATGAACTCAGATGCTACAACCTACCTTCATATCCTCCCTGTAGAGCCTGGAACAACGGATTGCGAGGTCGTGTGATGGGCCCACAGTGAACTCTAGGATGAACTCAGATGCTACAACCTATCTTCATATCCTCCCTGTAGAGCCTGGAACAACGGATTGCGAGGTCGTGTGATGGGCCCACAGTGAACTCTAGGATGAACTCAGATGCTACAACCTACCTTCATATCCTCCCTGTAGAGCCTGGAACAACAGATTGCGAGGTCGTGTGATGGGCCCACAGTGAACTCTAGGATGAACTCAGATGCTACAACCTACCTTCATATCCTCCCTGTAGAGCCTGGAACAACAGATTGCGAGGTCGTGTGATGGGCCCACAGTGAACTCTAGGATGAACTCAGATGCTACAACCTACCTTCATATCCTCCCTGTAGAGAAGCTCCCATGGCTGTAGTGGATTGTCAATGTCGTACATTTTCATCCACTCGAATTCTACATCCGCTGCTCCTGAAACCACAATCAAGTCATGTCAACAATCAGGTTCACATCTACCATGTGTAATTCCTGGAGTACGCTCTCTAGTCACTCTGTTCCAACGAACTTAACATACGTTGATCTGTCACTTGTTATATGACAGAGCAGTTGAACTGTTAGTATACTTTGCAATATTTGTGAGTTAAGTAAGTAAAGAGCGCTAGTACAAGCCACAAGGTTCCTTGGCTACATGGTGCCAGACCCATATTGTTATAGACTTATCGCAATACATGGGTGATATGGTCAGTATCACGCCGGCCGCTTTGCTTCCCGTGACTTCTTGTACCCATTTGTGGGCTGGATCGATCTGGGAGCCGTGTTAATTTTTAAAAATAATGCAAATTTACTCCTATAGGTATTAAACCCATGGCAACCGAGCCGGCAGGCAAGCGTCAAGCTACTGCTTTAACGTCGCTTCGCTTCACCACTTGTAGTGGCCCGAAGTAGGCCCTACATGTAACACTTCCACGTGGTGTGGTTCAAAGTAGGCCCTACATTTAACACATCCACTTGGTGTGGATGAAAGTAGGCCCCTACATTTAACACTTCCATTTTGCGTGGCTCAAATTAGGTGTATCCCAGAATGACCCGCATAGCTTCGTTCTGTAGGCGCTCTAACTTTACCAGCTGACACTTTGAGACAGTGAAAAGTCCTAGTTCATAATCAATCACTGAGAGGGTCAAGTGCTGGTATAGTGTGAAAAGCATTCTCTGCTCTGTGTCCATTGCAGCCATAGTTTGAAGTGCATTGAGTCCCTTTTGAGATCTTGACACAACCGTCTCCACATGGTCCTTGAAGGGCAGGCTCCTGTCAAATGTGATTCCCAGTTTTTTCTCTCTGTTGACGTTTCTACCATCTATCGTGAGGTTTGGGACATCAGCACTCACAATCCTGTTGTCCTGAGAGCAATATAAAACAGCCGCCTTTTCCGGGTGGAGACAGCACTCATTTCAGTGCACCAGTCAATCACTTTGTCTACTGTCGCCTGTAGCTTCTGGGCTGTTTGTACCCTTTCTCTCCCCTGCCTATATGCAAGAATACCATCTGCAAATGTTAGTATCCTTTCAACCACTTCTAGGTTTGCAATCTTGCTCGTATACACGTTAAAGAGCACAGGTGAGATTGCAGATCTCTGTGGCAGTCCCAGGGTTAACATATGTGGCTCTGAGGTCCATGCACCCAGACGGAGAGCAACCCGGCGAGAATACAGGACGGCTGCTATCCATCCTTGGTTTGCCGACTGTTGCAGGTAGGCTCAAGGTGATGCAGGCGAAGGCATACCTCAGAGTAGCTGCAGACAAAGATCACCCTTTGCGCTGGACGCAGTTAAGGGTCAGCGACTGATAAGAGGGAAATCATGGATGGCTCATGCGGAGGATACGATCAGACATGTCTGCATCTTGGAGAACATTAGGCGAGGAGAGGAGTGGGTCAGAGTGCCAGCGGAGCAGTCAGACTTGTGCAGAGTTATAATCAAATTGAGCCGGGAGTGCATGGAGTGGCCAGCAGGGGCCACGGAAGTGGAAATTCAGCAACTAATTCAGGATAATGTTCACTCGGGTGATGTGATTATCTACACAGATGGTTCGGTGTCGAGAGGTAGGAGAAGTGCCTGGGGGTTCAAAGCAAATGCTAATGGTCGACGTTTGGTGCAGGAGAGCCTGGCATATGATACTACAACATCTAGCTTTAGAATGGAGGTGGAGGCGGTCAGTGCAGATTTCCGCTGGATAGAGAATACGATACACACACACACATCGTGATTGTAACTGACTCAGAAAGCATGCTGAGGGAGGTGAGGACAGGCATGCTTCGTGCAGAGTGGCTTGCTTCGCGTCGGAGGTCACGGGTGGCAAGCATCGCCTGGATCTTTTCTCCGGGGCATGTCGGTGTGCTGGGGAATGAACAGGCAGACAGACTGGCTGGCTCTGCAAAACGTGGTGGAGTATTGATAGCATGACAAGGCAGACGTGGTTGCGGCCTTGTGGGAGTACGTGTACACCTCGGAGAAGCAAATGGTTCATCATGGTCTGGCAAGAATGAGGCAGCGAGACGAGGGGATCTGGCCGACGCTCGACGCTCAGAGGAAAGGAGAGACGTACTTATAATCACATTGCTACCTGTACTATTGGTGTTGGAACTCTTCGCTGGCTGCTGAGGATGGGGACGTAGCGCTTATGATACCCCGAATGCTGTGATGTCGGTTTCTAGATCAATCAATCAATCAATCAATCAAATTAGGTGCCACATTTAACACATCCCCTTGGTGTGGCTCAAAGTTGGCTACACATTCAACACATCAACTTGGTGGGGCTCAAAGTAGGCCCCACATGTATCACACCCACGTGATCTGGCTCAAAGTAAGTTCCACATTTACCAAACCCACTAGCAACTGAGCCCCAATGAAGTACATTATAGCTCGCATAATCAATTCGGTATTTCTACAGGCTGGTCTGATGTATGTATATATGGTGTAATCCCATCTTAAGAGACTAGTGAGCACTTGATGGGTGATATGCTCAGTGTGTTCACAGAGATTGTGAGACTGGATAGGGACATAAAAACGAAATAAAAATAGGAAGCTAGCAATATCAATTATCAAAAGGCTTCTATTCTAAAATATCAAAATATCACCATGCATGCCAAAAAGAAGTGATAGAAGTGAAATGGAGCTGAAAATAAAGAAAGAGGAAATAAAGAGACAACTGAGAAAATAAGAGCCCCTGCAGAGATAACAGATATAACTGATTTGATGGAACACTAAAGAATTACGCGGTTAGGACATTTAGTTAGACCAAGATCAACCTGAGGCTGGAGCGTTCTACATGAGAACACCGGGATACAAGGCGAAAAGACGTTCCATGAAGGATTGGCTAGATGGAGTAAAAGAGACATGTTAGTACTGCAACAAGACACACAAAACAGTAACTTACATGTGCCTAATCTCTGCAACGCTTCACAACAAAAGAAGGACAAAAGAAGTTAGAAAAGGGGACAATTTATTCATAGGAAATCGCAGTATTCACCTTTATCTTGAACTCCAGCTATCAAGCAATCATGTCATGATACATGAGACACTTACAGACAATCGATCCTGACATTATTTGTATAAGAAGTCAAATGTAGCCAAGATGTTACCTAACAGATCGCATGTTCATGCAATCATTAATAATTAGACAATTCTCGTCTTTTTGTCCCTGTTTGATATTAATTAAACAGTGTAAGTTTTATATAAGACTTCAACACTTAATTAGACTATTCTCATCTTATTGTCCATGTTTGATACTAATATAACAGTGAAAGTTCTATATAAGACTTCTACACTTAATTAGACAATTCTCATTTTATTGTCCATGTTTGATATTAATATAACAGTGAAAGTTCTATATAAGACTTCGACATTTAATTTGACAATTCTCATCTTATTGTACATGTTTGATATAAATAAAACAGTGAAAGTTCTATATAAGACTTCGACACTTAATTAGACTATTCTCACCTTATTGTCCATGTCTCACATTTACATAACAGTGTAAGTTGTATATAAGACTCCAACACTTAGTTATACTATTCTCATCTTATTGTACATGTTTGATATTGATATAACAGTGAAAGTTCTATATAAGACTTCGACATTTAATTTGACAATTCTCATCTTATTGTCCATGTTTGATATTAATAAAACAGTGAAAGTTCTATATAAGACTTCGACATTTAATTTGACAATTCTCATCTTATTGTCCATGTTTGATATTAATAAAACAGTGAAAGTTCTATATAAGACTTCAACATTTAATTTGACAATTCTCATCTTATTGTCCATGTTTGATATTAAAATAACAGTGAAAGTTCTATATAAGACTTCGACACTTAATTAGACAATTCTCATCTTATTGTCCATGTTTGATATTAATATAACAGTGAAAGTTCTATATAAGACTTCGACATTTAATTAGACAATTCTCATCTTATTGTCCATGTTTGATATTAATATAACAGTGAAAGTTCTATATAAGACTTCGACATTTATTTAGACTATTCTCATCTTATTGTCCATGATTTACATACATAGCAATGTAAGTTCTAAACACTTCACAACTTAATTAGACTATTCTCATCCACATAATGCCATTCAGACAGTACCTTTAATTTTGTGGGTGAGCAATGAACCGATGATGCAGACGCTGAGACTGACCACAAACCCGGTGACATTGCCGGCGAGGATGGTGTAGACCTGGACTGTGTTGTCCAGGAAGTGATACAGTCCGCCTGGGTAAGTTGTTGCTGTAACCAGCGTGGCCACCACCCCACAGATCAGTCCACTTATGCTGCCTGAGATGTGGGGAATTAAGATTTTTAGGATAACCATAGGGTTATTAAATCAATTGATCGATAAATCTTGGAATTGTGATCACAGAAGATGGCAGAATAGTCACATGTTAAAAAAAAAGAAGCAAGTGCGCTTATATATCAACTATCACCCATACTGAAACATACTAATATTCCCATGTCCGCAAAACGACAGATAATAAATAGCATATTCACAGCAATCCTATCCTACAATTGCCAAACGTGGACTTTATCAAATCACACTTACGCAAAATCAATACCTGTGAGATGAGACGCTTGAGGAGAGGTGCCAACTATCCGAGACTGAGTAAGAAATGCTGTTATCAGACAAACAATGGGATCAACACCTTGTGCCACATATACTGCAAGACGTAAGATTAAGTGGTTTGGTCATCTCGTTAGAATGCAACACCATAAACTACCAGCAGTGACCCTACATCAATGAAGATCTGTTAGGAATATTGGCCACCTAAGAGATAACCTGACACTTCTATAAGCTTCTGAAAGGAACCACGAAGACTTCATACAGTTAGGACATAAAAATAGGTACGCGTATCTCCTGCGAAAAAGTAAGAGATACTAAACACAGACACAATGTACAACATACCTTACAACGAACTCCGCAAAGGTAAACGTAAATCACAGGGGAAACAACGCTTGCTTGCTTGCTTGTGTTCGTTGGCTTGAGCTCCAACGCGAAGTCCTGTATGTTGGATGAAAGCATCCTGTTGTCCAACATCAGTGTGATGTCATACAGGACCTGAGGTTTGCGTGAGTATCCGTTGTCCCCTCTGTCATGATTTCACTGGGAATTAACCAGATAATGACAATACAGACGGTCAGATTCATGGCATGTGTTCAGGGCCACATTTGTTTTTAACCGGGACAGAAAACCAATAAAGTCTGAATGCACAGCTGCAGTTGTTGACAACCAATGGCAGGTAGATCAAAGACACCGCTGACCTTGAGAAGTCTTGGATAGACAGAAGATATGTCGGGGAATTGTGGACACGTGGTTGTAACACGCTGGCTTGTTGTAGCTGTCAGGACAGGAGAAGTTAACTCCTGCATTGATTACAAACAAGGGAGATAAGGATTTATTCTGAAATTGTGCCCCCTGAGAACACCAGTGTGAACATCAAAAGAACGTCACGTGACCAATTCAAGGCGTTTGCCAAAAAAACACGATTTGGGGACAACTAGTGTAACTCTGACAGCTGATGTGGGCAGAAGTGATAGCGGGCTCGATCCGTGTGAATAGAATCGCCTGTGTTGGTTGTGCGTAACATGTCTTTATGGCAAATGGCGTATTCAATTCAGAGTTTGAGTCCGAATGGCATAAGGTATTTTAAAGATTGCGCTAACTATAAATAATGTGGAATAGCTTAGAAATATAGTTTAGAACTATATCATAGTGTTGTTGCATTGTGGTTAGGTAGTCAAGGAATATCAGCGACAATAGGTAGTCACATTGTTAAGATTAACTAGTGTAAGAAGGCAGGTGGCTCTGCTGATGGGGAATAGTGAAATAGGATGATATTTGGGGAGATTGGGGATGGGGAGAATGTACAATGATGGGATCTTCCAGTGAGGTCTGCTGGGGGTCTACACTTTACATTTTGCTCTGTCCTGATCTTAACCCACTGCAGACCGGAGTGAAGAACTCCTATGCCCATGACAGAGTTGGTTCACTGTCATGTATCTGAGTGAGGCGGACACACTCCCCCCCCCCCCATCTAATGGAGGTCAGGGACAGTTGCTATCACCAATGTGTATTATTATCTAGTTTACAGGTTCCTTAGGTCAATCAAGTCACTGAGAATGGAGACTTTAGTGCAGGCAGTTATTCAGCAGCTTTTGCACTGGGCCCATGAGGAAAGGGGTTTGAAGGAAAAATCATGAAAGTATTTATCAAACGGTAGCAGAATACTAGTGATTGTTTTCTCCGCATCATTTTGGAGAAAGACCAAATCGTGAGATTAATGTTTTTCAAACATCACATATGAACAGAACACTAGAGTTGGTTTTTGTTACACCACATGGGAAAAGTCCAGTGGGTATTATGTTCTCACACGACGAGTAAAAAGACTAATAGATACTGTTTTTCCACATCACATGGGAATAGAACAGTAAAAACTGATTAGGTAGTTATTATAACAGTGGTCAGGTGAACAGTAGAAACATTAGACCGGAATTACATTTATTTCAAGGAACAGTATTTTCGTGTCATCAATAGACAAGGATGTTATAAGTCACCGAACAATAGGGACAGGTATTAACGGTGTGTGATCCAGGACAGGATCAATTTCAGACTGCGACTAGGTATATACATGATCAATCAACGACCGGTGGAAGTCGACATCTAGCAGGATGGATTCATGCCTTGGTGAGGTCATCGTGGACTGAATGAAGATGTGGTGTGATCCTTTCTGGGATGATCGGGCTGGGCTCTTCAGCTACTTGGTCTAAGTCTGCACCCACTAGAATATTCGACACACATTCTACACATTACACACACACACTTCTCACACCTATACTCTTTGCTTAATAAATTATTTTGTATTTATTTGTTAAAGCTAGAGTTGTGGAGTATGTTATGTTGGGGAGGAGTGAGAGGGGGCATGATCTAAGGGTGAGTGAGAGTAAGAAAGAGGTGTTTGCAGACCGACGGAGTTTTGTGGACGGAGTCTGGTGGTTTCTCTAAGACAACAATATTGGGGTAATAAAAATGTGGTGTTGATTCCCATCACTCCAAGGACGACACTAAAGTAAGTAAGAAAGACTTACGACATTTATTGGGGGCTCGTAAACGTGATCTTTGGACAGCGGGATCTCTTGTAAGCGGGATCTCTTGGAAGCGGGATCTTTTGACAGCGGGATCTCCTGACAACGGGGTCTTTTGACACGGGATCTTTACTTAGAGGACGGTGATATTGTTAGAGAGAGAATCCAGCTAGAGTGAATGTGGATAGGGGTTAAGACACATATCTTACCTGTTCACACTTCACACGTCTGCATAGGTCTGTGGTCCTGATTCTGCTCTTGTCACTGAGTGATTGTGTTGTGTTGTGCTGTGTGGTATTTAAGAATATAGATTGACTGTAATTGTTCATTACCAATATATTTCTTTTAGAGATAATCTATACTCTGTCTGCTGACTTACCTCTCTGAAAAATGGCCACTCCTAAATTAACTGGGGCAGAACTAAAGGCAAAGGGGGAAGAAATGGGATTGTCAGGGTTCTGCACTAACAGATTACGTACAGGAGGTGGAGAGGGAGTATCGTCAAGCAGAAAGGGAAGATCGAAAGGCGGAGTTGGAATTGAGAAGGATGGAGTTAGAACAAGCTGCTAAGAAATTGGAAGCAGAACAAGCTGCTAGGCAAATGGAAGCTAGAACAAGCTGCTAAGAAATTGAGCAGAACCGCAGAGCAAGCTCATGAAGCAGAGCAGCATAGAGCTGGAAATTGAAGCTGAGCAGGCAGCTAAGAATCGGGAAGCTGAACAAGAAGCTCGGAAAAGGGAGCACGAGTACCGGATGCGGGAACTCGAGCTTAAGAGGCAATCTAATGGAGAAACTGAGGGAGCAGTTGGAGGTTCCTCCATCCCAGGCTCAACCCCAGCAGGTGGACATAGTTACCATGCTATGAAGTTCCCTCTAGCAATCTACGAGGAGGACAAGGAGAAGATTGACCAGTACCTTCAACGCTTCGAGGCCATGTCCGTGGCTATGGGTCTGGAGCGTAACAAATGGAATCTCAAGCTATCCCAGGGATTACGCGGGACCGGCTACGAGGTTTATTCTCGCCTGCCTCCAGGACATGAGAACAATTATGACGAGTTGAAGACGGCTCTGCTGAAACGATTCGAGGTTACGTCACACACCTACCGGAAAAAATTTCGAGCAGCGAAACGAGAACCGGGAGAGTTGTTTGCCGCTTACAGTTTGCGTCTAAAGTCCTATCTCCACAAGTGGATGGATTTGGCTGGGTTCGCACATGACTACGAGAGTCTGGAAGAGCTCATGGTGGTCGACCAGCTGAAGAAGCAAATGTCAAAACCTCTCAGGACATTCCTGGGAGAACAAGGAGCGGAACGTATTGACCTCGTGACAAAATTAGCAGAACGGTTCGTCGAGGTACATGGGGAGGCCGGGGAAAACCTTCCCACCAACACTAAAAGTCAGGAGAAACATGACAAGAAGAAAGCCAAAAACTCAGGAACCAAAAAGGGGGAACCTTATGTACAAAAATCAGAGGAAAGTTCAGACAAGACGAAGGAGGGAAGCAAGAGCACTTCAAGCTCTACACCAAAACGACAGTGGTCGGAGAAGTGGTGTTCAATTTGTAAGTCACCCTCTCACAATACGAGGGACTGCAAATCGAAGGCTAAGAGCCCTCACTTCGCAGCATGTCAAGTGACTTCCAAGGAGGTTGTCACGGAGAATGCCAAGGTCAGCAAGAAAGCTCGCCATCAGGAGAGCTCACTCAAGTCCGGCACTAGAAAATCTAGGACAGGGAAATGGTGCAACCAATGCAAGTCAAACACGCACAATGCTATTGACTGCAGGGGAAAGTCAGGAGACTCTAAATTCGTCGTGTGCCCCGGGAGACCTAAGGTGGAGCCCACTGAACAGGTCGAGGCCGACGAAGAGACTCCAGACCAGGAAAAACCACCTGTAGTGGAATTGGTAGAGGTTAACGGTCGTCAAGTGGAGTGTTTGTACGACACAGGACTGGACGGGGAGGCCGTGATTTCTGCGGATCTGGTACACCCAGAACAATTCACAGGTGAGACCATGGAAATACAGCCTGCACAGAAGAGTGCTGTGGCCATGAAGTTGCCCATTGCTAACGTGGAGATTCGGTCAAGATATGTCACCGGCACAATCAAGGCTGCGGTATTGACCGATCCCATTTTTCCAGTAATCCTCGGTTGCCGGTATGTCTTTCTGGGAATGCCCAGGGAGCCAATCCATATGGGAGCAATACAGACTCGCTCTCAGACGAGAACGGAAGAGGCAGAAGCAATTGTGACTAACCCACTGCCGGGGGAGCTACGAACTGCCCAGAGTGAGGATGCTACTTTACGTCCTTGCTACAAAAAGCTGCAGAGAAGTGCTGATCCACCAGGACGTGGGCAGTACTACATGAAGAATAGGATACTCTACAGGAGAGCCGGAAGGGGAGACAATCTATACGGTCAGTTGGTCGTCCCGAAAGCTCACCGGTCCCATATTCTTCATATGGGGCATACCATCTCCTCTAGTGGACACATGGGTATTGCCGCCACCATGCAGCGAATTTCCTGCCATTACTATTGGCCGGGAATGACAGAGGATGTGCGTCGGTATGTAAAGTCATGCCCTGAGTGCCAGAGGGTGGCACCGAAACACTGGACAGCACCGGTGGTCTTGGGTGAGATGCCCATCATGAACTCTCCTTTCGAGAGGGTAGCCATCGATATCGTGGGTCCACTTCCTAGGACTAGGAAGAGGAACATGTATATACTTACAATGGTGGATTGCTGTACAATGTGGGGTGAAGCCATACCGTTGACCACGATTGACTCGAAACGAGTGGCGGACGCACTGATGGAGGCCTTTACAAGATTAGGCTTTCCAGATCAAATTCTGACGGACAATGGGTCCCAGTTTTGTGGAAAACTTATGGAGGAGGTATTTAGGGTGTTCCACTCTAACCATATCCATACCAGCCCTTACCACCCTCAAGCCAATGGACAAGTAGAGCGTTTCAACGGCACGTTGATGACAATGCTCAGGAAACTGGCACAGGAAAAACCTGATAGGTGGGATGAATATATCCCAGCAGCACTCTTTGCCTATAGGGAAGTTCCTCATGGCTCAACAGGACTACCACCCGCTACGTTGCTGTTTGGTCGTCCAATCAAATGACCGTTGGAAGCCATGTTGAGGAGGTGGACTGAAGAGGAGACGTCAGAAGAAGTGATCTCTTCTTACAAATATGTGGAGGAACTGAAAGAAAAACTTCACAAGGGATGGACTCTGGCAAATCAAAACTTGAAAAAGGCCAGAAAAAGGCATGCGGCTTACTACAACCGTAGGTCTAAAGACAGATCTCTAGAGGTGGGAGACAAAGTATTGTTGCTACTCCCAACGGGAAACAACAAACTGGAGATAGGTTGGCAAGGACCATTTCCCGTGGAAAGGGTGATATCCAGAACCAACTATCAGATCCGGATCCGGGGAAAGTCGAAGATTTTCCATATCAATCTCTTGCGGAAATACGAAGAGAGACCCGGAGACAAGGCAGCTCACCTCATGGCAATGGCAGTTGCAGTGGAGACGGAAGTGGGAACCAACGAGGGCAGGGAATATCCCTTGGTACACCAGGAAACCTATAGGGATGTGCAAGTGAACCCTGATCTGACCTCCCAGGAGAGGGAAAAGATAACCCAGGTTCTCGAGTCTCATAAGGAGATACTGACTGATAAACCAGGACGAACGAGGTTGGTGGAGTTCGAGATGACTTTGACCACACAGGAGCCTGTTCGCCAAAAGGTTTACCCAGTGCCATTCTCTAAAGAAAAGGCCCTGGAGGAGGAAATACAAAAACTGCTGGAGGATGACGTGATTGCGCCATCCACATCCCCATACAATGCGGGGGTAGTTTTGTTACGGAATCCAAGTGGATAACACCGGTTGTGTATAGATTATCGACTTCTGAACAGTCATACACAATTTCAGGTGGAACCTTTGCCGAATCCAACGCAGTTATTCGCTAGGCTCCATAAGGCTCGGTACTTTTCAAAGGTGGATCTGAGTCGGGGTACTATCAAATACCAGTCAAACCGGAGATTCGACCACTGCTGGCCTTCAGTACACCCAGTGGACATTACGAATTCAAGGTCATGCCCTTTGGACTCAGCAACGCACCTAGTGTGTTTACACGCATGATGAGGACTTTACTAGATCCCTTACAGGATCCGTCCATTGTATCTTTCATGGATGATATTCTGATTTCCAGTGACAGCTTGGATGACCACGTGCAATCCTTGGAGAGAGTGTTTAATAGACTCAAGGAAGCAGGGCTTACCGCTCGTCCAACCAAATGCATGATTGGTTACCAGACTCTGGAATTTCTAGGTCACACCATCACTCCAGGACAAATTGTCCCAGAGGAAAAGAACCTGGAAAAAATCAGAAGTGCACCAAGGCCAAAATCGAAGAAGGATGTGAGATCCTTTCTCTCGTTATGTGGATTTTACCAAAAATTTATCCCACATTTTACTGAAATGGGAGCTCCATTGACGGAAACCTTGAAAAAGGGATTCCCGGACCAAATCATTTGGACACCAGAATGTGAGACTGCCTATAGTCAGTTAAAGGAGGCCTTGGTCAGCAAACCTGTATTACAGCTCCCGGACCTTTCCAAACCATTTGTGTTGAGAACGGATGCGAGTGGGATTGGGATTGGGGCAGCTTTGTTACAGGAAGGAAAAGACGATGCTTCGGTTTTGAAACCTGTGGCATACGCAAGTAAGAAACTTACTCCAGGCTGAGAGGAATTATTCGACCGTCGAGAGAGAGTGCTTGTCTCTCGTATGGGCCGTGCAAAAATTCCAGCCCTATTTGTATGGAGTTAAGTTTCGGGTCCAGTCGGATCATCAGCCCCTGATGTTCCTGGCTACTTCTCAGAAGCTCAACGCCCGTTTGATGCGGTGGTCGTTGTTACTTCAACCCTACAATTTCACAGTGGAGTATATCCCTGGGAAGGAAAATGTTGGAGCGGACTTCTTGTCAAGACACCCAGCTCCTGAAGAAGAGGAATGAATCATCTGGATTGAATTCACAGTGGAGAAGAGTGAGATGGACTACTCTCTTAAGAGTATTAACCAGATAATGACAATACAGACGGTCAGATTCATGGCATGTGTTCAGGGCCACATTTGTTTTTAACCGGGACAGAAAACCAATAAAGTCTGAATGCACAGCTGCAGTTGTTGACAACCAATGGCAGGTAGATCAAAGACACCGCTGACCTTGAGAAGTCTTGGATAGACAGAAGATATGTCGGGGAATTGTGGACACGTGGTTGTAACACGCTGGCTTGTTGTAGCTGTCAGGACAGGAGAAGTTAACTCCTGCATTGATTACAAACAAGGGAGATAAGGATTTATTCTGAAATTGTGCCCCCTGAGAACACCATTGTGAACATCAAAAGAACGTCACGTGACCAATTCAAGGCGTTTGCAAAAAAAAAAACACGATTTGGGGACAACTAGTGTAACTCTGACAGCTGATGTGGGCAGAAGTGATAGCGGGCTCGATCCGTGTGAATAGAATCGCCTGTGTTGGTTGTGCGTAACATGTCTTTATGGCAAATGGCGTATTCAATTCAGAGTTTGAGTCCGAATGGCATAAGGTATTTTAAAGATTGCGCTAACTATAAATAATGTGGAATAGCTTAGAAATATAGTTTAGAACTATATCATAGTGTTGTTGCATTGTGGTTAGGTAGTCAAGGAATATCAGCGACAATAGGTAGTCACATTGTTAAGATTAACTAGTGTAAGAAGGCAGGTGGCTCTGCTGATGGGGAATAGTGAAATAGGATGATATTTGGGGAGATTGGGGATGGGGAGAATGTACAATGATGGGATCTTCCAGTGAGGTCTGCTAGGGGTCTACACTTTACATTTTGCTCTGTCCTGATCTTAACCCACTGCAGACCGGAGTGAAGAACTCCTATGCCCATGACAGAGTTGGTTCACTGTCATGTATCTGAGTGAGGCGGACACACACCCCCCCCCCCCCATCTAATGGAGGTCAGGGACAGTTGCTATCACCAAATGTGTTGTTCTCTCGTTGACAGGTTCCCTTAGGTCACTCAAGTCACTGAGAATGGAGACTTTAGTGCAGGCAGTTATTCAGCAGCTTTTGCACTGGGCCCATGAGGAAAGGGGTTTGAAGGAAAAATCATGAAAGTATTTATCAAACGGTAGCAGAATACTAGTGATTGTTTTCTCCGCATCATTTTGGAGAAAGACCAAATCGTGAGATTAATTTTTTGTCAAACATCACATATGAACAGAACACTAGAGTTGGTTTTTGTTACACCACATGGGAAAAGTCCAGTGGGTATTATGTTCTCACACGACGAGTAAAAAGACTAATAGATACTGTTTTTCCACATCACATGGGAATAGAACAGTAAAAACTGATTAGGTAGTTATTATAACAGTGGTCAGGTGAACAGTAGAAACATTAGACCGGAATTACATTTATTTCAAGGAACAGTATTTTCGTGTCATCAATAGACAAGGATGTTATAAGTCACCGAACAATAGGGACAGGTATTAACGGTGTGTGATCCAGGCAGGATCAATTTCAGACTGCGACTAGGTATATACATGATCAATCAACGACCGGTGGAAGTCGACATCTAGCAGGATGGATTCATGCCTTGGTGAGGTCATCGTGGACTGAATGAAGATGTGGTGTGATCCTTTCTGGGATGATCGGGCTGGGCTCTTCAGCTACTTGGTCTAAGTCTGCACCCACTAGAATATTCGACACACATTCTACACATTACACACACACACACTTCTCACACCTATACTCTTTGCTTAATAAATTATTTTGTATTTATTTGTTAAAGCTAGAGTTGTGGAGTATGTTATGTTGGGGAAGAGTGAGAGGGGGCATGATCTAAGGGTGAGTGAGAGTAAGAAAGAGGTGTTTGCAGACCGACGGAGTTTTGTGGACGGAGTCTGGTGGTTTCTCTAAGACAACAATATTGGGGTAATAAAAATGTGGTGTTGATTCCCATCACTCCAAGGACGACACTAAAGTAAGTAAGAAAGACTTATGACACCCTCCAACTTAGGAGGAATCGGCGATCCTACTGACTTTAGCCAGGACGCCGAAGGGACCTGTTGCCCAGAACGCTCGACGAGGAAGCGTCAATAGGTCTTGGCCAGTATATAACCCGGCCCTGGTGCCTTAGAAACACCTCTGCGTCCCAGGGGAAACAATGAATAATAATATCCAACAACAGAAAATAATAGTATAAAAATAAGTTATACTACGACACAACGAATCGACCTTTCGATTACAGATTATACTAATCTTGATCAGGAATAAAACATACACAAACTAAAGACAAACATGAAATTAGACAATTTAATAACATACAGTTAACAATCGAGATCGGCATTGCGACTGTTGATGATAATTAGGTAGTCTGGGGGACTGGGAACTCCAGCCTCGAGGTCAACTAACTGCTATACCATGATTGCGTATTGAGAATCGGGGATTAATTATCTGTCTGGCAACTAAACCAAAGAATAGCACCCAGACGAAATATAGACAAATTCACTTAAGACAAACCTGAGCTTCACATAGGCGATTCCCTGTAATTAATCTTAGTTGCATGTCCTTTACAGGACATTGCTGTCAACCAAAGCAAATATTGGCTGTCTGTGATTTTCTAGCAATTTTACGTTTAGTAGTGTGTCATTGTTTTTGAAAGGCTGACGCCTCCTACAATCAAAATCAACGCAAAGGGTCCTGCTTCCAAATCACCCGCTGCTGATGTCGATCACGCGTCCAGGCACGTTAGGGGATTGTCAACTGCGTTTACAAACCCCTAAGACACAGACGCATAATTAATGTAAATAAGCACACAAGATCCACCATCATCAAGTGCTATATATGTATGTTGTAGGTGCGCGTGTTTTCAGGGAACGAGGCGTGCTGAGTTTATGACAAAAACAAAGTGCATTAAGGACACATTTCTCCAATTTGAGGAGCGATGAGTACACAGCGCTAACTTCACGTATGAGACCGATCGGTACTCGATTCGTGATGTGGTCATACCAAGCCGATCGCGTTGCCTTCCGGGAAATGTTATGGTACTCATTGTAGGCCTGGGATCCCAAGTCAATGAAGAGAAACATTCCTCACTGCAAAGGGTATTTCAACTCATGACCACCGGGCCGGCAGGCAATAGTGCTAACCATTGATCTGATCCGGCTCCCAGCAATAATATGGATACATGAAATACTGGCGGCAGGTGCGTTAGCGAAGTCAATAGGGTACTGCGACGATGATATCATGGGTGTGGTCAGGGTCAGATAAGAGTTCAAAGACTGTGTTCATCGTCTCGCTAAGTAAAACATAGACTGGTCAACTATTTCTTCGTGCATTAAAGCACATCACAAACAACATGAAACTGCGTCGGGACCATTTTTAAAAAAAAATGAACCTGCATCCGCGAAAAACCTTCATAGCCAGAAAATAAAAATATATCAAGAAAAGATAAAACGTATCAAGAAGAGAGAACATCAGATATGATTAAATCAGAACTAATATGATTAAATCAGAACTAAACTTGGGGTAATATCAGCGCTAGATTTAATTAGAAAAGAGCAAGTGAAACGATTCGGCCACATAACAAGGCTACCAACTGACAGTATGTCACAACAAGCAATGATGTGCAGACCACATGAAACCAGAAGAAGAGGCCAACTATGTAAACGATGGACGAAGTCCATGTGAATTTCGATAGATGAAGCCCATAAATGGACACTCTCGCGCTGTTTATGCTGCACCTCGGCACTGCAAGGTACAAGAGGAACACGATGAAATGAGATAAGATGAGATGAGATGAAATGAGATAAGATGAGATGAGATGAGATAAGATGAGATGAGATGAAATGAGATCAGATGAGATGAGATGAAATGAGATAAGATGAGATGAGATGAAATGAGATCCACAACAAAATAAATTAATTCACAGGACCACAGACACCAAACTCAACCTGATGTCTGAAATCAAAAGAAATAAAATAATTAATGACGGATGTATGAGACTCATCGAACTAATTTAGCAACAGGAAATAAGATTTAGGGCGAAATCAACGCAAAGACAGAACAAGTAGACATCCTTTGTACAATTTAAAAAAAAAATCATTATAAACTTTCAAAACGACACAAACAACCGTAGTAATGTCACTTGGGACTTATTAAATCAATTTTATTTACTTAAAAATATTGAAATCAATTCATGTGAATATTTTACATGGACAAGGCCTTAGGTTCGTACCGGAATACGATCAGCGTTGCCAGTGGTGGGTTGTGTTCAATATTTAAATCTCAAATCCCAGAGGACCAAAAAAAAAAAAATAGAACAAAGAACAATTAGTAGAATCAGTCATGTCGTTAAAAGATAGAACATAATAAAATCTCTTTCAGGAAATTTCATATTGTGGAAATCACGAGCAGACGGCATGCATGATGTTGGGTAGTATGTTCCTAACTCATGTAATAAATCTGTCGGTTGTTTGTCTGCCCTATCTGTCTACCAAGCTGGCTCTATATGAAATATGGGTTCGTGTGACATATTTGGTATAAGGGCAATAACTGAAAAAAAAAGAACAAAGAGTATAAAATGTTGATGTGTAGTCTTGTTCTATAGACTATCCAAACGCCAGTTTAAATGTATAATACGAAGAATTATGGAATGTAATAAACAAACAAAAAATTATAGCCTTTACAGTTCGCGGCCATTGCACTTGCCAAGCGGCCTTAATCACTCAGACTCAAGACCCCCCTGACCTACACTGCAAGGTACTATAGGCAGTAAAATGACAGTTCTGTGATAGAATGTAATGGGATTTCCTCAAAATTACTTCAAAATATTTTGATGTACCTACCATTACAAGTGAAATTTAAGACAGTGATAAAATAAGTACATGAGCAAACGGGACAGTGGCGTACAGAGGTTCCTTGATGCCCGGGGCCAACCCTTGATTGGATGCCCCTAAATTGTTCTTTCCCTAATTCATTCCTCCTCCCCCCACTGCACTGTGCTGCCCCCTCTTCCTAATTGGATGCCCCCCCCCCCCCTCCCGGCTGGATGCCCGGGGCCGTCGCATCCCCCCCCCCCCGCACCCCCTTTGCACGCCACTGAAACGGGATAACAGAACGTTTATCTCAATCCAAGAAAAAAACAATGAAAGCCGATAAAACAAATATATCAACACATATTTATCCAAGGAGAGACATTACAGAAGGTGAGTAGTTTTGAATATCTCAGAGAGGTTTCAATTACAGGTGGATTGATGACTGGACTCACCAGCAATAAGTCCTGTTCCCGTGGCCTTGACCCAGATGATGGAAAGGACCACAGGTGGGAAGCAGGGGATGGTCACGGTGGCGCCCGAGTAGAAGATCCAGTTGAGGTTGATGCCTGTCTGGAAGACGACCAGTCCCAGGGGTACCATACACACAGTGACCCACACGATGCACCAGTTCTTGAACTCGAATAGGAAGTCCATATATTCTCTGTAATGTACACGGCATTATACACACGTGAATTAATATATTTGTGGGAAATGTACAAGGCATTATACACACGTGGATTAATACATGTGCGGACAGTGTACAAGGTATGATACACACGTGAATTAATATATTTGTGGGAAATGTACACGGCATTATACACGCGTGATGTAATATATTTGTGGACAATGTACAAGGCATTATACACACGTGATGTAATATATTTGTGGAAAATGTACACGGCATTATACACACGTGAATTAATATATGTGTGGACACTGTACACGGCATTATACACACGTGAATTAATATATTTGTGGGAAATGTACAAGGCATGATACACACGTGAATTAATATATGTGTGGACAGTGTACAAGGTATGATACACACGTGAATTAATATATTTGTGGGAAATGTACACGGCATTATACACGCGTGATGTAATATATTTGTGGACAGTGTACAAGGCATGATACACACATGATGTAATATATTTGTGGACAGTGTACAAGGCATGATACACACGTGAATTAATATATTTGTGGAAAATGTACACGGCATTATACACACCTGATGTAATATATTTGTGGACAGTGTACAAGGCATGATACATGCGTGATGTAATATATTTGTGGACAGTGTACAAGGCATGATACACACGTGAATTAATATATGTGTGGACACTGTACACGGCATTATACACACGTGATGTAATATATTTGTGGACACTGTACACGGCATGATACACACGTGATATAATATATGTGTGGACAGTGTACGAGGCATGATACACACGTGAAGTAATATATTTGTGGACAGTGTACAAGGCATGACACACATGTGAATTAATATATGTGTGGATAATGTACACGCCATTATACACACGTGAACTAATATATTTGTGGACACTGTGCAAGTCTTGATACACACGTGAAGTAATATATGTGTGGACAATGTACAATTTTTGATACACACGTGAAGTAATATATGTGTGGACAGTGTACAAGTTTTGATACACACGTGAAGTAATATATGTGTGGACAGTGTACAAGTTTTGATACACACGTGAAGTAATATATGTGTGGACAATGTACAAGTCATGATACACACGTGGATGAATATATGTGTGGATAATGTACACGGCATTATACACACGTGAAGTAATATATGTGTGGACAATGTACAAGGCATGATACACACGTGAACTAATATATTTGTGGACACTGTGCAAGTCTTGATACATATACAGGGAGAAATGTCCCAAAGTAGGAACTTGCTATGGGTCTGTCACCTGCTGGGACCATCACATCTTGTAGGATTGAGAGCACTGGAGAATAAGTGTTCAGTCTTTCCCTTCTATAGCGAGCGGCGAGCCCCGGAACCAAACCTTCTACATGAATTAATGTGATATTCGTGGACACTATATATGGCTTAGTGCATAGGAACTGATATGATAATTGTGGACAATGTACAAGGTATGATACACACGTGAAATGATGTAATAATTATGGACAATGTTGAAGACATAATACAGATATGAACAAATACGACATTGATACATACATGAACTACTATGATAGCCGTTTACAATACACGAGGCATGACATATACGTGAATTAGTATGATAATTGTAGACGATATATTAGGTTTATAACAAGCATGAACTACGACCCGTTATTGATATTTGTGGACAATGTACAAGGCATGATACATATGTGAACTAAAATGATGGTTGTGGACAATGTAAGAGGCTTGATATAGACACGAACTACAATGGTATTTGTGGACTGTGTACCAGGCTTCATACAGAAATGAACTACTATGATATTTGTGGGCAGTGTACAAGGCTTTATAAACACATGAACTAATATGAAAAAGTCGACAATGTACCAAAGGTCAGTCAGAAAGTAATGCATCACATGATTTTATTTTTCAGCGAATACTACAGTTTAAGTCTTGATACATATATCAACTATTGTAATGTTCGTGATACAACCCATTATACACGCATTAGCTAATTTAGTATTCGTGGATAATGTGCAAAGCTTGACATATATATATATATATATATATATATATATATATATATATATATATATATATATATATATATATATATATATATATATATATATATATATATATATATATATATGTGTGTGTGTGTGTATGTGTGTGTGTATGTGTGTGTGTGCGTGTGTGTGTGTGAAATAATATAATATTGGCATACAAGGCACACGATACATATATGTACAAATGGAGTATTCGTGGTACAATCCATGATACACGCATTAACTAAAACGAATATGTGTAGACAATGTACACTGTTTTATACATATATCTCATCTCACCATCTCATATACATATATGAACTAATATAATATTTTTGGTATAAGCTATGATACGTGCATGAACTAATATGGACAATTCACACACAATGACACTATCACAACATTCGCAAACTGCTAACAAGCTATGACTTACACGTTAACTAATCATATATGCGGACAATGTACAAGCCGTGATTGAAAGCGTGCAGGTGAAAAACGTTACACGTGAATGGACAACATCAAATAAATGGAATTTACGATATATAAGTATATGGTAAATATGCAGACACATCGTGTTGGAGGCTTCTTAACTGATTCAAGCAAAAGGATAATATATCGCTAAATGTGCCCTCCCATCTGGACAGAAGGACGATATATCGTCATACTAGGCTCATCGTGTTATTTGTTTTGTTTTGTGGTATCTTCCACAATTTCACTGCTCAGTGTACGGAGATTTACATTATAATATTTGTTCGTTTGATTGTGTACTTGTTCGTTTGATTGTGTTGTGTGTTTGGTTCAAATCTACTTTTTGTATGGCACTGAGTCAGTTAAATCATATCATAGATGCCAAGGAGTTTCGACATAGATGCGAAGATGACACTTGATGATCACTATAACTGACAGTGATTATAACGATTGTGTATGATAATGATGATACCAACTGACCTAAATCTGCCGTGGGTCTGGCAGGCGTACGGTTGTTTTAGGTAGTACTGCGTACATTGTCTCGCCTTTTCCACATCATCGGCACACTGGGTACACTTTGTGGCGTCCTCGCAGCAACAGAGGTCATTCCTGTCCAGGTGTGTGTTTGGTTTCGATTTCTCCAGGCCTTTCCGAGTTCTCCCACAGAGAACACAGTGATGAGGTTCAAGGTTGTCTCTGATGGGGCGAATAGAGAGGTGAGGTCATGCAAAGCAATGTTTTTGATACTTAAAACCATCAAGAACCGCGACAAAGTCATACTTGTCGCATAAACTTCAAAGGCGGACTATGATAAAGTAATGTTTGTAAACAGGAAACTATAAAGACGAACTGTGACATAGATATGTATATACTAAGTGTAAGTAAGCTATAAAGACGAACTGTGGCTAATTAATGTTTGTGAGACGTAATCCATAAAGATGAACTGTGACAAAGTGATGTTTAAGCTACATAAACGATAAAGAAGAACTGTAACTAAATAATGTTTGAGCTTCATAACCGATAAAGACGAACTGTAACAATATAATGTTTGAGCTAAATAAACGATAAACACGAACGGTGACAAAGTAATGTTTTAGCTACATAAACGATATAAACGAACCGTGACAAAGTAATGTTTGAGCCACGTAAACGATATAAACGAACTGTGACAAAACGGTGTTTGAGCTACGTAAACGATATAAACGAACTGTGACAAATTAATTTTTGAGCTACGTAAACGATATAAACGAACTGTGACAAAGTAATGTTTGAGCTACGTAAACGATATAAAGGAACTACGACAAAGCGATGTTAGTGATAGACTTAGCGTAAAGACCACTGAGACAAGTAATCTAGCAGTAATTCTTGTGATTCCGCTGGTATGCATTCTCCTTCTCATCTCTTAACATCTAGTTCAACATTCAATTGTTGATTATGTCCCCTTGATTAAATTATTCAACAATAACTTCATCTCCTATAACTCTAGGAAGTCGCGGGCTAGCAAGATTGCAAGCCGTTCTTGTGGTAATGGGTTCGAATCCCCACAGAGGCGATTATTATTTTTTTTTTAAATTGACCTGATCTCCCAAGTGTGCAGCCTAAAATGGGTACATGAAAATGTCCTGAAAGTTAAGGATAGTGTTGTGATATTAACAACATCACATATCGAGTACCGACTTGTTAATAAAAAAAATGCATGACTAGCACCTTATGTTGAATACCCCCAAGTCGTGTCAAAATGCTCTTTCGTGTTTTTATCATAACCCAGCACGCCCCAATGTGTGTAAAGCGCCCTTTCGTTTTTAGTTTATACACCCAGTACGCCTCCTCAATGTAAGAGTAATTTACCTTTTTGGTACCATATATCCAATACACTTCAATGTTTGTAAAAGTTAATTTACTTTTGACCTTATATCCAGTACTCCTCAATGAGTGTAAATGGTAATTTACCTTTTTGTAACCATATAGCCAATACTGCACACTGTGTGTAAGGGTAAATTACTCTTTCTACCATATATCCAATAGCAGAGTCCATGGGAGTATCGATACATGAAGTCCATAAGCGGGCACTCTCACGATGTTTATACTTCACCTCGACACAGCAAGGTACGTGATAAACAAGATGAGATGTGAGATCCAATACCCCTCAATGAGTGTAAAGGTAAATTTATGGCCGATTCTGCCTGATCGTGTACCAATACCCCACCCAGCTGTGCAGGCCCAGCCAATCTGTCCGCCTGCTCATTTCCCACCACACCAGCATGTCCTAGGGAGAAGATCCAACAGGTGCTCCGTATCTTTGGTGTTTGAACTGAAGCATGGCACTGCACGAAGCGGACTCATCCTCACCGTTCTCAGGATGCTCTGTGAGTCTGTTACAATCATGACATGTGTGTGCTGTTTATCCTCCAGCCAGCGGACCGCCGATGTGGCTGCCTCCAGTATGATTCGATTAAGGCACCTCAGCCACTACTCAGAGAACGGTGCCGAATGAATAAGAGCACTTACTCTTAAACTTCCCGTTGCGCTGACGGGGAGGAAGTGAATTCATTTTCTATACCGATCGGTTGGACTTAAATGTTGACTTCTCGTTTGGAACGCGATGGCAAACTGCTGAACGTAACATATCATAGTAAATCAATCTGGGATTGGGGTTGATCGTATTGTCCTGCGAAGGACATGCAACCTTAAAGAAAAACTCAGAGAAGGGTCGTGTAGCTTTCCATAAGTTATTACACACAGAAAATCAATTTGGGAACCAGTTGAAGCCATTTAAACAGTTAAAGAAATAAACACACGTAGTATTATTTGGCGGTCACAGAAGGAGAAGAAAGAAGTAGAGACTAGAGGGCGCACTAGACAACATAAAATTTGAAAGCTATAGTTACCGACCGGGATTCGAACCTGTCACCTCGAAATGGCGACAGAGCCTCGCTGCAGGAACAAGTGTACTTCGACGCCTAACCAGATAGACACTCCAAAAAAGTGTCTACATTAGTCATGTCTATCATACACATGAACCTACAAATACGGAATACAGACAGAATTCGTATCAAACCATTGAGATAGCATCATAGATCTCATAATTTGTATCAAACCAGCATAGGTCAAATAAACACACAAACACATCGGACCGTAAATGCTGTGTCCATTATATTAACAAACATTTAAAGAAGAGAAATGATTGGTCGGTTCTGTGTTGTTGTTTGTCCATCAAGAATGATGATGACCATTCATTTCATCCAGTGGGGTTGAAAGTATGGAGCCGTGAGTTCTAAGATGGCTGATAAGGTATATTTTGGCTCGAAATGTTCTTTGACAATGTGGACAAAGAATGCTTGACGTTTTTGGAGGAGGATTTCCTGCAGTCTTTTTTTTTCTGTCCTGCCTTTTCTTTACAGCTCTTGCAGTCCTGGTTGCCTCACACGTGACTGCACCCTTGCGTATTGGTGCAAGCCACGAATTTCGGTCTCCGGCTGCAGTCTCCCAGGTGTTATGATGAATTCCAAGACGTTAGATGAAGAATGACTTGCGCGATGAATTGGATTAAAGTGAGGAAGAGTTGCGCAATTCGTCGACCTCACTATCTCGCCTGAGTCCATCTGAGTCCAGTGGCAAGACAAGTCAAGACGACTGGAGACGAATACTAGGGGCTCTACGTGCCTTGCCATGCTCATTACGATCCACAACGCTTTGCAGGTAAACGCCGTCTTGCCCGTTGAATGAGGAATGATTTCTTCCGCGCAGTCTGTCGAATACTGTCTTCACATGTTGGGTAGGCATACCCTAATTCACCGATCAGTTTCACACCAAATCGGCTACCCACAACCTGTCACAGCTGTTGTCCGGGGGCGGGTGGTGGCCGCTGTCGCATGCTCACAGCTACTAGAAGCCACAGGCATGAGCTGGATGTAAGGCTTGGACCAGTGGGGGATGGTCCCTTGAAAAGGGAGTGACAGCCATCCTTACCAAAGGTACTACCAATGCCTGACACCCCATACCCCCTGAGGTCGGTTCTAATTCTAAACACGTATTAAATGCAGGAAATCAATTTGGGAACTAGTTGAGGCCACTGCAACAGTTAAATAAATAAACACACGTAGTATTATCTGGCGCTCACAGAAGGAGAAGAAAAAAGTATAGGCTAGAGGACGCACCAGACAACATAAAATTTGAAATCTATAGTTACCGACCGGGATTCGAACCTGTCACCTCGAAATGGCGACAGAGCCTCGCTTCAGGAACAAGTGTACTCCGACGCATCACCAACTAGACACTCCAGAAAAAGTGTCTTCATTAGTCATGTCTATCATACACATGAACCTACAACTATGGAATACGGACAGAATTCGATATCAAACCATTGAGATAGCACCATAGGTCTCATAATTTATATTAAACATGCATATGTCAAATAACAAACACACAATTTGATACGAATTCTGTCCGTATTCCACAGTTGTAGGTTCATGTGTATGGTAGACATGACTGGTTCCCAAATTGATTTCCTGTGTAAATACGTGTATAGCATTAGAACCGACCAATCATTTCTCTTCTTTAAATATGTGTTAATATACTGGACACTGCATTTAAGATCCGATGTGTTTGTGTGTTTGTTACTTGAGCTATGCTGGTTTAATATAAATTATGAGATCCATGGTGCTATCTCAATGGTTGGATACGAATTCTGTCCGTATTCCATAGTTGTAGGTTCATGTGTATGATAGACATGACTAATGAAAACACTTTTTTTCTTGGAGTGTCTAGTTGGTCATACGTCGAAGTACGCTTGTTCCTCAGCGAGGCGTTGTCGCCATTTGGAGGTGACAGGATTTGAATCCCGGTCAGTAACTATAGCTTTCATATTTTATGTTGTCTAGTGCGTCCTCTAGTCTCTACTTCTTTCTTCTCACTTCTGTGAGCGCCAAATAATACTACGTGTGTTTTTTATTTAACTGATTCGATAAATTGTAGACAAAACCCAGAGCAAGGATCGTAGTAGCTTTTGACAAGCTGTAGAAGCAGTAAAACACAAACATAACTTGTCCATATGAAGTCGGTGTGGGTGTGTGTCTTTGTGTGTGTGTGTGTGTGTGTGTATGTGCGTGTCTGTCTGTGTGTGGAGGAAAGGAGGGGGTTTATTTTACGAGTACTGGTGTTGTATACCAAGCAACTAATCCAGCGTTCAATAATTAATCCTTTCAAAAAATCGTAAACGTCGAGAGGATCGACTTTATTGCACTGGGTTTTATCCCATATGGCGCGGTCTTTTTCCACAGAGCGGCCTGCCGAAAGCCTCGCACAAAGCACGAATTCCGTAGTTCTAGCAACGACCCACAGGAGTCTCCGAGAAAAATGTACTCGTGAACCGAGAGACTTAGCTCAGAATCACGTTCGGAGCGCGAGGCAGATGGTTTGACCACGGAGGATCTCTACTCCTAACATCACTTACTTTTCCTTACTTTCTGCTCTTTCACGGCTGTTACGTAAGCTTAGCATTTACATGCCTTAACTGTTAACGACATTGAGAATTTGACCGTGAGGTTACCCCATTTTTTACGCAACATTTATTGACTGGTTGTTAATTTTTGAGCAATTTTACCTTCAGCAGATTGTCAGAGTTGTGGCTTAAAGGGCATTGAGTGGGCATTAAAATTCCCCGACATATGGAGTGGAGGGTGCGAAATCAGCTACAGACGATTCGGAAGTAGACCACATTGGGGTGGTTCAGAAAGCAATAGCAATTTACTGAGCTTAAAAATTGCTGGTGTGTGTGTGTGTGTGTGTGTGTGTGTATGTGTGTGTGAGTGCGTACGTGCGTGCGTGCGTGTGAGAGAGAGAGCCTTCGCTCGCTTTGAACTCAAGCGCAATCCACACACGTGCTTCTACTTCTAGTGCACTGGACTGAATGTTCCGTGTGGATTAGCTTTCCCTATTACCAGTGTCCCTCGCCATCAGGTGAACCCACTCCGACACTCCGAACCCACTTCTGAGGTACTTGTAATTTACGTCTCCAAGTCAAGGACGATAAGTCAACATTTTAGTCCAACTGACCCGTGTCGGGGTTGAACCTGCTACCTCGGCATCAGCACACCGAAAGTTTAAGAGCGAGTGCTATTATCCATTCCGCCATGCTGACTAATAATGGGATTGATGGTGACGTCCTGTAAAGGATATGAAATTAACTGTAGTTTTCCATCACAAGTGAGCAATTACGTGCAAGCCGCGGAGATGTGGTTGTATAGAAGGACTTTACCTGAACGGCCTGAAGTATGTCTGATAAATGTCATATACAATAACAGAGGACAATCCCATGACTTCCCCGGAGCCTGTGGACATCAGAGCCATGGCTCCCATAGTCAGAATGAGTATGCCTCCAGCAGAACCGAGAACCTTCTCGGCTATCAGAGGCGTCACCAACCCTGCGTGTAGAAGAGAAGCATGGAGTCAACAATGGGACCTTGTCTACGCTTATCTATATCTATAAAAGGCGATGTGTGTATGTATGTATGTGGGTCCGTTCTTTATGCGTTCGCGAACGGTCCATCCGATTGAGATGAAATTTTCTACACGTCTTCTTCTCATTCCAGTGCAACCAACTGTCATAGTTTTATCTATCAGCTATCAGCTATTACCTTACTAAAATTTAATTTTGTAATTACATGACTGAACATAAGAAAATATAAAACAAGGGACATAACTTTTAGTAGCATTGTTATATCTTAAGTTAAGTCCCCTTGCTATAGATAGATAGATAGATAGATAGATAGATAGATAGATAGATAGATAGATAGATAGATACATAGATACATAGACAGACAGACAGACAGACAGATCCCCGCCAGGGCCTGGGCGAAGCCGGGCCGGGTCAGACAGACAGACAGACAGACAGACAGACAGACATACAGACAGACAGACAGTCGGGAACGGGAACTTTTATGACTACTTATATGAATTAAATGAGATGCTCCCCACCAGGGACTGGGTGAAGCCGGGCCGGGTCAGACAGAAAGACAGACAGACAGATAGACAGACAGATAGTCGGGAACGGGAGCTTATATGACTACAAGTTTACTTTAGATAGATCTCTTCCAATCATATTTTCTACTATCAATCTATCTATTCTTCTATTCTATCTATATTTTTAACGGGAACGGGCCGAACATAGACAGACAGACAGACAGACAGACAGACAATCGGGAACGGGAGCTTATATGACTACTTATATGAATTAAATGAGATGCTCCCCACCAGGGGTTGGGCGAAGCCGTGTCAGACAGACAGACAGACAGACAGATAGATAGATAGATCCCCGCCAGGGCCTGGGCGAAGCCAGGCCGGGTCATCTAGTGTATTTACATAAATATGAAACGTAACTTAAATGTAAAGCCAAAGTCATCATTATCAGGGGGTTAGTTAGTAGTCGGCGTCTTTAGGGAAGGAGGTAGTGAATACAATTAGCAATCCGGCATATTGCGATCTAAATTAACTGCAGGCGATTTGGAAGTAGACCGTGTATTGATGTTTAACAATGATACGAGCGTCGATTTGCAATAGCAAACTACTGAAAGCAAACTTGTATAGTAAATCACAAACATTCAAAATATGCTGGGGTTGATTGATACGTCATGTAAAAGACAGGCCACTAACTTGTAAAGGGTGTATTTTTAATGACTGTGCAGTGTCTGAAAATATTACCGGTCCAAATTTTGTATTCATCCTCTGTAAAGTCCATGACTCATAACAGGTAAATACAAAATTAAAAGTACACCCTATATAGTCAGTGTAGGGAACTGCGAGAGCTATGTGCCTAGGCGCTTGGCTGTCGCCTCGGTGCTCATGGTCGGGGTGGATTGTTTTGTTTTTGTAAACTGACCAGGGCTCCTAGGTCGACCCTAGAATAGGTACTAAGAGACGTCTGAGGAAATCAAGGTGGCCGGTGTGGCACTGACCACTACTATGGTCTATACAAATATTGATCCAGCACCGTGTAGCCAGGTTGTCGTGGAAGGTCTTTTACTTTACTAAATATTCCATGCTAATTGTCAAAGAATGCTCTTTTGTTATCAGAGTACACACGTGTTCACAGAGAGTACATACGTGTTCACATAGAGTACACGCGTGTTCATAGAGAGTACACATGTGTTCACATAGAGTACGTAGGCGTTCACATAGAGTACATGCGTGTTTACAGAGTACATACGTGTTCACAGAGAGTGCATACGTGTTCACATAGAGTACATACGTGTTCACATAGAGTATATGCGTGTTCACAGAGAACATACGTGTATATATAGAATGCATACGTGTTCACGGAGTACATACGTGTTTACACAGAATTCTTACGTATTCCCAGAGTACAGACGCGTTTCTCTTCTTCTTCTTCTTCTTCTTCTTCTTCTTCTTCTTCTTCTTCTTCTTCTTCTTCTTCTTCTTCTTCTTCTTCTTCTTCTTCTTCTTCTTCAACATCTTTTCTTCGTCTCCGCCTCCATCTCTTATTCTTCTTGTTTTGTTTCTCCTTCACCTCCGCCACTACTTCTGTTTCTTCTCTGCTTCTGCTGTTCACTGCAATTGGAGCAAAGGTCATCACCAACCGAAGCCAATCCATCTGTAAATTTGGTCAGGCTTGGTTGCATTTTGAAACAAGTTTTATACGGAAAGTGGTAATAAGCATTAGGCCTACCCTCCTTAGTTACCACTGACGACATACATGCTATTTTTCAGTCTTTCTATTTTGTTCTTCCCTTACGGACACCGGAAACACAGGAGCGACTTATGTATCTGGTGACAGGTTTTGGTCACGGGTTGGATAACTTAACAACGTCACCAGGTCTAAATAAACTACTCTAGCCAGGATACCAACAACACTCTATTTTAAACTGTCGTGTACATCAAAGAAGATACCTTCATCGATCTGATCATTGTTGAGGAAGTGAGAGCCGTTGTCCGAGCTGATGGCCAGGTACGCCATGCCAGTGGTGGTTGCCATCACGTTCGGAATAGAGAACCAGATAAAGCCAGCCAGAATAAACCCCCAGACACCCTGAAATACCGCACAGAAGATTTGAAACAGTCAGTTGTTGGGGATCGCTTATAGATAAACGTAAAAGAAAATTAGTTGCATGTCTGTTATAAAATGTCGCAATCAATCCCACAATTATTTGACTGTTTGTGATGTTCTAGGCAGGTTCATGTTCAATTGTTTGACATTTACTTCCGAACGACCGACGCTAAGGTTATTGTTAAAACATTCACACAAGGCGTTAGCTTTAAAAGCGCTCCCAGCTGATTTCGAACTAGGTTTGCGGGATTACGAATGCTGTTCGCTACCCATCGCCCCAGATGTCGCCAGGCCAATGGAAGAGCATGGTTATTAGACATGCAGGCACTGATCGCAACTAACAAAATGAGAAGGCAGAAGTTCAAATCCGATGTGTATGTGTGTTTGTTATTTGAACCAGAGTCAAGAGAAAACATCACAGCACTCTGTAGATTCCTATAGGCGCTTCGTCCTCATCTTCAACAAACAGCGGATAGTCCAAGTAATACTAATGGTAACATGTGCATTCCGATTTTGTGAGCGTCTGACCGTTCCTCGGAGTACTGAGTGTCGGCGAGATTCTCGGGTTAATCCCTGTGGCACACATGACCTTCAGATTGTGATGAATTGTTTGTTCTTCTACAATATACACATGATTCCAAAGGGCCTTGACCACATCTGGTATTTTACATTTGCTTGGCAATATACATTTCTGAAACCAATAGAGCTTATACCAATTATGTCCATAGTCCACAGTTGTAGCTTGACGCGGAAGATAGCTCTTAGCTTATGTACACGCCTGACATGGCGAGAGAGACGGTCCTTTACTCTTTTGCTTGGAATAAAAACCAAGACATCACTTTTTCCCACATCGAATTAATGATGTTATAACAAGAGCGGACGCAGCAGCAACATTAACATCTACAACAACAACAAGAGTAACAGCAACCAGAACAAGAATATCAAGAACAACAGCAACAAGAACAATAGCAGAGGCAGCAACAACAACAAAAACATGGAAAACAACAGTCGCGGCAGCTGTCAACCTGTCATTTACTACCAATATAGAACCTTGCGGTGTATGGCAGGAGGGTCTTGAGCCTGAGGAATTAAGGCCGCCTGGCTAGTGTCGTCGCCGGGAACTGTGCAGGTTAGGATTTTCTTGTTGCACCCGACAGAAAAAAACTCCACACCTTACCGAGGATTCGAACCCGGGTCTCCCGGAGGAGAATCCGGCATTCTAGCAACTCGGCCAGCCGTTTCTTCGAAGCAGCAGTAGCATTAAAAATCAGCAACAGCAACATGAACAACAACAACAGCAGCAACAACATCAACAGAAACAACAAGAGCAGCAAAAACAACAACATCACCAGGAACAGCAACCACAGAAGCCGCAACAATAACAGTAACAACAAATATAGCAGCAGCAACATTAGGAAAAACAGCAACAGCAAGAGAAAACAATAAATCGAACAACAACAATAGCAACGACAGCAACAAAGACGGGGGCATCAAAGGCAGCAACGACGACAGGAGCAAACAAAACAGCAACACCAAAATAACAGCAGCATCAACAAGACCAACAACATCAACAATAGCAGGAACAACAGCAACAGCAACCAACAACAACAACAACAACAACAACAACAACGTCAAGAACAGCAGCAACAAGACATAATGTCATCTCATCTTTACCTGCACTGGTTTGGCGGCAATCCTGCTCTGCCAGGACGCCTGGTCGCAGTATGTGACGGCAGACGACACAAAGATCTCGATAATACCAAACATAAAGGCGCCCCATGACCGGAAGGTTAGGTAGCTATGGAACACATAGATAAAACAATTAGTGGAAACATAACTTCTGCATTCATAAAAAACACATGAGCACATGAATATGCAACGTAGCAGGAGAGTCTGACAAATGAAGACACACAGACACAATGAAACGTGTCGATTACAGTCATCCTCAAAATGAACACGAGACCGAGAGAAAAAAAACTATTAGAAGATGAAAGACAGCTCCATCCATCCATCAGGTGCCATGCCGGTAAGCGTGAGCGATCATGATTCGCCACTTCACTCGATCACCAGAGTTGTGGATCAGCTCAGTGTTCTTGTCTAATAAGTGTTCTTGTCTAAAAATAAAGTTGATTTGATTTGATTTGATTTGTCTTGACCATGCCATCTGGTAAAGCATCCAGGTATTGACTTCACCGTCTTCCCCTTGTTTTCTTCCCCTCGATCTTGCCAGTTGTCACCAAGTTCTTTAATTTATTTATTCTCATAACATGTCCAACAAATTGTGACTGTCTACGTCTAATTTCTCTAATCAGTTTACGATTTTCATTTGTTTCTTGTAGGACTTGGTCGTTGGTTTTTCTATCTGTCTATGGCATTCTTTGCATTTTCCTCAGAAACCACATTTCCATAACCATCAGATGTTTCCAGCTTGTCTGCTCGTTGTTCACACTTCACATCCATACAAAAGTGCAATCTCTATGTAGCACCTCAACACTCTTTTCCTCGTTTCAATTGACATCTTTTTATTGGTCAGAATGTTTTTCATCTTGCTAAAGGCTACCTTCGCCATGGCGATTCTTGTTCTAATCTCTTCAAGGCATCTCCCATCAGATGTTATGACAGTTCCGAGATAATTGTACCGATTCACTTGTTTCAGAATATTCCCATTTACCTGTATATTACATTGTAGTATTTCGTTCTTCCTATTGACAACCATAATCTGTGTCTTCTTACAATTTAATTCTAATCCTAGTTGTTCACTGTGTGCAACAACCGCATCTACTAAATATTGCTGGCAATTGAAATAATGCATCTGCGCACAACTCACTGTATGTACTTATACACGACTGCGTATCTAACGTGTTCCCTTTGGCCATAAGGTTGGAAGTCTGACAATGAAACGTCCAATAAACTGAAGTGAACACATAAACAACCTTGGCCTTAAGTTAAGGGTTAAAGGTACACGTATCAACGTTCTAGCACCAAGTTGTATCCTACATAGCTCGTTCTCTTTCCGCAGGGCGGCCTGCTGAAGGAGTGGCACAGAGCACGAATTCCGTAGCTCCAGCGACGATCCTCAAGAATCTCCGTGAAAACTGCATGCTTTAACTGAATGACGGATCCCGGAAAGGAACCCAGGACCTTTGGAGCATCACAGGGATGTCAAGGCCTACATCCCAGCCAATCCGTGTGCACTGTGCCGAGTCATGTCTTGGTGATAACCGGATCATGTCCTGGTTACAGCCTTATCCCCGGAAATGTGAATTTCATTATGGGCCATGATACTCCGCCGATTTCAGAGTTTGGAGGGGGGAAGAAGGAACTGTACAGCACATCTTAGGTAAAGATGCAGCTTTGATATCGGATCGGTAGAGTTGACTCTATCAGCTTATGAGTTTGTACATTCTGTTGAAGACCGAGAGTTGTGGAAAATCATGATCTCCTATCACATCTGCTTGTCTGCAGAGTGATCCAAAAATATGGCGTTAACCACATATCCTATTCGATTCATGGCTTTACCAGAATTCATATAATTGTTTTGCTTGTGCCTGCCGGGAATCACATATGTTCTAGCACTAGCACCAATAGTAGTAGCAGCAACAGCAGCAGCAGCAACAGCAGCAGCATCAACAACAACAATAAGAACAATAACATCAGCATTAGCAGCAACATCAGCCACAGTAGCTGCAACATCAACAACAATAGCAGCAGCATCAGCAGCAACAACAACAACAGTAATCACAGCATCAGCAGCAATAACAACAATAGCAGCAGCATCAGCAGCAACAACAACAACAGTAGCAGCAGCAGAAGCAATAACAACAATAACAGTAGCATCAGCATCAACAGCATCAGCAGCAACAACAACAAAGAATTTTTTTAAAGTTGTAACTTCACAGATTTGACAGCCAGATGCCTGGTGGAACAATGTCACTGTTACACTTATAAGTTAGCTGCACGTCCTTTACAGGACGCCGCAGTCAACCCCACAATTATTGGCTGCGTGTGACCATCAAGGACATGTTTACGTTCAGTGTTTTGTCATTACTTTCTGAACGACCGGTGCTCATACCAGTGAAATAGAAGAAAGGTGGTTTGATTCCAAACCGCCTGCGTTAAATTTCGAACCCCCTGTCGGAATGTGAAGCGGGTTCACTGCTCCTAAGCCACAACGCCAGCATTATTACAGTTACAATTCTTGTGTCTGTTTTGGTTCGCTGGCTTTGAGCTCAAGCGTAGTCCATACATGTGATATTACTTCTAGTAATTGCCACTACTGGGAGTCCACTGATTTATGCGTGTGGGTTAGTGTTCCCTATTCCCCGAATCCCTCGCCATCAGGCGAATCCGCTCAGACTTCTGAGAAAGTTATAAGTTACGTCTCCAAGTCAAGGACGAGAAGTCTATATTTTAGTCCTACTGATATGTATGTGATAGTGTGTTTGTGTGTATGTGTGTGTGTGTGTGAGAGAGAGAGAGAGAGAGAGAGAGAGAGAGAGAGAGAGAGAGAGAGAGAGAGAGAGATAGAGAGAGCACTAGAGAGAGAGCTAGAGCTAGATAGAGAGCGAGAGAGAGATAGAGAGAGAGGTAGAGAGAGCGAGAGAGAAAGAGAGAGAGAGAGAGAGAGAGAGAGAGAGAGAGAGAGAGAGAGTCTGGGTGTCTGGGTTATATCACAACAACTGATAACAACGATTACCTATTATTCAGGTTATCGTCCGGCCCATGGATACAACTGATAGAATTAAACATCTTCTCTGTGTTTCCGATCGCCTCAAACTCGGAATCCTTGTTATGAAGGATCTTCACCACGAAAACGATGAAGAGTATGAATACAAGACATGCGTTAAAATATGATACATAGAAAGTAGTTCCCAGTCCACCAATCAGCGAGTAGGATCCAAACAGGGCGGCCATGATGAGTACTGCGAATTCGTCAGAGGCATCCTTGGTCAAAGACTGAAAATATAAGTAGAAATAAGTCTAAACAATGATTTCCCTTAGTGAATTTGAATAACACAAACAATAGATTGCACGATTTATTGCCCGGCATTTTGGTTAACACACAAAATAGTCGCTTGTTAAAGTCCGTAGAAGCCATACTGATTAATCTGCATAGGCCAGTTTTGTGCAGACAGAGAGACTTGACAGTCAGTT
>JACEFZ010023227.1:422500-582500 GCA_014155875.1 Cepaea nemoralis | reverse complement strand
GTAAGGAAAGAAGTCACCGACACTGAAGGTTAACTACGGGAACACATCGAGATGAAACAGAAATCAGTTTGATTGTGAGAAGTTTAAAACTATAACAAAAAATTAACACTCAAGCTTCTGGTCAAAAATGACGTATTCACCGGGCAAGGCGTAGGAATACAAACGGTGTTGTACCGAGTTGAAATATCAGATTCAGACATATAGAATCGAAGTTTTCTAATCAAAACAGAGACAGTGCAAGGTATAGAGAACTTGTGGTTAGTAACTGTGTTAGTAATGGATAGTTATAGTTTCCGGAAACTTGATAGTTGTGCGCTAATATATTAACAGTGAATTGGGTTAATTATCTTACAAGTGTGATAGAATTGGAGCACAAATGTGTAGTTTGAGCATAGCCTACGATGGGTAGCGTTGTGATATTCTGTTGTGATAATTTGGTGTGTCCAGTGTGTGCCGCGTGGTTACACACCCGCTTCACACGCGGGATCCGGGACTGTTCGGATCCGGTCAGGGATATGCACTACTGACGAGCTCAAATGAGGGCGAAACTCGAGTATAGTGCTTCCATATTGACGTGGATTGGCCTTAGGTTCATACCAGAATGCGATCGGCGTTGCCAGTAGTGGGTTGTGCTCAATATTTAAATGTGTAGTTGCCGATCTTGTTAACAAAATACCGTGATAGATGATAGTAATAGTATCTAGACAGCGAAAGAAGTCAAAACAATGAAAATATTGTCTTTATTAAAAACTGTCTATTGTAGTGAACTCATATTAATTATATTAGTTGGACTATAGGATATAGTGTAGGGCTTTAGGTACGGGAAACATTTTCAATTATAAAGTAATCGTGTTTACACATATTTTAGCTTCATGCCCTTGAGTGTGTAGTTCTAGCGGATGTCAACAAACCAGTTATTCAGTATAATAATGACAGTAGATTATTCTAAATGTAATTAATAGTTAAGAAGGAACATACATTAGTTAATATATGCTATAGTGAGGGAATAGTGAAGACAATGTAGTGAGATCTATTATTTTACAATTAGTTAAAATAAATTAAAAGGTGATTAATATTTCTGAAAGATAGATATTTCAGTGAGCATATTATTATGGTTAAAGCTGAATATTATTTTACACATTTAGTAATTCAACAACAGCTAGTGGGCGATTTTCTGAGCTTACAAATATTTGTGAATTAATTATTTAAATATGTAATGATGAGATAATAGAATTACAGTAATAGTTATTGAATTAGGTAGTATTGCTATTATAATTAACTTTTCGTATGTTATTACTATAATTGATTTCGGGTATGTTGCGATATTAATAAACTAATACAATCAGGTAACTGAGTATGTATACTAAGTTTGATTGTTGGAGTTGATGCATGATAACAATGATATTAACATCTAACAATTAAGTTGTTGTATTGCAGCATGGCATCAAGCTTTACAGTTGCTAACCAATGTTTGTTTTGTGTGCTATCTTATGTTGTATATTTTATGGTTATTTGAATAATTTTTTTCTTTTTTGACTTGAGTTGAGTAGGTGGCATGGAGAAATTATTTGAAGTAACACCATCATTTTTGCATGCCATAAAATGAATTGAGTATAATATTGCTATTATTTTCTAAGCAAGTATACTTTCAGCTAATGCTATCAAGGGTACATAGAGACAAGACATCCAGTAAAGAGGTACTATGTGGGCTGACGGAAAGTCGGTGATCTTCCATAAACCGAGTGACTGTCACACCATACGATACCAAGAGTAGAGTAGAATCTGAGGTAAGGATTTGTAGCACCAGACACTAATCTTGGCAGGATAGGAAGGAAAGTAATGAGTAAGTCAATATAAACACAGTGTCGACAGGAAATTTGCAGAGAATGTGACCATACTAGTGGGAAGTTTGAGAAGACTTTCCTATTGGCCTGATTCGCTAACGAAGTTGATGATGCTTGTAGGTTAAAGTCAGAGAGAGTGAATGATGATAGCAGACACTAATGTAGGTAACAAGATAGAAACATCACTTGCATAGTACTAATATAATGAGTTTTCGAATGTAATATATCGGTTATTGATTATTTATGTTATTGTGTTGGTGGTTGATTGTATTATTATTATTTGAGTAATGTATTACTATAGTTATTAAATAGATAATGGATAAACATGATTTGGAAAAACAACAGTTAGAGATTTTCTAGGAAACATTGGTTGAATGTAGTTTAATATTATTAATTAATGGGAACTTTACATTAATATTTTAGTTCAGTGTTTATAACTTATATACTTGCATACAATGATTGATGTTTGTTTACAGAACTAATATCGTTTAACATGAAGAATTATTTATTTATTTAGTGAGTTAAAAGACATTTAATGTATTGATTTAACAACTAACACCAAACTAATGAAAGGATTTCCTTTCGGACTGCTCATGTCTCGGCATTGTTGGAGAGGTGTCGTATTTAATTTTAACATCTGGTACCGCTAGTGCGGCACCGGTTTGACAATTGTTGGGAGAGCGTCGGTTCGAGATGATGTCGAGTAAGAGTAAGTTTGGTGGATGTTTGGTTGATACTATCTTTAACGAAAGGGATTTCATTTCGAGTCGGTGGATATCCGGGCGGTGTTTGGCGATGCGGTGTTCTCATTGGTAACACCGGACTTGTCGACTCTAGCATCGGCGGGGATCGCTGGGAGAAAACGTCGGTTCGGATGGAAATCGGTGATGACGTTGTCAAACATGGATAACAATATAAATGACATAAAGTAGTTCAGCTTTACATAACAGAATTAAGACACACACAGGACGTTGCGGCGATTAGCCTTCATCAGCAAACAAACACATTCACAAACACAACATACAGTCACGGAGGTATCCTGTGACTACATCAGAAGGTGACGACAGGACGAGATGAACAAAAGCATTAAAAAAATGAAAGCAATGAAGAGAAAATGAGAATTAAAAAATGTTAATTGAAAGAAATGTTAGTTGTAGAAAATGTTTAATTGAAAAAAATGTAAATAGAGAAAATGTTCATACTCACCTCACAGTTGGGATCTGTAAGCAACTCAGAAAATCTCCGATGTATTCTTATACCCGATGCTTGGTGTTACGTTTCAGTGAGCACATAGAAGGAAGGGGCGGGAAAGGAAGGCAGGACGGTAACTGGTCTGGTGAGGGTATCTAAGCAATCCCAGTACCACTGGGTGATTTGATCCTCAAATACGTTGTATAACAATCAACCATACTGCCTCTAATTCATAGGGAACAGTATGAGTGAAGCCTCGTATTTGTATGACCGACCGACCCCGCATACATCAGGTGGCGTGTCGTAGGCACTTTTCCAATCTCTCTCTCTCTCTCTCTCTCTCTCTCTCTCTCTCTCTCTCTCTCTCTCTCTCTCTCTCTCTCTCTCCCATATCTTGCTTCTCTGTGCCTACATATTCCATACTATATTGCTGGTGGTCTGATTTTATACAGCCCCAATAACACAACCACTGGGTGATTTGATCCTCAAATACGTTGTATAACAATCAACTTTACTGCCTCTATTTCATAGGGAACAGTATGAGTGAAGCCTCGTATTTGTAGACCGACCTACTCCGCATTCCTCATGCGGTATGTCTCAGGAATTTTTCCAACCTCTCTCTCTCTCGCTCTCTCTCTGTCTCTCTCTCTCTGTCTCTCTCTCTCTCTCTCTCTCTCTCTCTCTCTCTCTCTCTCTCTCTCTCTCTCTCTCTCTCCTAACATCTTGCTTCTCTGTGCGTACCTACATCACGTGTATTACCAGTGGTTGGATCTTATACAGCCCCAATAACTCAAGCACTGGGCGATTTGATCCTTAAATATGTTGTATAACAACCATACTGACTATTTCATAGGTGACAGTATGAGGGAAGCCTCGTATTTGTAGACCGACCTACTCCGCATTCATCATGCGGTATGTCACAGGCATTTTTTCAACGTCTCTCTCTCTCTCGCTCTCTCTCTCTCTCTCTCTCTCTCTCTCTCTCTCTCTCTCTCTCTCTCTCTCTCCTAACATCTTGCTTCTCTGTGCCTACCTACATCACGTGTATTACCAGTGGTTGGATCTTATACAGCCCCAATAACTCAAGCAATGGGCGATTTGATCCTTAACTATGTTGGATAACAATCATACTGACTATTTCATAGGTAACAGTATAAAGTGGAGCCTCGTACTTGTAGGACCGACGTACTTCGCATACCTCATGTGGTATGTCGGAGGCACTTTTCCTCTCTCTCTCTCTGTCTCTCTCTCTCTCTGTCTCTCTCTTCTTTCTCTCTCTCTCTCTCTCTCTCTCTCTCTCTCTCTCTCTCTCTCTCTCTTCTTACATATACTTTGCACATGCCCACATACACCAACATTTTGTCTGTTGAGCGGTGTCTATGTATATATGTATAACAACCATACTGACTATTTCATAGGTTACAGTATAAGTAAAGCGTCGTACTTCTAGACCGACGTACTCCGCATACCTCATGTGGTATGTCGCAGGCACTTTTCCACTCCCCCTCTCTCTCTCCCTCTCTCTCTGTCTCTCTCTCTCTCTCTCTCTCTCTCTCTCTCTCTCTCTCTCTCTCTCTCTCTCTCTCTCTCTCTCTCTCTTCTTACACATACTTTGCACATGCCCACATACACCAGCATTTTGTCTGTTGAGCGTTGTCTATGTATATATGTGCGTTCACGCATATCAGTCTACCCAGAATTTAAGACTCGCTCCTATTATAACATATAGGAGCACATAATGGGGTTTGGTTATTACCACCATCAATCTTGCGCGCCTCATACTTCGCCAGTACAACCACTGGGATTGCTTAGATACCCTCACCAGACCAGTTACCGTTCTGCCTTCCTGCCCCGCCCCTTCCTTCTATGTGCTCACTGAACCGTAACACCAAGCACCGGGTATAAGAATACATCGGAGATTTTCTGAGTTGCTTACAGATCCCAACTGTGAGGTGAGTATGAACATTTTCTCTATTTACATTTTTTTTTCAATTAAACATTTTCTTCAACTAACATTTCTTTCAATTAACATTTTTTAATTCTCATTTTCTCTTCATTGCTTTCATTTTTTCATGCTTTTGTTCTTCTCGTCCTGTCGTCACCTTCTGATGTAGTCACAGGATATCTCCGTGACTGTATGTTGTGTTTGTGAATGTGTTTGTTTGCTGATGAAGGCTAATCGCCGCAACGTCCTGTGTGTGTCTTAATTCTGTTATGTAAAGCTGCACTACTTTGTGTCATTTTATATTGTTTACACTCTCACAGCTTTACCGCAGTTCCACCTTATTTTATTCAAACATGGATAGTATGGGAAGTTAAGTCATATGGGCGGCTGATCTCTGATATGGGTTATGTTGTTTGATCTGAATGGGATGAATGCGCTAAATGATAATCCATGACGGGGACCAGCGGTACAGATGATTTCGATAGTTATTGGGTTTATATTTTTAATTTTAGAAAATTTTGAGATTGATAACAGTAGTGGATAGGTAAAACCATATTGGTATTGGCATCAGGTAATGTGGGTTTGCTAACACTTGGTGAGCTGTGTATGGGCTAGCTGTGTGATGGGGGTCTCGCATTGCAGATTGTTAATATAAATGTGGTTTAGTAGGCAGATGAAGACTTACTCATGTATGTAGGCACTATGGATTAACTTACTGTACAGAACTAACCTATGTAAATATTTTGTTGATCGATTGCATGTCTTACTAACACTTGGTCACGGTGCCACATAGCCATGCAGGTTGAGTTAGAATTGCAATTTAAGAAGAGATTGTATGGGAAGAGAAAGCTTTATTGCTATAGAAGTATGATTGTAATTATATAGAAATTGATTAGTAATTATTCTATGGAATAGAGAAATTAAATTATGAGCAATGGTTGTTGTTATTGCAAATATAATATTATATTATATATTATTTATTTATATGATTGATGTTGTCTGTTACATAATTACTATTACCATTGCATAGTTATTATTGATACTTATTAATGAATATTGTGAACTATTGATGTAAATGGAATATAAGGAGAATATAATTACTTATTGGTTGAGTATGTATATGTATTTATAATTGATTGACTATTAAATTATTTGTATATGCATAAATGATATACCTCCTGAATTATGTAACTCTGTATTTATTGCAATCCCAAAGAAATCAGGAACCTTGGAATTTGATCAATAGAACAATTAGTATAATGAGTCACATCACAAAGATTTCGCTAAGAATTATCATGCAAAGAGTGAGGAAGAAGATACAACCTGAAATAGGGGAAGAACAATGTGGGTTTGTAGAAGGAAAGGGTACAGTAAATGCTGTGTATATGCTGCGAACAGTTATTGAACGTGCTATAGAAGTAAACAAGGATATACATCTTTGCTTTATTGACTATACAAAGGCTTTTGGTAGAGTTAGACATGTCAGCATGGTGGATATGCTTGCAGATTTACAAATTGATGGGAAAGACATTAGACTTATAAAAAACATATATTGGAAACAACAAGCTGCAATAAGGATTGATAATGAAGTGGGACAGTATCAGCCAATTAAGAGAGGTGTTAGGCAGGGATGTGTGATGTCTCCAGATCTTTTGTCCCTATACAGTGAAAATATTTTCAGAAATGTAGAGGATATAAATGGAATCAGCATTGGAGGACGAAACATCAATAACATTAGATATTCAGATGATACAGTATTAATTGCAGACAATGTGCAGGACCTGCAACAATTAGTAGATGCGGTTGTTGTACACAGTGAGCAACTGGGGTTAGAATTAAATTGTAAAAAGACTCAGGTTATGGTCGTCACTAGGAAGGAAGAAGTGCCACAATGTAATATACAAGTAAATGGAAATATTCTTCAACAAGTGAATCGGTACAATTATCTTGGAACAGTCATAACATCTGATGGGAGATGCCTTGAAGAGATTAGAATGGCATGGCACATGATTGATTGATTGATTATTAATTTTAATGATTATGCATTAATTAATTGTATTAGTACAGAAATGATATTAGAATAGTAGTATACAAATAATATGTAGAAAATATAAAAAAGAACAATGATAATATATTTTGGAATAATGAAAATAAAATATAAGTTAGATTTGTGGTTGATAATTTCTTTCAGGTTGGAAAGGAGCTGTCATGGACATGAAAGTGTCACAAGCTTATTAGCTGCAACTTGGTTCATTGCTATACGCTATGTCTACAACGACAGAGTCAAAGAGGAATATTAATATGTATCAGACTGTCTACCACGAGATAGCTGGCTTGCATTGTACAGGTGGCCATGTATGTTAACGCGACAACAGCTAATATATTTCTATTTTAATATGCTGGCGGTACTTGGGACTTTGTACACGCATGGGGGTGGTGGAAGTTTGAAGCTGCAGTGGCTGACTGACTGAGGATGCTGGTGGTCAAGTATGTGAACGCGATAACAGCTAAATATGCTGGCTGTACTTGAAACTTAGTATCTTCTTCGGGCAATCCTTGCAGTCATGAAAATTTTATCTCGGTGGAGAAGTCTTCTAGACCTGGGACAGTAGCTTAGCAAATGGTTGGTGAAGATGAGCAGAGGAAACTGAGTGATGGTCAGTCTAATATGACCACCATAGACGCTACCTACCAACAACACGCTGAATTGATTAAAATACCAGCACAACATACTGACAGAATTGAAATAGTAATTCTCGGAGTCACATTAGAAACTGAGGGTTCACATAGAGACAAAATAGAACTCAGTTGTGGAAATTTTGATTCCATGTCAGAAAGAATGCTTATAGTTACAGTGTTACATGGGAATTTGATTAAAGTCTGTAGGACATGATTAGGTATGGATATTTTGATGTATTGGATATTGTGACGAAGATGATTAGTGATTTTGTATATTTCAGAATGATACGAAGTTATCAAGTGCTGTCAACAGACTACAGAGCAATTAAATTATAATTAGATTATTCTGTTGATACATTATAAAAGGTATAAGTTACATTACTTTGTTTACATAAGTTAGAATTAGATATTTGAAAACAATTGATGCTCAATTTTTTCCCTAATCCAGGGGGATAATGCCATAGGACGAATGCGCTTTTGACATTGGTTTGTTGAGTGCGACCTTTAAGTTCATTGCCAGCATGCGGCATGTATGGTAATAGCTCTGTCTAGTACGCCCACCTTCATAGGGGTAATGACTGTAGGTAATTTCTTGTGCAGTCGGCACTATGATCATCTCTCAGCATATGACATGCTAGTGGTTTACTCTGCAGTACGTTACACCTCACACCACTCGAACACTGGTTAACTCGAATGGAAGCAAACTTAACCAGCAGTTAACTTGGTCGCTGTTTATGAGTTTATACATATAATGTTCTGCACAGACGGATATCGACATTATCAAATACGCAGCCACATATTCAACGATCAATTCACAATACAAATACATCACAATTTAAATGAGTGGCTCAATGTTGGCCATAACTCTGTATACCTTTAACCATGTCCATACTGGACGATGAATCAGAAGAACAAAAGCAATAGAAAGAGAAGAACAAGAGAAACATGGCAGAAAAGAACAAGAGGAACAGGAGTGAAAACAATAAGAAGAACACAGACAAGAGAATAAGAAGAAGAATTAGAGGACATGAACAATACACAGAGAATTAAAACCAAATTTTTTTAAAAGGGGACCCAAAAATTGACCCTTTTCAAAATTTGGCTCTCATCACTACCAACTGAAAAGTCTCAATCCTGTCACTCCCAAAAAAAAAACCACGCACTCTCAAGCCCTGGATGTCTTCAGTGTCCAGTCTCCTTCTTCGTTCTAGTAACCGCTGCCTCTCTCTTCAGCAAACGCATTGAAGTTACTAAAGAGAAATCAGAAGAGCACAAAACACAATCATGCACCATACCTGTATTGTGGCTTTGCCAGCCAGAAGAACTCCAATAGTGATGACGAGGTTTGTGACGATGGCAAAGAAACAAAATACTTTGTGGGCTCTTTTGCCAAATCGAGCTTTGATTATCTATAGGCAAAATAATAACACATATTTCAGGTTGCAATGTGTGGACAGACTAAACATGATAAGTACGTTTCTGTTTTGCGCTCGCTCGCTCGCTTTGAACTCAAGCGTAGTCCATACACACTACTTCTAGTAATGTTGGACTGAATTTTGCGTGTGGATTAGCTTTACATATTAACAATGCCCTTCGCGATCAGGCGAACCCACTCCGACTTCAGAGGTACTTGTAATTTACGTCCCACGTCAAGGTCGATAGGTCAACATTTAGTCCAACAGTCTGGTGTAGGGGTTGAACCCCTTACCTCGGCATCAGCACACCTAATGTTTAAGAACACGCGTTCTTATCCATTCGGCCAAGCTGACCTATATAATAACGAACGAACGAACGATCGAACAAACTTTAATTTCAAAGGGTCACAAATTGGGCACGTAGGCTCGTCTTACATTCGGCCCTTCCAATCACTCATCTTTCGTTCATCACTGTGCAGGTTAAATTTAAAAAAAAACACATCGTCAAATGAATGTTATGAACATAAACAATGCATATTACCATGTTATGAGACAGGCAGGCAGGCAGACACACATTCATAAACACATAATACAATCCTGAATACATACATACATCATTTACCCAAACTCTCACAGCTGTGCACCCACTCGATAACACACAAAATACACACTACCTCGCATACACATATACTTTCTCACAATCACAAACTCACTAACAAAAGTTTATTTTGATTAGCAGTTGTAGAAGGAAAGAGTCACAGCGCTCATCCAATTGCCTGTCAAGCCAGTGGCACAGCTTCACTCTCCAGAAGTTGCAAGATTAATCTTTCCGACTACTACCACCCTGAGGTGGACACAGCTCCATGAAATGGGTACCATAAACGTTTCTGGAAATTGTCGGAGAAGTAAAAGTGGTAGGAATGGAACTGGCTACGTCATATTATTATACCGAAGTCTGAACGGGTCAGAGGCGGACATCGTACTTTCAAGACATACGACTTCCGGTCCCCAATATGGCAGATAGGCATTTGAACCGTTAAGGCATCTGGAGTGTTTACGCTTGTGGCTACGGTTTGCATTCGCATTTTCCTCATGTTGGACTGGTAGTGCATGGTTCCGTCGCAATGCTACAGAGTGAGTGCGTGTCGCGGCATTGTCAGCTGTGAATTTCGTGTGGAATGCTTTTACATCTGTCCGCGGTTGTTTGTAGCGTGAACTGCATGTTCGGATCGATGGCGGCCGGCTGTTGCTGAATTTACTGGTTTGTTTTTCGATTCACGAGTGCATTTTTCAGGAGACTCATGTGAGTCGTCGCTGGAGCTACGGAGTTCCTGCTTTGTGCCGCGCTTTCAGTGGGTCGCACTGTGAAAAAAGACCCAGTCATGTGGGACAAAACCCGGGTCAATGAAGTCTTTCTGGTGACTGCAGATTCCATCGACATGAATTGTATATTTCTTGGAGGACTTTTGTGATGACATTTTGGCGGCAGCATTATGCACAGTATAACTGTGCGGGCTGTTGGCCTGCCGAGATTCCTGTATTGTCCACTTTTCACATTGGGCAGTGAGGAGTATTTTGTGTGATATTCACTGGCACAGGAACAGAGCATAATGGGAACGACCCGTTGCTGTGAAGTTGTATCCGCGACTGACTAACTAACTAACTTCGAAAACATAATTATTCTTTTTTTTAATACCGAATTTGAGGTAAACACAACCTCATGAAATGGGTACAAGAATCGGTTCTGGAAATTCTCTGGGAAGTAGAGGTGGTAGGAATTGAACTTGCTACCTCGCGTTATTATACGGAGGTCCGAATGAGTTAGAGACCGACACCGTACTTCCAAGCAATTCTTCAAAGTCTGTTTTTGGTGAGTGATCTAGTAATGCCAGCAGCTGCCAACCCCAATGTGTGTAGGTTTATCAGTCCCCGATATTCTAAACATTCTTCTCCATCTGCTCCATATCATTGCCCATTATCCAGTATCCGCATCTACATCTGCATCATGTGTTTGCCCACTGTCCAGTATCCACATCTCTGGCGACCGTGTGTGATGGCGAAACAAGACTTCCCACGCTAAGTGGTGTGGCCTGTGATGATGATGACGTATGTGAGAAGGACAATAAATTGACACTCTGAGAAACATAAAGGTAGTGGAAATATGGTTTCTGATGAAAATGCAAAGAATTCCAATTTTCTTTTTTTTTTAAACGTGTCCCGAAGCAGGAACCTGCAATAGATCTGTGATCTCTTAGGGTCATAACAGTTTGTAGGCCTGGATGACGGAGGCACATGCGTCCAGTCTTTTCCTCTGTTGGAGGATGATGAAAGTAGGCGTCGAGCCCTCGTCCGACCACGCTATGTCATCGGCGTTGCTCCCTATCAATTGCAATAACGCGCCCGCCACAACATATAGAGGAACAGAAAAATGAATGAGCCGTTCGCGTAAGAAACAACTGAAATCTGTAAATTGATTGGTGAGAGAAAAAGAGTGTTGAGGTGCTACATGGAACCTGTACTTTTGTATGGATGTTGACGCGTGGACAATGAGCAGACAAACTGAAAAACATCTGATGGCTGTGGAAATGTGGTTTCTGAGGAAAATGCAAAGAATATCTTGGACGGACAGAAAAATCAACGACCTATTCCTACAAGAAACAAATGAGAATCCTAAACTGATTAGAGAAATTAGACGTAGACAGTCAAAATTGTTTGGTCACGTTATGAGAAGAAATAAATTGGAGAACTTGGTGACAACTGGCAAGATTGAGGGGAAGAGGACAAAGGGAGGGTAGAGAAGTAAATAAGTGGATGGCTTGGCCACGTTGTATGATCGAGACAAGAACACTGAGCTGATCCACGACTCTGGTGATCCTGTGAGATGGCAAATCATGCCCGCCCACGCTTACCGGCATTGCACATGATGATGATAATGAAATTGATTGGGGAAAAAAAAATAGAAATAGACAGTCAAGACTTATTTGAGCAGAATAGTTTAAGCAAAATCTGTATTTTTGACAATTAAGAGTATCTTATGCAATGTGGCACTATCATTGAATGTAAGAAAGAGAGTGCTGAAGTGCTTTATTAGAAGCTGTTTTGCTGCATGGCAATGAATCTGGAATGTAAATGAACAACTCAGGAAGAACTTGGAAGCAACAGAGATGTGATTCTTGAGACAAATGTTGCGAATTCCTTGGACTGCCAGAGTAATTAACAAAGACAGTCTGAAAGAGGATCATGGAACTACGACATTATAAACAACAATAAGAAAGAGACAAACAGCTATCTTTGGTCATATGATGAGAAGAGAGTCATTGGAGAACATCGTGACAACTGGAAAGATAGAGGGGAAGAGAGGCAAAGGCATACTAAGATAAATTATGCTGGGTGGATTGAGACGGTTGCATGGAGGAACATCATCAGCAGATATTCAGAAAACCAAAGACCGAGATCTGAGGATAGTCATGAACGCCTACGCCACCTGGCACAGCACTTGATGATGATGAATTCGATAAGAAAATAACCAATTAACGACAAAGAGGTAAATACCCAGATGGCTTGGCCAGAAGACAAAGTCGGAACAAGAACACAAACCTGATCTTAAGACTCTCGTCATCGTGTGAGATGGCGCGAACAATGATCGAGCTGCTGTCGGCATGTCACATAAGACATATATACTTACTGTTGCTGTTTGTTTGATATTTCTTTTCTTCATGAATGCGTGTGTGAGGGGTGTATATGAGTGAATTTGTTACGTTATTTTCTCATTTAACACAGACCTGTCATCTGATACTGAAATCTACAATCAGCAAGCGTGGTTTTGATCACCTAATGTGGCGTCAAAGAACAGATGTATTCATTCAATGTCAGTTACTGAAATGTCAATAACAAAACCTTAATGTACCAACTCCTAGCCTTATCACTCAAGTTTTAAACTCATGGAGCTATTGCCCTTTTCAATTGACAATAAATCAATTTCAGAGTGCACAGTCACTCACACTGGAAGCAAAACAGGACTGGGCCAGGCCATTAAATAAAAGCTATATAGCATACTTGTAACCCCGCTGTCCCCCCCTCCCCCCGAAACCAAGCCTGGGGTGCATGGGGGTAGGGCGTCTGTTGTGTCTGGGAAGCTGAGTTATTAACATTTAGTAAACTGTGTCCATTGCCAGGGGCGTATCATTCTGCCACGACTATAACCAGTGTAATTATCCAAACATAAGGGTACTGAAGATTAATTTTGTTCCCTCCCTCTATCTCTGTCGTCCTTCGTGTCGACGCCCCTTTACTTCTGTGTTATTCTGCGAGAAGAATTAGGACAAAGGAGCAGATATGAAATAAAAGGCTCGAAATGGAAAGGTTTTGTATAATCTTATGTTTTTAATTATGAATATATGTATATAATGAAGCTCAGAGTATGTATGGGTAGTGTAATATCATATATAGCGAAGCTCAAAGTATATGTGGGTAGGGTAATATCCTATATACTGATGCCCAAACTATAAAAGTGTTGTGTAATATCTTATATAGTGAAGCACAAAGTATATAGGTGAAGTGTAATATCTTATATAGCGAAGCCCAAAGTATATGTGGGTAGGGTAATCATTCTATATACTGACGCCCAAACAATAAAAGTGTTGTGTAATCTATATCTATAAAAGAGACTGTATGTATGTATGTCCGTTCTTTATGCGTTCGCGATCAGTCCATCCGATTGAGATGACATTTTCTACACGTTTTCTTTTCATTCCTGTGCAACTTTCTGTCATAGTTTTTTAGTTGTTTTTTTTTCGGCTACTTACTTACTAAAATTTAATATTTCATTTTTAATTATAATTTCTATATAGCAAGGGGACTTAACTCTAGAAAAGTTATTTCAAGGGGCATAACTTTTAATAACATTTCTATATACTTTATAGTCATATTGTTGCATCGTTTTCAAAGATTTATAAACTCTTTGTCTATAGTTATTTACAGGCATATGAGTTATAATAAATAATGATATAATCTTTAAGGTATTTTCAAAGTTTTCATAAAAATAATGCATAATGCATAACATTGTAACTCATCTTTTTATGCTTAAAGAAGTTATCTACAGTCATGTAGGTGATTAAAAACAGTTTTCATTAAAAATAATGGATGGTGTGTGGAAGGACATTCTTTTAAGTTACTGTGTGAATTTAATGAGACGCTCCCCGCCAGGAGCTGGGCGAAGCCACGCCGGGTCAGATAGATAGACAGACAGACAGACAGATAGTCGGGAACGGGAGCTTATATGACTACTTATATGAATTAAATGAGATGCTCCCCACCAGGGACTGGGTGAAGCCGGGCCGGGTCAGACAGACAGACAGACAGACAGACAGACAGACAGACAGACAGACAAACAGACAGACAGACAGTCGGGAACGGGAGCTTATATGACTACGTATATGAATTAAATGAGATGCTCCCCACCAGGGACTGGGTGAAGCCGGGCCGGGTCAGACAGACAGACAGATAGACAGACAGACAGTCGGGAACGGGAGCTTATATGACTACTTATATGAATTAAATTAGATGCTCCTCACCAGGGACTGGGTGAAGCCGGGTCCGGGTCAGACAGACAGACAGACAGACAGACAAACAAGCAGACAGACAGAGAGACAGACAGACTGATAGATAGATAGATCCCCTCCAGGGACTGGGCGAAGCCGGGCCGGGTCAGCTAGTATCTTATATAGTGAAGCACAAAGTGTATATAGGTGACGTGTAATATATTATATAGTGAAGCACAAAGTATATATAGGTACTGTAATATCGTATATAGTGAATCCCCAAGTATAGGCGCTTACATCATAGGTGCAATGTCGAGATACAGTGAATTTCTTTATTGTTTAAACTCACCCAGCTTCCGAGGCAACCTAGCCTAAATCGGTACCACGAAATAGCTTGGGAAGCGAAGGCGGGTTACATGTCACTGAAAACATCAGCCACCGAGTGCTGGACTGGTCTATGTAATTATGTCTCTAGCACCACATGTCCAATGTGGCTTAGGGGTGTAAAAAGATTCTTTACTTCAAACCATATATTGGATTCTCCAGGTGCTTCCTTTCAATAGATATTGGTAAACATGCCTTTCTAATATTCTTGGTCAACTGATATTTCAAAGATCAACAATAATATAGGATGCGTTTTTAATGACGGTGGGGTTTATGAAAATATTGCCGATCCAAGTTTTGTATTCACCCTCTGTGGAGTTCATGCAACATAAAAGGTAAATACAAAATTTGGAACAACAATATTTTCAAAAACACCATAGTCATTAAAAATACACTATGTAACAAGAAGAATGAGGAGATTTTAGAATAAGACCGAGAAGAGAAAGATAAATAGAATGAGAAGAACAAGAGGAACATGAATGAGAGGTGCAAGGGAGGAAGCATGAGAAGAGAAAGGGATCAAGAATAAGAGAAACAATAACGACAAGAACAAGAGAAACGAGTATGAGAAGAACAAGAAAATAAAAACACATCAGAATGTAAAGAACCAGAGAAAAAACAAAAATCAGAAGAATAAGAGAAACAAGAACTGCAACCACAAGAATGAGAAGTTCAAGAGGAACTAGAATAAGAAGATCAAGAGTAATAAGAACAGAAGAGAATCAAAAACAACAGGAAAGAGAATAACAAACATACAAGAATGAACACATCAAGTATAAGAAGAACAAGAGAAATAAGAATGAGTAGAAAAAGAGGAACAAGAAGAACAACAACAACAAAAGGAACAAGAATGAGAAATTAAAAAAAACAAACAAAGAAAAATTAGTACAACAAGAATGATAAGAACAAGAGGAACAAGAATGAGAAGAAAGCAAAGAAAACGTAGAACAACTAGGATGAGAACAAGAAGATCAAGAATGAGAACAACACGAAGAAGAATCAGAATAACACAGAAACAAGAATGAGAGCAACAAAAGGAACGAGAATGAGAACAGCAAGAACTAGAATGAGAAGAACAAGAGGAACAAGAATGAGTAGAACAAAAAGAACCAGAATGAGAACAACAAGAATGGGAACAACAGGAACAAGAATGAGAAGAACACGAACAAGAATGAGAAGAACATGAACACAAATTAGAAGAACACAAACAAGAATTAGATGAACACGAACAAGAATAAGAAGAACATGAACAAGAATAAGAAGAACATGAACAAGAATGAGAAGAACACGAACAAGAATGAGAAGGACACGAACAAGAATCAGAAGAACAAGAACAAACATGAGAAGAACACGAACAAGAATGAGAAGAATAAAGAAATAGGAATGAGAATAACTTAAATCAGAAGAACAAGAGGAACAAGAATGAGAATAACATGAAGAAAAGAATGGGAAGAACAACAAAACTCGTACCGGAAGAACAGTAAGAACAAGAATGAGAAGAACAACAAGAACAAGAATAAGAACAACCAGAATAAGAAAATCAAAAATGAAACGAACAAGAAGGAAACAACAGTACGCGCCTGTGACATAACTATACGTAATCATTTCTCTCAGCTTCGCGTAATCATACACCGCTTACATATATTACTACTCTCATGTGAAGGAGACTCGATTGTTCCCCACTAACGAAGACTTCACGTGACTAAGTTTGGTGTCTATTTGCCGAGACTCCGGAGTGACATTTATTTTATGATTTACACTTAATGGTCAGAGTACGGTAATTGAAAACTCACTGCCAGAAGTACGGTAATTGGAAAGTCACTGCCAGTAGTACGGTAATTGGAAAAAAATTGCGAGACTATTGTAAATTATAACCAACTTGAAATATGAAATCAGTTTGATACAGTTTGTGTTACATTAGTGAATTGTTTTATATTTTTTTTTAAATAAAGATAGTATGAAGTGAACTGCGAGACTCTCAGTTGTCATGCGTCGATAGCACAAACGTGGACTAATTGAAGGACTTGTAAAGATATAACCACATTGAAACACAGAATGAATGTTAACTCAGATGTAGTAAAACGTGAGTTGATGAAATTATAAACTCAAGCCGCAATTAAGATAGCAGGAGTTACAGGATTGAATGGATATTTGGTGAGGAGAGAAAGAAATTGAGAGAGTATTGTATAGTTAAATGGTCAAGAAAGAGGGAAGAGAACAAAGAGAGCACGCAAAGATTGAAAGAGGAATGGTGAAGACAGACAGACAGACAGACAGACAGCAGGCAGGCAGGCAGGCAGGCAGGTAGGCATGCAGAAAGAAAGAAAGAAAGAAAGAAAGAAAGAAAGAAAGGACAAACCGACCAATAGACACACCCAAGGACGGGGATTAAAAAGAAAGAGAATTAAGGCTCCCATTCTGGTCGGTTATGAATGTGGAGAAGAAGAAGGAAGAGATCCGACGACACACGTGTCTGCAAAATATGATAACAGTTGAGTGAGCAGCTTAGAATCTGATGGATAGCTTCATTTTTCTTCTGGCTGCATCCAGGCGTGGGGAGAGGGGAGAGGGGATGATATGTCACATGATTGTAGGGCTCGTGGGGTGTTCTGAGCTGTTTTATATATCCATTTACAAATGGTGGAATCGGTGTAGCATTGTGGTTAGTGCGCTGGCTTGTTGAGACAGAGTCAGAGTTCCATCCCTAACAGAGGCAGAATTCCTACCAGGAAGGTTCTGGGGTCGACCCATACTCGTTTAAATGGGTATATATGTCTGTGAATGAGAAGAAGGATGGGGATCAAGAATGGGAAGAATAAGGGGGACTAGAATAGGAAGAACAAAAAGAACAAGAATGGGAAGGACAAGAGGAACAAGAATGGGAAAGTCAAGAGGAACAAGAATGGGAAGAATAAGAGAGACAATAGGAAAGATGAGAGGAGCAAGAATGAGACGAACAAAGAAACAAGAATGAGACCTATAAACCAGGCCAGCTCTAAACACCATTGTTTTTTTTTTAATTTTTTTAAATTTTACGTAATGGTTAGCGGGGTAGGGATATCCCCTATCAAAGGAGAGGTAAGACGCCTCCTTTCCTCCTTTAGTCTACGGGACATCCTTGGGCAAGGTGGAGTACCCGTTTAGCCCCCCGACCAGGGTTACGTGAAGCCATGGAAGCAGGTGGTGAATGGCGTGTGAGAGCAGCCGACAGATTGTTGTTGGTTATGGTCTTGCACTCTGCGGCGATAGGCAGATGATCTCATCAGTGGAGACAATGGATATGGCCACCGACTAGTGCAGTCACTGCCCAGAAGGAAAGCAATGGCAAACTACTTTCTACAAAACTTGCCAAGAAACCATAACAACCATGAAAGAAAACATAATAAGAAAGAGATCTGGTGGCGAGACCCCCAGGCCAGGCAGATCAGATAACACTGGGGAAGAGTGTGACACAGGGACCAGTACTAGTAATCGTGATGACGGAGTTAATCCTGACTGTGTTACCAAGGAAATCCCCTGTGTCAGACTAAGAAACAGAGTGAGAATAGCAACGTGGAATGTGAGAAGTCTGTATGAGGGAAAGCTTAAAGTAGTGTGTGATGAGATTGAGAGGTTAAACATTCAAATTTTAGGAATTAGTGAACATCGCTGGAGCGGCAAGGGACATTTTACAACTGAAAATGGAAGTATTTTCATTTATTCTGGTAGAGACGTCGGAGGCCAGAGTGGAGTGGAATTTTGTTTAGATAAGACAACTGCAAAATCTTTAATGGGATATAATCCAGTTAGTGATAGAATCCTCACTATTAGACTTAAAGGCCGTCCAAAAGACACAACTCTCATACAGATATATGCACCTACTTCAACAGCAGAGGAGGACGAAATTGAAGATTTTTACAACACACTACAAAACACATTAAATAAGATTGGTCATAATGATATAGCAATAATAATGGGGGATTTTAATGCAAAAGTAGGTGCAGGAAGAGCTGAAAATGAGAGACACGTTTTAGGAAAATTTGGATTAGGAAATAGAAATGATGCAGGTGACAAATTAATTGAATTGTGCACAGAAAATAAGTTAACAATAGCCAGCACGCTTTTTAAACAACATCCAAGAAGACTCTTCACATGGAAGTCTCCAGACAGTATTACCAAAAATCAGATAGATTATATTTTAATACAAAGAAGATGGAGATCAAGCATAACATCTGCAAAAACCCTACGAAGTGCAGACTGTGATACGGATCATCAGTTATTAGAAGCAGATCTGAAATTAAAACTCAAAAAGCTTACCCGAGGACCAAGGCCACTTCGTTTTGATCTCACAAAAATACCAGATGCATACAACGTAGAAGTTAGGAATCGTTTTGGGGTCTTGATGTCTGTACAAGAGGAAATGACACACCTGATGAACTGACAGTACAAGCTAGAGATATCTTGATAACTGCAGCCAAAGATCTAATTCCGACCAAGAAAAAGCAACATAAGCCATGGATTACATCAGACACGTTAGAATTAATAAAACAACGAAGGGAGCTGAAACAGAAAGGAGGTGAATCAATTAACCACAGGATGAAGTATAAATCTTTAACTCGAGAAATAAGAAAGAACACAAGAAAGGACAAACATCAATACATACAAGATTGTTGTAACAGAATAGAGCAATTTCGTAAGACTGGAAGAGATTATGAAATGTTCAAACAAATGAAGTTATTGACAAGAAATGTTCAACCTCAATTGAATGTTATCTGTGACAAGATGGGAAATACCTTAACAGAATCTAGACAAATTCTAGAAAGATGGCAGGAGTACTGCAGTGGAATGTATGATATGAGTGACAGTGAGGATATGAATGAGATACATGAGCCAACGACAGCAGAGACAGAACCTGAACCCTCATTAGATGAAATTGCTTGGGCTATAAAGCACCTGAAGAATGGTAAATCTCCTGGATGTGATGAGATACCAGCTTAACTAATTAAAGCGGGAGGAGAAGAAAGCATACACATATATCATGCATTATGTACACAGATTTGGAAATATGGTATATGGCCAAAAGATTGGAAGAGAACTATCTTCATACCAATAACAAAAAAGGGCAACCTGAAATTATGCACCAACTATATAACTGTTGCCCTGATCAGTCATGCAAGTAAAATCCTACTAAAAGTCATAATGGCAAGACTTCGTAAGAAAATGGAAGAAGAGATTAACGTAGTTCAAGCTGGATTTAGACAAGGAAGAGGAACAAGAGATCACATATTCAACATGCGTTTAATAATAGAGATGTGCAGAGAATTTAATGTAAACCTATACTCATGTTTTGTGGATTATTCAAAGGCAATTTGACTGTGTACAACATCAGAAACTTTGGGAAATCATGAGGACTATGGGCTTTCCATCACATGTAGTACAACTCATAAAAATGCTCTATCTAGACCAACAAGCAGCAGTTAGAATAGATGGCGAGACATCAGATTGGTTTGACATCAAGCAAGGAGTCCGTTAGGGCTGCGGGCTGTCACCCTATTTGTTTAACCTGTACGCCGAAAATATAATGAGAAATGTAAGAGATGATATAAACAGGGAGCTATATGATGCCCTAAATATCGGCGGTCATGACATACCAGAGATTCGATATGCTGATGATACAGTATTACTATCCACAACACAGAATGGCATGGAAAACCTAATAGCCCCAACCCAAATGAATAGTGAAAATCACAACTTATATCTTAACATAGCAAAAACAAAGATAATGCATACAGATTGATTGATTGATTGATCTAGGAACCGACATCACAGCATTCGGGACATTCCCATAAGCGCTCCGTCTCCATCCTCAGCAACCAGCGAAGAGTTCCAACACTAATAGTTCCAGTAGCAATCTGATTATATGTCCGTCTCGCCTTTCCTCTGAGCATCGAGCGTCGGCCAGATCCCCTCGTCATTCCTCGCTGCCTCATTCTAACCAGACTATGGTGATCCATTTGCTCCTCCGAGGTGTACACGTGCTCCCACAAGGCCGCAACCACATCTGCCTTGTCATGCATCAATACTCCACCAAGTTCTGCCGAGCCAGCCAATCTGTCCGCCTGTTCATTCCCCAGCACACCGGCATGCCCAGGAGAAAAGATCCAGGTGATGCTTGCTACCCGTGACCTCCGAAGCGAAGCAAGCCACTCTGCACGAAGCTTGCCTGTTCTCACCCTTCTCAGCATGCTTTCTGAGTCAGTTACAATCACAATATGTGTATGTATCGTGTTTTCTATCCAGCGGAAAGCTGCACTGACCGCCTCCACCTCCATTCTTAAGCTAGATGTAGTGTCATCATACGCCAGGCTCTCCTGCACCAAACGCCGACCATTAGTTTTTGCCAAGAACCCCCAAGCACTTCTCCTACCTCTCAACACCGACCCATCCGTGTAGATAATCACATCACCCGGGCGAGAATTTTCCTGAATTAATTGCTGAATTTCCACTTCCGTGGCCCCTGCTGGCCACTCCCTGCACTCCCGGCTCAATGTGATTATAACTCTGCACAAGTCTGACTGCACGGCTGGCACTCTGACCCACTCCTCTCCTCGCCTAATGTTCTCCAAGGGGCACACCTGTCTGATCGTATCCTCCGCCTGAGCCATCCATGATTTCCCTCTTATCAGTCTCTGACCCTTAACTACGTCCAGCGCCTCATGCAACGGGTGATCTGTGTCTGCAGCTACTCTGAGGTATGCCTTCGCTTGCATCACCTTGTGCCTACCAGCAACAGTAGGCAGACCAAGGATGTAACGCATACACACTACTGGAGTGTCTCTGGTGCATCCCAGAATGACCCGCATAGCTTCATTCTGTATGCGCTCTAATTTCACCAGCTGACTCTTTGAGACAGTGAGCAGTCCTAGTCCATAATCAATCACTGAGAGGATCAAGTGCTGGTATAGTGTGAAGAGCATTCTCTGCTCTGTGTCCATTGCAGCCATAATTTTAAGTGCATTGAGTCCCTTTTGAGATCTTGTCACAACCGTCTCCACATGGTCCTTGAAGGACAGACTCCTGTCAAATGTGATTCCCAGATACTTCAGTTTGTTCTCTCTGTTGACGCTTCTACCATCTATCGTGAGGCTTGGGGCATCATCTCTCACAATCCTGTTGTCCAGAGAGCACCACAACACAGCCGCCTTTTCCGGGTTGATGACAGCACTCATTTCAGTGCACCAGTCAATCACTTTGTCTACTGTCACCTGTAGCTCCTGGGCTGTTTGATCCCTATTTCTCCCCTGCCTGTATGCAAGAATATCATCTGCAAATGTTAGAATCCTTCCAACCCCTGGTGCTTCTAGGTATGCAATCTTGCTCGTATACACATTAAAGAGCACCGGTGAGATTGCAGATCCCTGTGGCAGTCCCGGGGTTAAAATATGTGGCTCTGAGGTCCATGCGCCCAGACGGAGAGCAACCTGACGAGAATGCAGGACGGCCGCTATCCAGTTCACTAACCAGGGATTGACCCCCTTCTCCATAAGTGCGGTCATCAAAATATCATAGCGAACTCTATTGTACGCATCCTCGAGATCAAGCGCTGCCGCCATCGTTTCCTGTCTACTCTGGAACCCCTCATAAACGTCAAAGGCAAAGGTGGCCGCATTCGACCAGGTATCTTTTCCTGGCCTGTAGCTCCCCAGGCCTCTTGGAAGAAGCTTCCCCCTTTCCAAAAAATCCTGCAGCTTAACAGCGACTATCTTCTCTAAAACCTTCCCAAATGTATTTTGAAGGGTGATGATCCTAAAGCCGCCAAGCTTTGAATGATCCTTGTATGGTTTTGGGAGAGGGATGAGATAGCTATGCAGCCAATCCTGCGGTACTGACGCTGTCCTAATGCTCTGATTAAAGCAGCCGGCCATCTCCTTCAGGTCCACATCGCTCAAAGCCTTCATGTGGCCATACCTGACACCATCAGGCCCTGGTGCCGTGTCTTTTGCCTTTTGCAAAATATGTTTAACATCTTCAAACAATATGATGTCTTCGTAAGGCATATTCTCTATTGTGCCAGATAATTCCACTCTAACTACATCCCTGGTATCCGCATCACTGTGATTGGTCTGCTCTAAAAATCTCTGGAGAAACGCCTCCCCTTTCTCCTTGTCTGTTGTCACGCGTACCCCATCCTCTTTATAAATTGTTCCTACTGTCATGCATACAGATAAAACTACCATGGAGAAAGAAATATACATTAATGGGGAAAAATTGGAGGTGGTGGAAAATTTTGAATATCTTGGGTCATTGATTACCAACAACGGGGACACAATGAAAGAAATTAAACGGCGACTATCAATTGCTCTTCAAAGACTATAACAGCTGAATAAATTATGGAGTGGGACAGACAGAACTATAAAAATTAGATTTTTAAGAGCATGCATCTTTCCCATTGTAACATACGCCTGTGAGACCTGGACACTTACTAAACAAGCTGAACAGCGCATAAACGCCTTTGAATATAAATGTTATAGACGAATCCTAAAAATATCTTGGGTAAAGAAAAGAACAAATGCATCCATACTTCAAGAGTTGAATATTGAAGAAGGTTGGCTATTAAAGACGATAAAACAAAGAAAATTGAAATATTTTGGTCACTTGAAACGTCACGAAAGTTTGGAGAGAACAATAATGGAAGGGTATATGCCTGGGAAGAGAGAAAGAGGAAGGCCAAAGAGAAGATGGGTGCAAGATGTGGCGGATGTTCTCCAGATGGGTGTATCAGATGCGGGACATCTTGCTTATGATCGAGAGGTTTTCGGGAAGGTTGTTATGGGAGCGAGGTTCTGCAAAGGACATGCTACTGAATGAATGAAATGAATTTTACGTAATATTATAAACATTATAAGAGAAGCAGAACAGAGAATACGCACGTTTCAACAGAAACAAATTTGCCAATCACATATGTTCAGTAAATCGATTTCACAAATCCATTATGAACACGAGTTTAAAACCTTTACATGTACTTTAGAAATACAAATCTTACCTATGATTTGAAATATAACCCTTACCTATGATATGGAATGCAATTCTTAACTGTGATGTAAAATGCAATTCTTACCTGTGATTTGCAATGCTATTCTTACCTGTGATGTGAAATGCAGTTAGTACTTATCGTTCGAGTTACAATTCTTACTTGTGAGTTGAAATACAACTAATTGTAATCTGAATTACAATTCTTACCTGTGATGTAAAATACAATTATTACCTGTGATTTGAAATACACTTCTTATCTGTAATGAAGAAATACAATTCTTACCTGTGATTTGAAATACAAATATTACCTGTAGATAAGTTTTGGCTCCCGGGGCTTTAGTTTTAAACTGAACGGAGAGGATGGGGAAGACGAAAATGTTAAACATGATTCCAACTGCATACCAAAATGGCCCAGCAATTCCATTCTGAAAAGACACATAATTGCCAGATAAGTTTTTTAATCGGAATTCATTCATTCATTCATTCATTCATTCATTCATTCATTCATTCATTCACATTCATTCATTCATTCATTCATTCATTCACTCATTCATTCACTCAGTAGTATGTCCCTTGCAGAACCTCGCTTCCATAACAACCGTCCGAAAAACTCCTCGGTCATAAGCAACATGTCCCGCGTCTGATACACCCATCTGCCACATCCTCTACCCATCTTCTCTTTGGCCTTCCTCTTCCTCTCTTCCCAGGCATATACCCCTCCATGAGTGTTATCTCCAAACTTTCATGACGTTTCAAGTGACCAAAATATTACAATTATCTTTAGTAGCCAACCTTCTTCAATATTCAGCTCTTGCCATGAAACCCCAAAACCATGACTTGGAAATCAGTAAACGATATATGTAGAGCGGGCTTGTCAGTGTGGCTGATACTGTAAATGACTCGGTCGAGCGAGTGTTTGACGCCAAAGTTCGTCGTCTCGCTAAGTGTGGGAAAGAATGACCACCTATGCCTCCATGCATTCAGGTCTATAAAATGTGTTACGGCTATTTGTTTTGTCATCAAGAATGATGATGACCATTCATTTCATCCAGGGGGTTGAAAGTATGGAGCCGTGAGTTCTACGATGGCTGGTAAGGCCTATTTTGATTCGAAATGTTCTTTGACAATGTGGGCAAAGAATGCTTGACATTCCAAGAGGAGGATCTCCTGCAGTGGTTTTTCTGTCCAGCCTTTTCTCCACAGCTCTTGCAGTCCTGGTTGCTTCACACGTGACTACACCCTTGCGTAATGATGTACGCCACGAATTTCGGTCAACCACCTACAACATGTGGTGACCTCTGTCACATCACAGACCCATAGCACGTCCTGCTTCTGGACGTCAGCGACATCAGGGAGGCAACCATTAATTAGTTAGTTAGATCATCCTCATTGCACATCGAACCACTTAGTCCATAAGTGCTCGGATCCCCTCCTTAGCAAATCCCGCAGCGTGTAGCGGCTCTCTACACCAGTTCTGTGTTGGTTTATTAATCTTCTTTGGCTTCCTGCGAAGTGTTCTTGTTTGGCCGCGCCTCTTTTAACTTGCTGTTCTCGCATTCTGACCATGGTTATAGATTCCCAGTCATCGCTTGGTTCTCGTAACCGACTTACTTCTCGTAGAGCATTCAGAATGTCTTCCACAGTAACCATACCTGCAAGCCTGTCAGCCTGCTCATTTTCTTGTACACCCGCATGCCCTGGCACGAAAATGAAACTAATCTTTGCCAGCCGAGACCGCTCCAGAGACAGCAACCACTCTCTTCGGACCCACCCCATCTCTATCCTCCTGAGCCACTAAGGACACATGCCCGAGTGAGTGTCTGTGTCTCGAGCCATGTTATTGCTTTACTTACTGTCATGGCTTCCGTAGTCAGGCTACATGTGGTCAAAGCAAAAGCGCCAGACTCTTCCTTCACAATTCTCTCTCCGGCCTGAGCCGTAAAAGCCCATGAACTTCTCACTGGTCGAACGACCGACCCATCCGTGTAAATGACAGCATCACCCTGTAAAGACGCCTCTAAAGGGACGGAACAACTTGACAATACCCATTATCATGTAGTATGTCGCTCTTATCATGGCCCCGAAATGACCCCTTATTGTTTGGCAGTTCCTCTGTCTTATGCATTTTCATGTCCATGGTGGCTTCAGTGTCCCGCGTCCATCTTTGTTCTGATCGATTTCTATCCTTTCTTCCGTGAACATTCACCTTCCATCACTGTTCTTTCTAAATCACTGAGACGTTTATTATGGCCAAAGCATTACAGTTTCTGAAATATGGCGCTGTTATAAGCCAGTTTCGTTCAAGGTTCAGTCAGATCTTGTAGAATGTTTTAATTTTTTTAATTTGTGTGTGTGTGTGTGTGTGTGTGTGTGTGTGTGTGTGTGTGTGTGTGTTGTTGTTGTTGTTGTTGTTGTTGTTGTTGTTGACGATAGATTGAGAAATCAACATACATCGTGCAAAGGCAAATCAGGCACTGGGGCGACTATCTACGTTTATGTCGCATAGAAAGATATGCATCAGTACTAAAGCAAATCTCATAATAACTATTTTGTGCCCGACATTATGCTATCAACGTCAAACATGTTCGCTTACCGCAACTATTGAGCACAAACTAATAACAACAGAGTCAACATGTCTTAGGCAATAACCGTCAGAGATAGAATTAGGAATGGGGAAATTAGAATACGGCTAAGTCTGAAATCACTCATGCGCTTCATTGAAGAACAACATATTAAATGGTTTGGCCATCTCACAAGAGAGATCAATGCCACAAAAATATGAATAAAATTTGGTGGAACTGCGGTAAAGCTGTGAAAATGTAAACAATATAAAATGACACAAACTAGTGCAGCTTTACATAGCAGAATTACGACACATACAGGACGATGCGGCGATTACCCTACATCAGAAAACAAATACACACACAAAACACAACACATAGCCACGGAGAAGACCCTCCGGTAACTACATAGAAGCGTGACGACGGAATGAGAAGAACAAAAAGATGAAAAAGTGAAAGCAATGAAGAGAAAATAAAGATTTGAAAAAATGTTCCTACTGTTTTCAAATTTTAATTTTTATTCATTGCTTTCATTTTTTCATCTTTCTGTTCTTCTCATACCATCGTCACGCCTCTATGTAGTTACCGGAGGGTCTTCTCCGTGGCTATGTGTTGTGTTTTTGCTGATTACTGGGAATGATTGAAATTCCAGCAGGAGGAAATGAAAGACTATTATCCCTGCGCTTGGCAACCTCTTGTGATTTTGCCGCCATTATTACTGAGTATGTGCGAGAATTGGGAGCGGTTCGTCCCCCGCTGGCGACTTGCGGGATAACTGAGCCGGCCGCTCAGAAAGCAATGGCAAACTACTGAGCGTAATCTTGCCAAGAAATCAACAGACAGCTGAAAGCTGCTGCTGTTGACAGCGATGTCCTGTAAAAGGATATGCGAATTAAAAAAAAAAATTACTGAATATGCACCGACACTCGATTCCTCTGATGATGTGAAGGATTCGTTCTATGAGCAGCTAGACTCTGCGATTAAGGCAGTTCCAAAATCTGACTACATTTATATGCTCGGTAATTTCAATGCTCGTATGGGCAAGGACTCGAGTTCATGGCCAGTGTGCCTTGGAAAATACAACATCGGTCGCATGAATGATAATGGGCAAAGGCTGCTGGAACATTGCATCAGAAATGACCTAAATTTTACAAACTCCTTTTTTAAAACAAAAGAGCTGCATAAGGTCACATGGAAACTCCAAGATCCGGCCAATGGCACCAGCTGGACTTCATCATCACATGGAGACAACATCTGAACAATATATCATTGACTCGAAGTTACCACAGTGCTGACTGTGATACGGGTCATTCTCTGGTTGTTGCAAGGGTTAGACTGAGACCAAAGAGAATCTACACAACTAAACACAAATTTAGCCCCAGGATTAATATTATTAACACTCACGATCCTGAAAAATGCTTTCAGTTTCAACAGCAACTTGAAGACGTTTTCACTGATACACCAGAAAATTGTACAGAAAGTGAAAAGTGGAGTCAACTTAAGGAAACTCTTGATAAAACTGCCGTATAGGTTTACTGCACTGTGGATCATAAGAGGCAGGACTGGTTTGGGCAAACAGCCAGACTCTGCAGCCCTTGATTGATAAGAAAAAGATAGCTCTCTTAAGAAACAAGGAAAGACCAACGCGTAACACTCTGAGTGAGCTAAAGCAAGCTAGGAAGGATGCGCAAAAGGCTGCCAGGCAGTGTGCAAATGATTATTGGATCAAGTATGTGAGTCCATTCAAATCGCAAGTGATAAGGGAAACATCAGAAGCATGTATGAAGGAATAAAGAAAGCCTGTGGTCCAATGATCAAAAGAAGTGCACCATTGAAAACCTTGACTGGAGAAATCATAACTGATAAGAAACAGCAGATAGACAGATGGGTAGAGCACTATTTGGAGCTTTACTCAAGTGAGACCAAACTAGCGGACGATGCCCTCAACGCCATAGAGGCTCTACCAACTCTTGACCACCTGGACACACTTCCTACCATAACAGAAGTTAAGTGAGCTATAAATGAACTTGCATCTGGCAAGGCTATAGGTAAGGATGAGATTCCAATAGAGGTTATCAGGAGTGGACAAGACACACTCACTCTACAGATCCACCAGCTAATAGAGCTATGCTGGAGCGAAGGACATGTCCGACGGGATTTCAAAGATTCAAGCAGCATAACACTGTACAAGAACAAGGGCGATCGGAGCGACTGCAACAACTATAGGGGTATCTCACTTCTGTGTATTGTTGGAAAAGTATTTGCCAGAATTGTTCTGCGCAGACTTCAAGTCCTAGGAGATCAAGTCTACCCCGAATCACAGTGTGGCTTTCGACAGAACCGGTCTACCATTGATATGATATTCTCATTGCGACAAATGCAAGAAAAATGCCGTGAACAGAATCAACCACTGTTTATTGCCTTCATCGACCTCACAAAGGCATTTGATTTTGTCAATTGCGAGGGTCTGTTCAAGGCACTAAAGAAGATTGGCTGCCCACCAACTCTTCTGTCCATTGTGGAATCGTTCCACACAGGCATGAAGGGTATAATCAAGTTTGATGGTGCAACTTCTGAAGAGTTTGAAATCAAGAGTGGAGTTAAGCAAGGTTGTGTACTAGCTCCCACCCTCTTTGGAATATACTTTTCACTTCTACTGAAATATGCCTTTCGTGATCAGGATGGTGGTATATACATTCACTCACGCTCAGATGGCGGCCTCTACAATGCTCAGAGATTGAAGGCCAAGACCAAAATTAGGAGGGTACTGATCAGAGAGTTGCTTTTTGCAGATGATGCTGCAGTTACGACCCACTCTGAGGAAGAATTACAATGTCTACTATCTGCATTCTCCAATGCTTGTTCTGAATTTGGTTTAACAATTAGCAAAAAGAAGACACAGATTATGTCACAAGGTGCACATGGGGTACCATCAATCTTTATTGACGACGCCGAACTAGAGATGGTAGACCATTTTACATATCTAGGATCAGTGGTAAATAGCAAATTATCCCTAGATCAGGAAATCAACATCCGGATTGGTAAGGCAGCAACAACAATGAACAGGTTAAGAAAAAGAGTCTGGGAGAACAGGAAGCTTACTGCCAAAACAAAAGTCCTTGTCTATCAAGCCTGTGTCCTTAGTACTCTTCTTTATGGCAGTGAAACCTGGACAACTTACTCACACCAAGAGAAACGTTTAAACAGCTTTCATATGCGGTGTCTGCGAAGAATTCTTGGTATTAAGTGGCAAGACAAAATCACAAATACTGAAGTATTGGAAAGATCAGGTTGTGTGACGGTTTATTCCATGCTCAGTCTTCGTAGACTTAGATGGATAGGACATCTTAGGAGGATGGATGATGGTAGAATACCAAAGGACATCTTTTTTGGTGAATTACAGATGGGTAAGAGATCTCAGGGTCGGCCTCTACTACGATACAAAGATGTGTGTAAGCGGGACATGATTGATACAGGCATTAATAATGCACATTGGGAGCAAGTCGCCGCTGAACGTGTTGCATGGAGGGCAAAGATCAGAAATGGAATAAAGACAAAGGAGAAAATTATTGCAGATAAGTCACACACCAAGCGTTTGAGACGTAAGATGGTGCATGATGGTGGAAATGACCACGTGTTCACATGCACCCACTGTGAACGTACATGTACAGCGCGATTTGGCCTTAACAGTCACATTCGCTACCGCCATGGGTAAAAGTTATTATGCCTTTTTGAAGCACAAACTATCGTCTGTCAAGACGGCAAGGTGCCAATGAATGGATTGTTTGCTGATGAAGGCTAGTCGCCGCAACGTCTTGTATGTGTCGTAATTCTGTTATGTAAAGCTGCACTACTTTGTGCCATTTTATATTGTTTACATCTGCCACAAAGAGTCGCACTGAAGAAATATAATGGATACAGAACAAGGTGAAGATCAACTTACAAACATCATTAGAAAGAGCGCGTACGACCTTTACATCTCCCCCCAACACTTCACTGAGTTAAATGGAGGAAGAGAAAAGGAAGCGTTTTTTTTAAAACAATTAGATCGACATAATCACTTTTCACATAATGTGTTATATATTTACCATCTCTGTTTTAAAAGGTTTCCAGTTTCCCGTATTATAAAAGAGTACTGATTATTCAATATCTCTGTCAAGTTTTTAATTATTTATTATTAGCCAACCAACATGAATGAAATGGGTTATACGACAGTAAAGGTGTGAAACTGTAAACAATATACAAACACGAAGTGTAGGGCAGCTTTACACAATTCCGGAAAACAGATAACATTGCGGCGACAAGCCTTCAACATCAAAAACACAAATTTAAAAGAAATAAGAAAACACAACCACATATAAATCGTGGAGATTATACCGCAGTAACTATATAAAGGTATAAAAAGCAGAATGGAAAAAATGTTTACAAAATGAAATATGTGTGCGATTTGTCTCAGAGTCCCATAGTATTAAGTGAATAATGGCGGGGGGACAGCGGATGTAGTCAGCAGTGCCAGGATGCGCGGTCGTGTAGGAAGAGGGGTGGTAGTGGTGGTGCATGAAGATGCGGAAGAAAGCACAGAAGGGCGGACAACTGGAGCACGTAAAGATATGATGATATACCCAGTATGAACGCAAACGGAGTAAGCCGTTTGTCGTTAGTCGCGGTTCCGACCTCACAGCGAAGGATCACCCCATAATATGCCATTCCTGTGCTAGTGAATATCACACAAAATGCTCCTCACTGACTCATGTGAAAAGAGGAGCAGACAACAACTCCGACAAATCAAGAGCACTAAAAGGCACACAGGCATAATGCCCCTGCCAGAATGTCAACACAACAGTCCGCAACTAAACTTATAGTTCATCGCCAATGGATCGGCAGCAAAGTAAATGGAGTTTCCCGGTGGATGTTTCCAATATGAGTATGTTTGCTCCAGTATCATCACGTTACGGGGCAGTCAAGACTGATGATGAATGATGTGCTTTTATTGACTGGTAAATGTTCAGAGAACAATGGCTAACTTCTTAAAGTAAAATTGCTTAGTCATTCACAAACTGATAGTCATAAAACTCCGTGTTCGGCCATCTCTAAACTTCTGCTAATCTGTGGCCATAAAGTTAACAAAGAAAAGTATAGTTTCGTATACTGTATTCAAAGAACAATAAACGATTGCTCAAATGTACCCAGTAGTTAGCAATTGGGTGTTTTAAATTTGCGATCAGCCGTCGGGGTAACATATTAGAACGATAAAAAAAAAGTCGCTTAAAAGTCGACAGCGTCGACTTCATTGCACCGGGTTTTATCCCATATGGCTCGGTCTCTTTCCGCAGCGCGGAAAGCGTCGCACAAAGCACGAACTCCGTAGCTCTAGCGACGACCCACAGGAGTCTCCGAAAAATTTAATTCGTGAACCGAAGGACGCGGCCCGGAATCGAACCCACAACCTTCGGAGCCCGAGTTAAACGGCTTGACCACTTCGCCACGAAGCCTCCCTCATATTAGAACGATATAAGTGGCTACGTGTTTCAAGTATTGCAGCCAATTTATCATTAATAGTATATGTCTGTATGTCTTCTACTGACTATAGTATCTTGCAGTGTAGGGCATGATGAGGGGGGGGGGGGGCGGTCCTGAGCCTGAGGAATTAAGGCCGCCTGGAACTGTGCAGGTTAGGACTTTCTTTTTGCCCCCCGACAGAAAAAAATCTCAAGCCTTACCGAGACTCGAACCCGGGTCTCCCGAAGGATAAATCGCGGTTCTTAGCGACTCGGCCAGCCGCTTCCTTATCACTACATGTAAATAGAGTTTCCATGCTTGGCCACGTGGCATTGTCGTGATAAGAACACGAAGCTGATCCACGACTCTGGTGATCGTGTGAGATGACGAAACATTACCGCCCACTCTTTTTGTCATGGCACATGATGATGATGATGATGATGATGATGATGATGATGATGATGATGATACAGTATATAACTGTGCAGCATGCAAATTCTCGAGATGCAGCGAAATATGCCAAACAAGAAATCCTGCAACCTATAGGCCGTGTCTTCTGTGTTTATATTCACTGTTTTAAAATCACAGACAACACGGCTTGAGGGTTATTGCACGTCCTGCAAAGGACAAGCAAATATGAAAATTCAAACATGATCTCAATTGGTGTTCTTTATTATTCTTGGATGTAGGATTTAATATATGAAAATATTTGCTAAGTTTGTCAAGGGGATCCAGGATGGGATCAATTGACAATCTCACTCACTTCTTATAAGGCGAGGTGATCAGGGAAATTTAACCACAGATACAAGGGGGAAAACAATTCACTCCTTAAGACAATGGTATCTATGTGTAGGTATCCCCTCCCACTCGATCACCTTTTGAATTTGATATAGTGTCAGAGAAAATTGATTGTTTACAACATATAGAACAACCATTGTTGAAAAAAAAAAACATCAACAAGCAATTGATGTGAGCATCAACATTGGGACAAACTTGTTCACCGGGAATTAAATGAAGATCCAGAGTACACATATAATTGTATTAACAGTATTGAGTTTCCAGGGATATACATGCGATGAAATGTGACATCATAAGCACATTCCATTTTCTACGTCTACGTCAATTGTCTACGTCTAATGACTCTAATCAGTTTACGATCTTTTCAAGAAACAAATGAAGATCGTAAACTGATTAGAGTCATTAGACGTAGACAGTCAAATTGTTTGGGGCATATTATGAGAAGAAATGGCTTGGAGAACTCGGTGACGGCTGGCAAGATCGAAGAGACGAGGCCAAGAGGAAGCCAGAGAAGTAAAAACCTGGATGGCTTGGCCACGTGGCATGGTCGACACAGGGACACGGAGCTGATCCACGATTCTGGTGATCGAGTGAGATGGCAGAACATGATCACCCACGCTTATCGACATGGCACATGATGGATGGACGGATGTATCCCAAACATCAATACACTCAACACCAAAACAACACTCCAAATTCAAAACACAATAACGAGACTAATTAAACAGTCCTATTCTTTCTTTTCCTCTTGTTATGCCGATATGTATTCCTCTCCAAGGCAAGGCAGATTATATCCCCATTATCCAGGGACCGAAAGAATGCACTCAGTTGTGTCCCACACATCTAATATCCATTGCCAATTTGGCTTTAGAACACATCACAATCCCTATTATCCAGCGACAGAAACAAAAACACTCTTGTGCTAATGGGCTCTGTGTCCTAGTGAAATTGAGGCCTTGGTCAGTCAAACTTTTAGGAGTTCCTCTTCAGACCGGGCATAAGGTAATTCAAAATATGACAACCGTCCAGCATCTTTCGTTATTCTCAGAATCTCAACTATTGTTCACAAGGCTTTTTACACACACCCAGTCTCAGGTCGGTAGGCCATCCCACACTTGGTGATAATGCAATCAAGCCTACCTGGGACCAGCAAAGAGTCATCCATTGTTATACCCAATCCAGTGTAGAAACATACAATGCTGAGAGTCACTCATTGGTAATATCTGGGACTATGTCCGAACTGGTCTGCACAGGCATGGAATATAAGAATAACACTTCTACCACACAAATTGGGAATCGCAGGACAGTCGCAGGTTCCCGTCTGCTGCATGTCTATAAACATTGACTCCACTAGTTTCTATCATAATATCTTCCCAATGGTGTTCATATCTTGGACCTGGTGTTGAACCTGTCTGCACATGACTCGTGTCGAAAGGTTATTCATTATTGAATATGAAACTTGGCATCCAACAGGCAGTTGGGGGGTTGTCATTGCTGTTAGTTTTGTTCAAACTTGGATTATCCTGCAGTTTCTTAACATTGCTGATTAATGTGGCCATCGAATGGCGGATCTCAATCGCCGCGATCGGGCAAATTTTGAACTATAACCTACGATGGACGACCGTTGAGATATTCTAGTGATAATTTGGTTGCGTCTAGCGTGTACCGCGTGGTCTAGTGGTTACACACCCGCATCACATGCCAGTGATCCGGGGTTATTTTCCGGGTCCAGTCAAGGATATACACTACTGACGAGCTCAAACGTAATCGAAAATCGAGTATAGTGCTTCCAAATTGATGTGAACAAGGCCTTAGGTTCGTGCCGGAATATGATCAGCGTTGCCAGTAGTGGGTTGTGCTCAATCTTTAAATCTCAAATCCCGAAACAACCAAATAAATCAAATCTAAATTTGCCAATTAACATTACATGCAGTTCATAAATGCTAGGGTTGACTGCAATGTCCATTTATTAACCTTCTCCGGCTATATGGTGAGCGTCCCAAAAAGAAGATGGAGTTTTCTTGTTCATTCTCCTTTATTATTCTGTTATCTCATATTCTGTTGTACTTTCGTGTGTACAGCATATGTTTATTATTTTACTTCAGCTGCATCGTTTGCCGTAGTAACATTTATTTCTTTCAAAAATATCCGTCAAAAACGCTTACCAGATAACGTTGGCTCGCTTTGAACTCAAGCGTAATCTATACACGTGCACTAGACTGATCGTTTTTCGTGTGAATTAGCTTTCCCTTATTACCAGTGTCCCTCGCCATCAAGCGAGCCAACTTCGACTTCAAAGGCACTTGTAATTTACCTCCCCAAGTCAAGGACGAGAAATCAACATTTTAGTTCATGATCATCATCATCGTCATCATGTGCCGTGCCGGTAAGCGTGGGTGGTCATGTTTTGCCATCTCACTCGATCACCAGAGTCGTTGATTAGCTCAGCATTCCTGTTTCGACCATAAAACGTGGCCAAGCCATCCAGTATGTACTTATCTGCCCTCCTCTTGTTATCTTCCCCTCGATCTTGTCAGTTGTCACCAAGTTCTCCAATTTATTTATTCTCATAACGTGACCAAAAAATTTGACTGTCTACGTCTAATCTCTCTGATCAGTTTACGGTTTTCATTGTAGGACTGGTCATTAGTGTTTCTGTCTTTCCGTGGTATTCTTTGCATTCTCCCCAGAAACCAAATTTCCACATAGTTCCACTGACAGGTGTAGGAGTTGAACCCACTACCTCGGCAATCAGAAATCTAGTACATTTGATGATTTATAAATGCCACGTCACGCCCTCTTGTTGTCTCATCTTTCAATGCACACAATTATATGTTCTCGAGTATCAAGTATTTGCTGAATGTTTAGATTAGTTTCTGACGGCACTGATTATTCATTTATCCTGGAATATGCCATTTGCAAGTGGTTATTTTTGTCACTTCTACAGTTCCATGTATTCTTCTCGCTTTCATTTTGTGAAACGTAATTATATTTCTATTTTGATATTTAGTTGTTGTATGAGAATATTTTGTTTTTCTGTTTAGCTCTGAGATGTTATTTCTTGTTACCGTCTATTTTTCCTTGATATTTGAGCTTCAACATATAATTTTTTCTCAGATATTGGCTCCGTGCTCGGTCTTCTTCTTTACTTTGCTCTGTGAGCTTCTGTTGTTTACTTCTCCAATTACTTACTTTTGTGTATATTAAGTTTATTAGTTTTTTTTTTCCATTCTTGATATTAGAGCTTCGGCATATATTTGTTTCTTGTTTTTAATTCTATTTAATGTGGTTTACATTTCTTTCTTTCTTTCTTTCTTTCTTTCTTCTTCGGGCATCATAAGGAATAAATCCAATGAAAGCGGCAGTCAGTTTGAACTTGTTGACATTTCCATTGAATTTGTCCACATATAGTTCATTTCATTCTGGTAGATTTGGGAATCTGGTTAATATCTTAAACTATTTACAATTAAATATGCCTGTTAGCATTTCTTAAATATTTTCATGTTTATTATCATTATGTAGTACCTTTATCTTAAATTGTCGTCATTGTTCATGTGTTTATTTTTTCAGTTGTTCAACGACTGTTTTGGTTAATTCAGTCATCTGCAGAACCTCTTTATTTTATTGTCCCTTTTACATTCTTCACTATTTCATCCTGAATGATTGTTGCATTGCTTGCCCGAATGGTGTTCCATATCGCTTATCAAAGCCTGTTTCTTTATTTTTTATTGGGGAATGAATATGTCCGTATCACAATATTACCGACCTGTTCCTGTGTTATATCTGCAAGCTTTCAGTTTTCGCCTAACACAACGAATCGACGTCTCGATCTTAGTAATCTTCATCTGAATAACACAAACAGCTCTAAAGAAAAGCCTGGAATTTGAAAATTAAATTAAAAGTTGAAACTTCAACAGAAAACGTATTGGTACATACGTGCTCCGTTTGTAGGAAGGCGGTGCAACCGTTCAGTTGTGAAAGGTGTCAAACAAGAACATGTGGAGCTGAATGTGTGCAAACAGATAGATATGGATATATAGAGGGGAGTCAGCAGAGTTATACAGTGGCATCTACAAGAGTATTGATTCCTGCTGAATGGATGCATCCCAGAGAGTTGCTTCCTGGAACCGGAGTATGTGCAATGATCTAACAACTTTTGGCACCAATACTTTTAATGTGTACGTTGTCATGTTTTTTTATTTTTAGTTAAATTTTCTAATTTCACATTTTTCTTTAGATCTGTTTGTGTTGCTTCTGATGAAGATCACTAAGCTGGAAACGTCGAATCGTTATGTTGTGGCGTAACTTATTGTTACGTTATTATTATCAATGCAATTTTTACACTGAGATTCCATTTGCAGGATTTGCGTTCATTGTAAGATATAATGATACAGGATGGATTGAGACGGTAGTATGGAGGAATATCAACAGCGGTGTTGATCCAGAAAACCGAGATCCGAGTTCTATGGAGAGTCATGAAACGCCTACCCCAGCCGTCGTGGCACTTGATGATGATGATGACGATGACGATGATGATGATGATGATGATGATGATGATGATGATGATGATGATGATGATGATGATGATGATGATGATGATTCGTTCCATACACTTTGGCGTTGCATTTGGGAACACAATTTTTGTTTGTCATAACCATTACATCTGTTATTTATTTTTTTAATTTTGCTATTCAGACAATGTCCGTTGTTTTGACTTTATGATTCAGTCATATCTATCATTTCCTGTAACTGAGTTTCATATTTAGCGGTCAAAACATAAGCAAGTACTCGTGTGTTAAGTAGCAATCAGATATACATAAGTAAACTAATCAAACCAAACAAGTGAGAGAAAAACGAATACAGCTTCCAAGGTCCAGTCAACCTTCCAGGCAAATTTGTTCGTGTCTTTGCATGCTGGACGAACTCCGGCCAGAGCAGTCCAGTGGACAAGATACCGAGCTTCTAAATGCCAATTCGTGCAGCGGGATTTAACTGTTTATATATGCATACCCGCAGGTTTGCTGTTAGCGCAGTGGTCTTGGGATCAATTCTCCCCCCCCCGCCCCCTCCCCCTCCCCCCGCCCCGAGACGGGGATTTTTCAACGTGATACATTGGGTCCAGGGTGACCCATCTCATTAAATGAGTAATAACATTGTTATGGAAGTTAAAGGCATCTGTCGTGTTACTCCAAGGTATGTTGGTTCTTTATCTTCTCTAAGGGATGATCTGGATGATCCCTGCCTTTTGTTTTGGAGAGAGGGTAAATATAGTGGTATTGCACATGTCAGTGTTTATGCTGACAAACCATCTATTTGCCCATGCAACAAATGCATCTAGAGCTCTTTGTAGCAATCTGGTAGCCACTGATGCATGTTCATTTGCGCTCCATAGAACCAGGTCATTAACGTACATTGCCGCTTTATTCCATGCGGTAGATTAAGATAATTGATGAAGATTAGAAAATTGTGAGGGACAAGACTCCGCCCTGGGGAACACCGTGACGCAGTAGTACCTTCATGCTCTTGAGTCCGTCTATCTGTACTCGGGCTCTTCTAATATGCAAGTATGCTTTGTTTTAATTTACCAGCCATCTCACAGAACTGTGTGACTTACTTATTGACTCGCCCTCGTCACTTTTTCTACCCAGCCATGAAGCGATTTACGGGAAATCGCTGGGAGCTAAGGCCACTGAAAACTCACCTTGGCGGGAGACATTTCACGACTGACGCCGAAGTTAAATGTGAAGTGCAAACGTGGTGTAGAAAACAGAGCACGCGGTTCTATGCAGAGGGTTTGGGAGGACTGATAAAACGATGGGATAAGTGCATCAATATTGGTGGAAATTATGTTGAGAAATAAAGGGACAATGTATTTATACAAATAAACTGATTTCAAGTTGTTATCCTAGTTAGTTTTGTGACTTACTTATGAACTTACAATCGTACATTCTTCCATTCACTTTATAGTTTCACATTTTCTTCATAGACCTTCTTTCCAGACTTTGTCAAAGGCTTTCTTCAGATCTATCCATGCCGTAAGCACCAGCTTCTTCTCTTGTAATGCATCCTCAATTTCTTGAGAGAGGTAGGTTGTCTGATCTTCCGTAGAGTAGCACTGCCTAAAGCCAGCCTGCTGTGGCACAAGGATGTTTTCACTTTTCAATGTACCACTGCAGTCTGTGATTGATGATGCGCTCCATTGTTTTGCAGAGACAGCTGGTGAGACTACTTGGACTGTAGCTGGAGGCAATGGAATTATCTTTCCCTGATTTTAGGAGGGGTATCATGATTGCTTCTCTCCAGGCTTGTGGAACAATGCCTAAGGTCCAGCTGTTATTGAAGATATGCAACAGCTTCGCTTTGGCCTCTGTTCCTAGGTTCCTGATAATTTCATCGAAGATACCATCAGTTCATGTTGACTTTCTCATTTTGAGTTTTGATATGGCTAACTCCAGTTCGCTGATTGTGATAGGTGCCTACAGAACATCATATACTATTTCGTTCTATCCAGTATGATGCAATTTCTCTCGAATCTCTTGTTGTTTCTCTGGGCTAATTTCGATATTGTCATTATCTTGTGCGAATGATGAATACGATGCTTGTACATTGACCAGTCTGCTTTCTTGTAGTTCCACCTCGAGAGCGTGCTGCTTTCACTTACACGCTCATTTTCTACACTTAGAAAGCCTGGCCGGTGGTCACTGCCAGTAAGTTGTTTCCCACCAATTAGTGTAATGTTCCACTCCAGGTCTGGTGAAGGAAAGGCCAGGTCATGTTTAGTTGTAGTGTGCTATGATCTCGAGTAGAATGTATGTGGGTCAGACGGTTTGTTAATCAAGACGAATCTATTCTCATTCTGCCAGTCTTCCAGTCTCTCTCCTCTCTGGTCTATGTGATCATAGCCCCAGCTCTGCGAGTGGCTATTGAAGTCGCCACATACAATCATTTTTTTCTTTTAATGGTAGTGTGTCCAGTGCCCGTGTGCGGTCACTTGGACAGTAGTACTTTATCAGATGAAGGTCTGTATTGACTGTCTTAAATTTAAATTTGAATAACGAAGACACAAACAATAGATTGCACAATTTATTGCCTGGCATATTTCGCTGCATCTCGTGAGGTACATACTGCAGAAATCACAAAACGTAAAGTAAATTAACTAGATAAATCCTTCAAGCTGAAATATACACATGTTCGCACAGTAATGTCAATTGTCTACCACGGTAATTTTAAGCTGTCTAACATTTCTGTTTGCACAAATCTGGCTCGCGTTGATTGATCATTATTGCTTCTGCAAACTTTAACAAGCGAGTATTTTGTGTGTTAAACAACACGCGAAAGGCAATGTCTCTGTCAGCCACATGGCCGCTTTCGATAATGTGCCTACCAATTGAAGACGCGGGGAGTTTGACTTTTGCTGCAGAAGTGATAAATGCAAGAGCCATTGGGGTATTTATGCAAGGTTGGGCGCTACCCCAACCCCGCTCCCGGCTGCATAACAGCAACATTTGGAACCCAGTGGCGTCATTATCCCGCACGAAAACACACTGCTGACCGCACCAGGGCTTTACTTGAACAGGTTAAGTGGGAAATTTTAACAACCCCCCCCCCCTCCCACCCCTCCTTTACAGCCCTTACGTGCCACCAAGCGATTATCATTTTCGGCAAGATGAAGGTCTGGTTGGCTACCCGGCGCTTCGACACAGCCGAGGAGCTCATGGATGTAGTCAACAACTGGCTAAGCACCCTGGCGGCACCGTTCCTTGACGAGGAGTTACAAAAACTCGTGCCACAGTGCAACAGGTGCCTGAAGTTAGGATGGTGACTATGCAGAAAACTAATGCCAGTGATATATGTAACTTTTGTATGTATTTAGATGTTATTGTCAGTTTGTTTAAATTTTTACAAGCCAATCGGTGGTTGATGTTAGAATAGCCCTAGGGGTGGTAGGTATTAGAACGGCACTAGGAAATCGCAAAGAGAAGATACGTAAGGCCGCGGCTCTGGCAAACTTGTTAGGAAAAGTTCATGGGTTCGATTCATATCGGGGCGTTTTCGAATGTGTAAGCTTAACCTGGGCGCCCCAAACCACCCAGCCTGACATGGGGCAATCCTGGGAGGTACAGGCGGTTGGGGTGATACTGAACACATCACCCACAGGGTCCTGATCGGTCTATACAGGCAGACAGGCAGGCAGAACAAGAAATAAACATAAACAAATAAATAGGAAAAGTACGTCAGCATGGCCGAATGGATAACAATGTGTTTTCTTAAACATCCGTTGTGCTGATGCCGAGGTAAGTGGTTCAACCCCTACACTGTCCTGTGGGACTAAAATGTTGACCTATCGTACTTAACTTGGGGACGTAAATTACAAGTACCTCTGAAGTCCGAGTGACGGCGAGGGACTCTGTTAATAGGGAAAACTAACCACTCGCACAATTGAGTCCAGCACTACTAGAAGTAGTGTGTATGGACTATGCTTGAGGTCAAAGCGAGCGAGCCAAAAAAAAAAAAAAAATAGGAAAAGAATATGTTACAAGAAAATCTAATAAATAAATGCTGAACTGATAATCCCTACATTCGAAGAGAAAGAACATCAGTCTAACAAAGCCATATTTACAGTTGCATCATATCTAGTAGAGATCAATCCATTGTGTCTGATAGGCAAACACATGGGCTGCAGGATTACATCACTATTATCATATGCCACGATACCGGCGAAGGCGATCATGTTCCTCCATACCCAGCTGTTTTCCGTGTGTTGATAAATTCGACTGCTGGTGCTCTCCTGTGCCACGCAACCACTCCGTCCCTAGATATAACAAACAAATACATGTGACGTGTTCTTTGCCGGACATTGCCATATTAAACCCCACGATGACTTTATTGACGAAAGTTCAGTATTTTACCATTGCTTTCTGAAAAGAAAAATCAACATTTAAGTCCAACTGGCCGGAATGTGAAACACACGCACAAGGCAAGACAGTTTATCCGCGTTAAACCTTTCAGCCAACCTACGTTCGTCTACAATGTCAGTAAAATATATTTCTGAAACAACCTGGCGTGTGATGTGCCTGTGTCTGGAGTGCCGGCTCCAAGTACAACGTGGCAGCGGAAATTTGTTCACTCCGTGACACTTCAGTAGCTGAGCGTATGCGGAGACCCCCAGCTTGAAATACCCCGACCCTACGGTGTGTATATGTGTAATGACTGTGTAGTGTTTGAAAATATTGCCGGTCCAGGTTTTGTATTCACCCTCTGTAAAGTTCATGCAACATAATAGGTAAATACAAACTTGGACCTGCAATATTTTTCAAACACTGCACCGTCATTAAAAATACACCCTGCTGCAACAGTCCAGACTAACCTCTTTATTAAACTATCCATTAGGCAACCAGACGTTGACGTTGATAAGAGTGATCGCTCTAAAACTTACGGATGCGCTGATGGCCATGTAGTCGCTCCAACATGTATTAAGTTGAACTTAAACATCGACTTCTCTCACCATAAGGCATTGGCAAACTATGAACGTATAAACTGCCTTGAGATTCAACATAGAGTTGATCGCTACAGGACGTCGTCTCACATCTCAAGCAGGTCCAATTCTTATCTGTGGGTAATGATGAAACTTCGAACCTTCTCAGAGAGGATGGTTCATAAATAAATACATATGTATTGTTTGGCGCTAATAGATAAAGGGGAAAGAATTAGAGATTAGAGGACGCACAAGACAACATAACAATTGAAAGGTATGGTTACCATCTGGGATTCGACCTTGTGATCTCCAAATAACTACAGCACCTCGCCGTGGGAACAAGTGTACTTCGACGCATGATCAACTAGAATCCCCCGAAAATAAGGTATCTTTATTAGTCAGGTCTATCATCCACATGAACCCATAACTATGTAATATGGACAGAATTCTTATCCAACCATTGGCATAGCACAATATGTCTTAGTGTATATTAAACCTAGCGTAGGTCAAATAACAAACACACAAACACATCAGACTGTAATGCTGTGTCCAGTATAGTAACGAACATTTAAAGAAGAGAAATGATTGGTTCGGTTCAATGTTGTACGCGTATTACACATAAATATCAACTGGGGAACCCTTTGAGGCCACTTTAGTCTCCGTGGCGAAGTAGTCAAGCCGTATGACTCGGGCTCCGAAGGTTGTGGGTTCGATTCCGGCCGCGTCCTACGGTTCACGAGCGCATTTGTTCGGAGACTCCTGGGGGTCGTCGCTGGAACTACGGAGTTCTTGCTTTGTGCGACCCTTTCGGCAGTTCGCTGCGGAAAGAGACTGAGCCATGTGGGAGAAAACCCGGTGCAATGAAGACAGTTCATAAATAAATACGTACACGCGTATTGTTTCGCGCTCATAGATAAGGACGCAATAAAAACTCACGGGCAGTTGACAATTGAATAGAGCCGTCCGTAGAGGCCTCTTTCATGTATTCATTCAGTAGTATGCCCTTTGCAAAACTTCGCTCCCATAACAACCTTCCGGAAAATTTTTCGATCATAAGCAAGATGTCCAGCGTGAAAAATATACACATCTGAAGATAATCCGCCACATCCTGCACCCATCTTCTCTTTGGCCTTCCTCTTCCTCTCTTCCCCTCCATTATTGTTTTCTCCAAACTATCTTGACATTTCAAGTGACCAAAATATATCAATTTTCTTTGTTTTATCGTCTTTAATAGCCAACCCTCTTCAATATTCAGCTCTTGAAGTATAGATGCATTTGTTCATTTCTTTACTCAAGATATTCTTAGAACTCGTCTATAACATTTATATTCAAAAGCATTTATGCGCTGTTCAGCTTGTTTAGTAAGTGTCCAGGTCTCACAGGCGTATATTGCAATGGGAAAGATGCATGCTCTTAAAAATCAAATTTTTGTAGTTCTATCTGTCCCACTCCATAATTTATTAAGTTGTTTTAGTTTTTGAAGAGCAATTGATAGTCGTCGTTTAATTTCTTTCATTGTGTCACCATTGTTGGTAATCAATGACCCAAGATATTAAAAATGTTCCACCACCTCCAATCTTTCCTCATTAACATATATTTCTTTCTCCACAATAGTGTTGTCTGTATGCATTATCTTTGATTTTGCTATATTAAGATATACGTTGTGATTTTCCCTATTTCTTTGGGTTGAGGTTATTAAGTTTTCTATACCAGTCTGTGGCCGGCTTCGTGACTTAGAGGTTATGACTTTTCTCCTTAATCTCGTATACTCTCGTCGGTAACGTGATGACGGTGAGAATCAGCAGTGTTTCGAATCGCATCGGTAACTTACGGGGTATGTGAGCCGGCAACTCAGAAAGCAATGGCAAACTACTGAGCGTAATCTTGCCAAGAAATCAACATACAGCTGAAAGATGCTGGTGTTGACAGCGATGTCCTGTAAAGTATATGCAAAAATAAAATTAATAAATAAATACCAGTCTGTGATGTGGATAGTAATACTGTATCATCAGCTTATCGAATCTATGGTATTTCTTGACCACTGATATTTAGGGCATCATATTGCTCCCTGGTTATATCATCTCTGACATTTCTCATTATATTTCCGGCGTACAGGTTAAACTAATAGGGTGGCAGCACACAGCCCTGACGGACTCCTTGCTTGATGTCAAACCTATCTGATGTCTCGCCATCTATTCTAACCATTGCTTGTTGGTCTAGATATATCATTTTCATGAGTTTTACTACATATGATAGAAAGCCCAGGCATATACCTCTCCATTATTGTTCTGTCCAAACTTTGGTGACGTTTTAAGTAACCAAAATAATTCAATCTTCTTTGTTCTATCATCTTTAATAGCCAACCTTCTTCAATATTCAGTTCTTGAAGTATGGATGCATTTGTTCTTTTCTTTATCCAAAATATTCTTAGAACTCGTCTATAACATTTATATTCAAAGGCATTTGTGCCCTGTTCAGCTTGTAAGTGTCCAGGTCTCACAGGCGTATGTTGCAATGGAAAAGATGCAAGGTCTTAAATATCTAATTTTTGTAGTTCCATCTGTGCCACCGCACAATTTATTCAGTTGTTTTAGTCTTTGAAGATCAATAGATATTCGTCTTTTAATTTCTTTCATTGTGTCACCATTGTTGGTAATCAATGACCCATGATATTTAAAATTTTGTAGAGGCCTCTGCACACGTAAATATCACGGGAAAATCAACGCGATCAAAGATTATGAATAACAATTATGATTCGGAGTGTATGCATAACTGGATCACCGAAATGCAAGGAAGTTTGTGCAATGTGCTGAGATTCTTCTTATTGATCTACGACAGGAGATTTGAACACTTACGGCGCTATCCGTGTGCACTAAAAGTGATCATCAACCAACCAAATGAAATACATTTCCCAGCTTGCACACCGCATGGCGTCTACTCTAAGGCCAACGTTCTTTAACTCCAGCCCTTTCAAGATCTCTCGGCAACACCAGCAACGGAATAATTACTAGAAAACTAGTTGGCGTTCACGCTTCCAGCGTCTCATCATATCCATCTTCATCATGCAAGGTCCTTTGTAGAACTTCGCTCTGGTCACAGCCCATTGAAAACACTGGATCTGTCTCTACTCCCCCTTTATTGGGCATTTTCGTGAGTAGGTTTTAAAAAAAAAATATTTTAATACCTACAGATTTCACAGAAACACCCAAGGGGAACAGTTGTCGTGACAATGACATTGACACGAGTGTATTACTGTCGAAGCGGCATACAGTGTGCTGCATGTAAACAAATAGTCTGCCACATTTCTGTAGTTTGCTCAGACCAAACGTAAAATATGCAACACACTATGCGTTGGCTGATTCAGAGACAATAGTTGATCACACACGGTGCGTTACTGAGAACAAGAAGAGCCGATGTCCTGTACCAATATTTCTATTGTTCGACTCCTGTCCCTGCTTCTAGAAACCATGCCTTCTATTATTTGTATTATGTTATTTTTCTCTCTAAACAATTGAGGCATTTAATATGGCCAAGTTATTTAAGTCAGAATGTTTATGAGCCAATTTACTTCGAACTTCATATCTAGCAGAATGTCAGTTGTTTTCTTCTTGAGTCTATGACACTCTAAGAGTGTTCCTGTAACACGTCAGCTCAACGGCCTCCTGCGCCTTCTTTATTGATTGTGAAATTGGCCATGCCCTACAAACGTATGTTGCTACGGAAAAGATTCATATTCTCAAAACTTACTTTTGTTTGTTTGTTCTTGTTGTTTCATGGGCAGGTAAGGGGAGATAACGCAGCAGTAGCATTAAGATACACATAATAAGAGTTGAGTTGAGTTGAGCTAAAAACCGACATCACTGCACACCGGACATTCCCATACGTGTTCTGCCCTCTCATTCAACAGCCAGCGAAGAGTCATACTACTAATCGTACCACCGCTATCTGATTGAAAGGTCTCCTGGTATTCCCTCTCAGTTTTGAGGATCTTCCAGCACCCCTGCCAATCCCCCGCAATCTCATTCTTTCCACACAAGGGTTTTCAGTTTGCCCCCCCCCCCCCCGCCCCCGAACATTCTATTAGAGTTGTGAAACATAGGCCCATTTCAAATATGTACCATCTGTCTTATTTATTGTGTCTTTTTGATTGAGCGGATCGAATTCATTGCACCGGGTTTAATCTCATTAGGCCCGGTCTCTTTCCGCAGCGAGACCTGCCGAAAGCTCACACAGAGCACTGAATTCCGTAGTTCCAGCGACGACCCCCAGGAGTCTCCTAGAAAAGATACCTGTTAGAGTGTCAAATGTCAAGTCACCACGCAAGAACATGCTATCAGAGTATGTGGAACAACCTCCCATGGCACATACTACATTTAGTGAGCATATGTTAGGCGTTCATATACTGAAATCACCGGCGTGGCTTAAGATGTATTCTTTCCTCGCCGTCAGTAGTCACCGGACAGTCACTAGATCATTCTAAATATTATCCGTTACCGATTTAATTAGGAGCCGACGCGTTGGCCTGATCGCTAGGAGGCTACGATGATAATGTCATGAGCAGGGTCGGACGAGAGTTTCACGCCTGCGTTTGTCGTCCGCTAAGAGAGGAAAAGAATGTACTCCTTTTCATCCGTCCATTCTGGTCTACACAAAGTGATGGTCTTTGAACAACTAGGGTTATAAATAAATAAATACAACAATTCAAAACAAGGTTTTCCCGTAGTGAATTTGAATAACGAAGACACAAACAATAGATTGCACGATTTATTGCCTGGCATATTTCGCTGCATCTCGTCAGGTACATACTGCAGAAATCACACAACTTACGTGAATTAACTAGATAAATCCTTCAAGTTGAAATATACACATATTCGCACAGTAATGTCACTTATCTACCACGGTAATTTTAAGCTGACTAACATGTTTTTCTGTTTGCACAATTCTGGCTTGCGTTGATAGATCATAATTGCTTCTGCAAATTTTAACAAGCGAGTATTTTGTGTGTTAAACAACACGCGAAAGGCAGTGTTTCTGTCCACCACATGGCCACTGTCGACGATGTGCCTGCCGATTGAAGACGCCGGGAGCTTCCGGTGTGTCGACCCCACGAGGCTAGCATCTCCTGTGTGTTGTATCTTGTTGACCCATTGAGCTATGTGTTCTAACACCCGTTTGTTAAGCTGTCTCTCTGTTCTACCAATGTAAGCGGTCTGGCATCTACATGTGAATTGGTAAATACAATTGTTTGTGGCGTACAGAGGAACAGGCTCTTTGACTGCTGGTGTAGGAATCGGTACGGTTTTAAATCTAATGACTGGAGTTGCCGCAAACGTGGACAATGAGCAGACAAGTTGAAAAACATATAATGGCAGTGTAATTGTGGTTTCTGAGGAAAATGCAAAGAATATCATACGCAGAAAGAAAAGAGAAAACAATGAGCAAATCCTGCAAGAGGCAAATGAAAACCGCAGACTGATTAGAGAAATTAGACGTAGACAGTCACATTTTTTGGGCACATTATGAGAAGTAATAAACTAGAGAACTTGGGGACAGCTGGCAAGATTAAGAGGAAAAGAACACGGGGATGGCAGATAAGTACATATTTGGATGGTCTGACCACGTGGCATGATCGGGACAACAACACAGAACTGATCCACTACTTTGGTGATCGTGTAAGATGGCGAAACATGACCGCCATGCTTTCCGGCACATGATGATGATGAATATGATGGTCCTAGCACCACATTGACTCAGAGAAGATTCCTGCTTTGGTTTTGGGTTTGTTTTTGTTTTGTGTTTTGTTTTTAATTATGTTGAATCAACACCAGAGTCGTACAGGTGACACAAAATGGAAGCTTTCTGCAGTAAATGAGGATCAAATCCGTACCTGTATCCTGTTAGGCAATAGCACTAACCAATGTGCCACCCTGACTCCTCTTTTAAGGCAAGTGGCTTCTAATAATTCTTAGCCACGTTAGAATTATCAACCACGTTAGGATTCTCAAACACGATATAATTTTTAACAACGTTAGAATTTTAAATCACGTTAGAATTCTCAACCACGTTAGAAATCTCAACCATGTTAAAATTCTCAACTATGTTATAATTCTCAACTAATTTGGAATTCTCAACCACGTTAGAATTCTCAGCTATTTTAGAATTCTCAACTACGCTAGAATTCTCAGCTACATTAGAATTCTCAACTACGTTAAAATTCTCAACCACTTTAGAATTCTCAGATACGTTGGAATTCTTAACCACGTTAGAATTCTCATCTTCTCAAGAATTCTTAACCACATTAGAATTTTCAAACGTTAGAATTCTCATTCACTTTAGAATTCTCAACAACGTTTAGAATTCTCAGCTATGTTAAAATTCTCAACATTACAATTCTCTCTGCAAAATCAACAAAAACATCAATCCCGTAACCATGACTTTATTGCATACAATACAACAAACATGCCATAAAAAATGATAATGAAGTACTCAGACACCGGCCTGAAAAAGGTGTCCAAAAGGGGTGCGTTAAGTCTTCATACCTTGTTTTTTCTCAGATGCAATCAAATATTATGGGCAATTTAGAGGATATGATAGGAATCCGCATCGGGAGGTTATGGCAGGCAATAATATAACATATTGCGATGACACAACATTGATTGCAACAAGCCGAACAGAATCTGCAACATTTGCTCATCGTCATCAGCATCAAGTGTTCTGCCTGCAGGCGTAGGCGTTCATGTCTTTCCGCATATCTCGGTCTTTGGTGTTCTGGATCAACTCTGCCGCTGATATACCGCCATGCCACCGTCCCAATCTGTCAGCATCATTTCTCTTGGTCGGCCTCTGCCTCTCTTCCTCTTGATCTGTCTAGTTGTCACGATGTTCTCCAATGCCTCTCTTCTCAGCAAGCCGTTTGTCTCTTTTTTATTGTTGCATATAATGTTTTTAGTTTCATGAGCCTCTTCCATGCAATCGCTGTTAGTTACTCTGGCAGTCCAAGGAATTCAGTAACATTCGTCTCAGGAACCACATCACTGTTGCTTCTAAGTTCTTCCTAATTTGTTCACTTATTTCTAAGATTCACTTCCATACAGCAAAACATGCGCTATATAGCATTTCGACACTCTCTTTCTTACATACAATGACAGTGACTCATTGCATAAGATACCATTTATTTTCTGAAGTGCAGCTTTTGCTTGCCCTATTTTGTCCTTAATCTCTGTTGTGCACCTTCTAACTGATGTTATAAATGTCCCTAGGTTTTTAAAATTATCCACTTGGTTAAGAATTAGTCCCGTCTTTTTTCCATTTAACATTTTGGAGATACCTTTTTCTTTGATTCACAGATGTTACTGTTTTCTTGATATTCAAGGAGTGTCCTTTCTTTGCACTCTCTGCTATTACAATGGTAGATATGGTTATTGTACAAAATGAACAACTAGGGTTTGAATTAAATTGTAAGAAAACAGGTTACCGTCGTCTTTAAGAAGAAAGAAATACCAGAATGCAACATACACATAAATGGGCATATTCTTTAAAATGTTAATCGGTACAACTATCTCGGAACAATCATAACATCCGATGAAAGTTGCCTTTTAGAGATTAAAACAAGAATCGCTTGACAAAAGAAGCCTTTTACAAGAAGGTGAACATACTGAGCAATGAAAATTGTCAATTGCAATGGGGAAAAAAAAGAGTTGAAGTGCTATATCAAACTATACTATTATATGCATGTGAAACAAGAATAATGAGCAGGCAAGCGGAGAAACATATAATAGTTTTGGAAATGTGGTAAATGAGTAAACTACAAGGAATACTATAAACGGACAAAAATAAGCAATGAGCAAGTCCTAGAAAAAAACAAATGAAAACCATAAATTGATTCGAGACGTTAAACGTTGACAGTCAATATTTTTAGACAAGTTATTAGAAATTACAAACTGAAAAACTTAGTGAGAACTGACCAAATTGGTTGGAAGAGAGCAGAAAGGGGGGGGGGGGGGAGACATATAACTATCTGGCTATGGCATATCCGCGAGACAAGAACGCAAACCTGCTTTTAGAATCTAGTGAAAATGTGAGATAGCACATGATGATGATTACAAGATACCAGCAGATATTTTATGAGTTTAGATATATGAAGGTAATGAACCATTCTACACACTGTGTGGTGTGTTGATCATGTGAGATAGCACATGATGATGATTACAAGATACCAGCGGATATTTTATGAGTGTAGATATATGAAGGTAATGAACCATTCTACACACTGTGTGGTGTGTTGATCATGTGACGTTAGCCCTGTGTGTTTATAGACAATCGTCATTAGACAGCTGATGTGGTCAGTGTCACACATACCGCCTTTACTTCCCAGTACATTTCTTCTGATCTATTTTACGCTGGGTCGACTTAGGCACCCAGAGCAATTTTTAAAATTCAACTTGTTGGGGATTCGACCACATGTGCGCCAGGTGCGACAGGCGTTCGTGGTAGCCACTGACCCAGCGAGACTGTTTTAAGAATAGATCAGAAACTAATAGATTTCTTGAAAATGCTTTTCAAATACTACCATGTTCTTCTTATTTATGATCTCTCCTGTCATGACAATACCGCAAGGTGGCGCTCTCGTGAAATTGAAGTTTCTGTTTACTTTCATAAGGCTTGGCGTTTCATGTTGATTCAGAGGGCCAATAAATTTTTTTTGTAAAAAATACTAGCTATTGCGCATGCGCAAACGGCTCGATCCTCACGACCCCTATGTGGGGAATTGCTTAAAAACCACTTTGTGTCCTGAAAAAAAAAATGATTTTTCCGTTGTCACACTTGTCCATGAACTTTATAATACACTACATGCTAGCTATGACCTTCCCTTGCACGAACTAATATCTAGAGGATGAATTATAGAGAGGTCTTTGAAAACCATATTTGAAAATGTCCTTGGTACGTTTTGTTATAACTCTAGAAATAAATTGAATTGATACAGATAATTAATTGTTCAAATAAATACGAAACAGCAATGGCAATAACTTGACAAGCCACGCCGAAATGTTTCGCATAAAGTTAGTTTATTTAGCGGTAAATGAGGGTGTGATGATGATCTATGTCCATGTCGTAATAAATCCCTGTTAAAACTACTTAGTGAAGAGATGCGTTATACCTCATAACTCATATAATATCAACATCATGTAGAGAAGCATTATACCACATAACTCATGTTACATCCACATCATGTAGAGAAGCGTTATACCACATAACTGATGAAACATCAACATCATGTAGAGAAGCGTTCTACCACATAACTGATGTAACATCAACATCATGTAGAGAAGCGTTATACCACATAACTGATGTAACATCAACATCATGTAGAGAAGCGTTATACCACATAACTGATGTAACATCCACATCATGTAGAGAAGCGTTATACCACATAACTCATGTTACATCCACATCATGTAGAGAAGCATTATACCACATAACTGATGTAACATCAACATCATGCAGAGAAGCGTTATACCACATAACTGATGTAACATCCACATCATGTAGAGAAGCGTTATACCACATAACTGATGTAATATCAACATCATGTAGAGAAGCGTTATACCACATAACTGATGTAACATCAACATCATGTAGAGAAGCGTTATACCGCATTACTTGTGTTACATCAACATCATGTAGAGAAGCGTTATACCACATAACTGATGTAACATCCACATCATGTAGAGAAGCGTTATACCACATAACTGATGTAACATCCACATCATGTAGAGAAGCGTTATACCACATAACTGATGTAACATCCACATCATGTAGAGAAGCGTTATACCACATAACTGATGTAACATCCACATCATGTAGAGAAGCGCTATACCACATAACTGATGTAACATCCACATCATGTAGAGAAGCGTTATACCACATAACTGATGTTACATCCACATCATGTAGAGAAGCGTTATACCACATAACTGATGTAACATCCACATCATGTAGAGAAGCGTTATACCACATAACTGATGTAACATCCACATCATGTAGAGAAGCGTTATACCACATAACTGATGTTACATCCACATCATGTAGAGAAGCGTTATACCACATAACTGATGTTACATCCACATCATGTAGAGAAGCGTTATACCACATAACTGATGTTACATCCACATCATGTAGAGAAGCGTTATACCACATAACTGATGTAACATCCACATCATGTAGAGAAGCACTATACCACATAACTGATGTTACATCCACATCATGTAGAGAAGCGTTATACCACATAACTGATGTAACATCCACATCATGTAGAGAAGCGTTATACCACATAACTGATGTAACAATCACATCATGTAGAGAAGCGTTATACCACATAACTGATGTAATATCAACATCATGTAGAGAAGCGTTATACCACATAACTGATGTAACATCAACATCATGTAGAGAAGCGTTATACCGCATTACTTGTGTTACATCAACATCATGTAGAGAAGCATTATTTTTAAAATAATCGTCATCGTTTAATTTAAAAGTCTGCAAAGTCGTTTATAATTTAGGTCCATTTTTGGGAAGTTTTTATATTCTCCCCTTTCTTCGTTCTCTTTCGTGTTAGTACTAAGCAGGACTAGTTATATTTTCCTCTATCTGCTCTTCGGGTTCGGTTGGGTGTTATGGGGCTGACGCTGACCGGCATTTTCATTGCTGTGTTGAATTGGTCCTGATGAGGACAGGTCCTTAGGAGGACCTGCCAGATTCAGTAGCCTCCCAGCTGTTCATTGCTTACTCTAAAAGGACTAGTCTTAAACTCATTTAGCCTCATAAGGACTGTTGCAGTCCGCACAAGGGCTGTTGTTGACTGGATATTCGTCGTGATCCGGTGGACCATCCCCCAGAGAGTATCAGGAAAGTTAAGGCCCGAAACATTTATGGAAGGGGGACAACTTCTGACGATCAGATGTCTCATGTCGTACTTGCTACGCGGCAGAGTTGTGTACTCTGTATTGGCAAATGTACACCATGATGAGTCAATAACTTGGAGTCTGCTGATCTCTTCTACTCATTTTAATGATGGTTGTAATCTCCCTTTGATTGTACTCTGACGAATGGGACGGCGTCAACTACTTCACAAACATGTCATATTTAATAATGACATAAAGAGAGAGAGAGAGAGAGAGAGAGAGAGAGAGAGAGAGAGAGAGAGAGAGAGAGAGAGAGAGAGAGAGAGAGAGAGAGAGAGAAATTAAAGAACTGATAGACAAATGAAGTAATAAAGTCGTATAAACAATAAGAAAATGCCTGAGTGGCCAGAAGTCCTTTATCTCACACACTAGCTGTCACTGCGGCCATTTTTATTGACCAATATCAAAGACGAGGCAGACGCAATCGGCGCCTTGTTGCGACCAATCACCCTATCCTGGTACAGCTGTCTATGGCCTTATTGGACGGTGATGAAAGCGAGACATGACAATTGCCCCGAACGTGGCCGGTCGTCATTCTTCAATTAGCCACGATCGTGACTTGGCCTGGCAAAGACACGCTCAGACAGAGAAAATGATAACCGCAATACTTTTTTTTCCGTACTGATAGACACTCCTTAAATAAACGTCTAAGATGGGGAGATTTCGTTTATCTATTACTACTGTGCCGGTCTCTCTGGTCTAGAGGTTACACGAGTTTCTCTGTAATCTCGTATACTCTCGTAAGTAACGTGACGTTGCGCGAGAATTGGTAGCGGTTCTCTCCGCTTCGGTAACTTACGGGGTATTGAGCCGGTCGATCAGAAAGCAACGGCAAACTACTGAGCGTAATCTTGCCAAGAAATCAACAATCAGCTGAAAGATGCTGATGTTGACAGCGATGTTCTGTAAAAGGAAATGTGAACAAGAAATCAAAAATGACTACTGTCAGATATGTTAATGAAACATGGGGATGTCGCTTCTCTGGGGCATGGCTCGCTGTTGACATTCTATTTCATAATCTTTACTAGGTCGGGAACTGCTTTCATCATCATCATGTGCCATACCGATGAGCGATACTACTATCATCATCAATATAATCATCAACATATTATGCCACTCCAACAAGCATGGGCGGTCATAGTTCGCCATCTTATTCGATCACCAGGTCACCAGATCAGATATGTGTTCTTGTCTCGATTATACCACGAGGCAAAGCCATGGAGATATTTACCTCTCTGCCTTTCCCTTGCTTATTTTCCATACATTTTGTCAGTGATTACTAAGTTTTCTAGTCTATTTCTTCTCACAATGTACCCAAAAATGTTGACTGTTTACGTGTAATTTCTCAAATAATTTCAGTATTCGTGTGTTTCTTGTTGGACTTGCTTATGCTTTTTTCTGTCCGTCCATGTTATTCTTTACAATTTCCCCAGAAACCACATGTCTACTGTCATCAGACATCTATCGCCTCGTCTGCTTATTGTCCATATTACAGTCATTATGAAATGCCTTGCCGACTGGCGTGGACGCTCATGTTATCCTACATCTTGCGATCTCCAACAACATGTTCGTATGCTAACACCTTTATGCGTCAAGCCATCAGGCTGTCAATAATCCTATATGGCTGTCTCCCTCTGTCTGTCTGTCCACAAATATTTCCAGTTGTCACACTTTCCAGTGTTTCTTGCTCTTGACGTGGCCACAAATGACGATTGCCCCTTTTTAGTGTTTGTGATACCTGCTTCTATATTACAGTCTCTTTCAAATCATTTAGATTACTCATTTTTCCTTTTAATAAATTTACAGCATGTTTCTGCAAAACTGCCACTCTGATGTCTCAAGGAATGTTTAAGCTTGTTTACTAATTGTCCATGATTCACATCCATAGTTTATAAATGGTTCTATATAACACGGAAGAAGTCTTTTTCTTGCTTCCATTTACAGGGAATACCATAGTATAGTCTTGATAATAAAAATAATCGTTAAAAGTTACATCTTGAATCACTGTATGAAATCTGACAGACAGATAAAAATGTTGGACCGCAAATCTCAGCCACTCTTGCCTATTTCACTGGTAGTAAACAGCAAGCAACAACACCCGTGTCTTACAGGACCCATAAGGCTAGCTAAGAATACTAATACTATAGCCTACCATGCATATCGATACAGGAGACTAATTTACTGAGCGTGCATCAATTATTTAGAAACAATTACCAGAAAAAGGTTGAATGGTTTATGGTCTGGCATATTTCGCTGCATCTCGACAGTGCATATTGTATAATTATATTTCATATGAAGTGCTGTTTGAATGTGGGGCACTTGTTATACTCAGCATAATCGCAAATTAAACATGAAGCTTTTCTGTCTGCACAAAATTGGTTGACACTGTCTAATTGCTATAGCCTCTGTATATTTGTGTAATCGTTTATTATCCGTCGAATACAACTTACGAAAGCCTTTTCTTTGTTAACTTTGTGGCCGCAAAATAATAGAAGTTGACAGATGGTCAAGCTTGACAGTTTATTACCTGTCGACTGCACCAGGATTCCTGAAGACTGAATTACCATAGCTCTAAAAAGCAATTGGGAGCCGTGGTAGCGTAGTGACTAGACACTCGTCTACCTTCATGCTTGTCAGGGGTTCGAATCGCATTGTGGTGGATTCGAATATTTAAATGTGACCTGGGTTCTTTTGTTGACCCAGCCAAAAATGGGTATTAGGAAATGTCTAGAACAGTAAAGGTGGCCGGCGTGATGCTGGCCATATCAGCTACGAGTGCCGTTTGGTGTATACAAATATGAGCCTAGCAATATATGCCAAAATGCGCTTGAAGGCGTGTAAAAAAAGGGGGGGGGAGGTGTTCTTTACTTACTACAACAATTATAACGTCGCGAACACAAACGTCACCTTTAGTGATCAGCAATGCACAATTCATCGATGGCCGGGAAACTGACCAGCAATTGACCGGTTGCAGATAACTGGACGAGTGGTTACCAGTATTTCAGCTACTGGTAACTTGATGAGCCACCGACTTCTGGTTTCTATTTCTGTCCATCACGAGGAGGATCAATGTGATTCATCATATTTCCGCGTGTTGTTGTGAGGGGGCTGTCAATTAATTATTTGTGGCCACGAGCTATTCTGTTATGTAAGATATGTCTGTGTTAGGGGAGGAATGGGCGGGTGGTTTGGGGGTATGGTGTCCTTGGATGAATTGAAAGTATTTTGGTTCATATATGATGATTGGTACCTGACCTTCATGACATAGTTTGAAAGATGGGGGAATACCTCCTCATAGGACAACGCCTGGGCTGAATTTAGAGACCATGTGTTGCCCCGTGCAGCGTGGTCCCTCTCTCGGCCTGACTAGGTTACTCCAGTGGAAAGGTAACACCAATACGTCTGGAACAAGATAAGCCGGAAAAGTTGCCGAATCAGCAAAGCAATGTAGGAACTTCCACTCTAGACCATGTGCCGACCAAGGCTAAGGGCCTAGTCTGCCGTGCCATGACATTTAGTCTTTAGGTTGCACTTCCTCACAATAGAGTAAAGCATGTACCCTCGCTTCAACGCCCGAAATCGTTGGAACAATGTGGGGCTTCGGGTTTGGTGAGCAGTAGTAATAGGAAGCAGGTAGTACCGTTTATTGCCATACGGTAGTTCAGTCATATATGGCTAAGACCTGACTAGTAGTTCATAAAGAGATGAAGCATAATTTATACCACAATATTGGACACCATCATCATCATGTGCGATGCCCATAAGCTCGCACTACAAGTTCCCCATTTTACACGATAACCAGAGTCTTGAATCAGGTATGTGTTCTTGTCACGATTATGCCATGTGGTCAAGCCATCCGGGTATTCATCTGTCTTTTTCTTGCTCTTTTCCCATTCATTTTGCCAAATCTCACTATGTTCTCCAGTTTATACCTCCTCGTAACTTGCCCATAATGTCTAAAATGTCTTGACTGTCCACGTCTAAACATCTTGACTGTCCACACTAAAAATCTTGACTGTCCACGTCTAAAAGTCTTGGTTGTCCACACTAAAAATCCTGACTGTCCACACTAAATATCTTGACTGCCCACACTAAATATCTTGACTGTCCACACTAAATATCTTGACTGTCCACACTAAATATCTTGACTGTCCACACTAAATATCTTGACTGTCCACACTAAATATCTTGACTGTCCACACTGAATATCTTGACTGTCCACACTAAATATCTTGACTGTCCACACTAAATATCTTGACTGTCCACACTAAATATCTTGACTGTCCATACTAAATATCTTGACTGTCCATACTAAATATCTTGACTGTCCATACTAAATATCTTGACTGTCCGCGCTAAATATCTTGACTGCCATACTAAACATCTTGACTGTCCACATTCCAAATCTTGACTGTCAACATTAAACATCTTGACTGTCCATACTAAATATCTTGACTGCCCATGCTAAAAATCTTAACTGCCCTCACTAACAATCTTGACTGTCAACGTCTTACAATCTTGTCTGTCCGCGTCTAAACATCATGACTGTCCACGTCTAAATATTATGACTACGTCTAAAAGTCTTGACAATCCGGGTCTATAAATCTTGACTGTCTACTTCATGACCCAACAACACGGAGGAAAACAACCCCATAAATGATAAATTCCGACTTCCTCATCCCGTCCTATTCTCTGAGGTTAGTATGGGCAAAGAGCCCTTTTCATACCATCGGGTACATGCCGCTAATCGCTATATGTGTAGACCAATCAGCTATCGATTGGTGGTGGGCTTAATGTCATGAAGGGCTGCCTTTACTTCCCATGAAAATTTCGAGTAGCTATTTTAGGCTAAGTTGACATGGCTGTCTGGAATACACAATAATTCTTAACTAGAAGAGGATTCGAAAACGTGGCCTTCGGACTGGCAGGTAGGGTTGCTAGCTACATCGCTACAACGGTCGCCTGTCTTGATGTCATCACCCCTTAAAAAGGAAGCAATCAAAGTAATAATTATCTGGGACTGGCCCTGAATAAAAGTAATACATATTTTTCAGGGCTAGTCCCAGATAATTATTACTTTGGTTGCTTCAGTTCCTAAAATTATTAGTTTGATTGCTTCAATATCAGAACATTATTATTTTGGTTGCTTCAATACCAGAAAATTATTACTTTGATTGCTTCAATCGCAGAATATTATTACTTTGATTGCTTCAATCCCAGAACATTATTACTTTGATTGCTTCAAATACAGAACATTATTACTTTGATTGCTTCAAATACAGAACATTATTACTTTGTTTGCTTCAATCACAGAACATTATTACATTGATTGCTTCAATCCCAGAAAATTATTACGTTGATTGCTTCAACCCCAGAAATTATCACTTTGATTGCTTCAGTCCCAGATAATTATTACTTTGATTGCTTCCTTTTTAAGGGGTGATAACATCAAGACAGGCGACCGTTGTAGCGATGTAGCTAGCAACACTGCCTGCCAGTCCGAAGGCCACGTTATCGAATCCTCTTCTAGTTAAGAATTATTTTGTATTCCAGACAGCCAAGTCAACTTAGCCTTAAATGGCTACTCGAAATTTTCATGGGAAGTAAAGGCAGCCCTGTTTCTATGTTGTCGTTATGTGGACGATATATTATTCATAACAGAGACCAGACAACAAGCAGAATCGTTCTGCTTCAGCATGAACCAAGCCAACAAGAACATCTCTTTGGCTGTTGACCACGAACATAACAACACGTTATTATTCTCTGACAACCTAATCCGACGTCGAGAGGATGGTACCATCCAAACTGCAGCCTAACGAAAAGAAGCATGGGCTCAATATAAGAATTTCAATAGCTTTTTACCTATCCAATATAAGCATGGCCTGGTCGGATCCTATTTAATCGAACCAGACAGATTCGCTGCGATGACACAGTAAAAGGGAAACTGGACTTCAACAAGCGTCATTGCCAGCCATCTAAACAGACCCTTACAGCAAACTTTAAGTAGTTCTTCACCTGACCTTACGTGGGGACGATTTAATGAAATGAATATACGATCGACTGAAAACAGTAATAAGCCAAACATTGTTTGTTTGCCAACCAATCATCAGGTATACAACTTACATTGGTAGAACGAAAAAAAAAAGAAGAGCAAATCCAGTAGCCGAACACATACCAGTTTGAGTGGATAAGAAAGTTAATCAGTTTCCAGGAATCCCTGTGCAGTTGAAAGGCTATAAAATGTCCCCCTCGTCGATTTCTCAACAGCTCATAAACTATAGCCATAACGTGAACAAAGAAAAAACGTTTCGTATATACCGTATTCGTCGAACAATAAACGATTGCTCAAATATAGGGGACGTTAGCAATTAAACGATTCCAGCCGGTTTTATGCAACCAGAGAGTTCGTGTTGAATTTGAAATTACCGTGAGGATAACAGATGATCTACATTCGAACATTACCTGTGACTATGTGTTTTAATTATTTGAACTAAAGTATTATTCATGTATTCATTTCATACGATATATAACTCTGCAATATGCGCATGGCGAGATGCAGCGTAATATGCCAGACAATAAATTGTGCAAAATATTGTTGTTGTTGTTTTTGTTTTTGGCTTCTGTGTTTAAATTCACTAAGAGAAAGCTGAAGTTGTTTTAGTAAACGATACTCTCCAATATTGTGTTCTTGACAGACAGATCTATGTGTTCTAATTTGTTTCTAAAATTTCTTTGACTACTATACGTTTCTAGACTAACATTGCTTTCCTTCTTGGCAGTGACCATACTGGTCGGCGACCGTAGCCATTTTCTCTTTACAGTGATCCTATGTATTCCTTTACAGATATCTTGTGTCTATCTTTACAGAGATCCCGTGTCTACCTTTACAGAGATCCTATGTCTATACTTACAGAGATCATATGTATATATTTACAGAGATCCTTTATTTATCATTATAGATTATTATATTGGCACCTTGCCGTCTTGACAGACGATAGTTTGTTACATTGTGCTTCAACAATAAATAATAATTATTACAGAGATCCTTTAGATGTCATTACATAAATCCTATGCCTATCTTTACAGATATACTAAGCCTATCTATACAAAGATCCAATGTATATCTTTACAACGATCCTATCTATATTTACAGAGATCCTAAGCATATCTTTACAGAGATCCTATGTTTATTATTATTAAAGAGATTATTTATATATTATTACAATAATCATATGTCTATATTTGCAGCGATCCTATGTCTATCTTTACAGAGATCCTATGTATATCTTTACAGAGATACTATGTCTATCTTTATAGAGATACTATGTCTATCTTTACAGAGATCCTATGTCTACATTTACATAGATCCGATGGATGTCTTTACAGAGATTCTATGTCTATCTTTGCAGAGATTCCATGCATACCTTTACAGAGATCTCATGTCTATCCTTCAAGAGATCCTACGTCTATCTTTACATAGATCCAATATCTATATTTACAGGGATCCTATGTCTGTCTTTACAGAGATCCTGTGTATATCTTTACATAGATCGTACGTCTATCTTTACATATATCCTATGTCTCTCTTCACAGAGTTTCTATATCTATCTTTACAGAGATCTTCATAGAAATACTATGCCTTTATTTACATAGATCCTATGTCCATCTTTATACAGATCATATATCTATCTTCACAGATATCCTATGTCTATCTTTACAGTGATCCTGCGTTTCTATTTACAGAGATCCTATGTCTATCGTTACATAGATTCTAAGTATATCTTTACAGAGATACTATGCCTACTTTTACAGAGATCCTATGTATATATTTACCTAGATCCTGTATCTATCTCTACTGAAACTATGTCTATCTTTACAAAACTCCTATGTATATCTTTACTTAGATCCTATGCCTATCTTTACAGAGATCCTATGTCTATCTTTACAGAGATCCTGTCTATCTTCGTAAACCTGGAAATAAATATTTTTACAGGAATGTTCCCATCGATTGTGTTAACATTGCTAAAAGTGTGTATTAGACAAATTGAGTTATTTGCAAGGAAATATAATGCAAATAGCTGCATTGTTATTACTTTTTTTGTAATAAACAAATTGAGGGAACATTTTGAAGCAAGTTTATATGGCAATTCATGCGTATCTTTTTCTATTGTAAGCGACAGGTGGAGAGGAAGGAGAGGGAGAAGGAGGTGGAGGAGGAGGAGAAGGAGGAGGAGGAGAAGGAGGAGGAGGAGGAGGAGGAAGAAGAAGAAGAAGAGGAGGAGAAGAAGAAGAAGAAGAAGAAGAAGAAGAAGAAGTTTAAAAAAAATAAAGGATCTCTTTATACGCCTGAAGGCCTAGTGGGTACATGGTGCGAGATCCATATTGAGACCTATCTGCTTACTAATAGTATTGTGATCAACATCACACCAAGACACATCATGGTGCCCGGCTTAGGCTGGGTTTACTTTGGAGCCCAGGTCAATTTGTAAAAAAGTCTTCCTCGATGCGGATTCGAATCAACGACCACCGGGCCATAGGGTGAGGGTCTAGCCACTACACCACATCGGCTCCGTCTATCTACCATAAGATAGCAATGGATTTTGCCAACAGGAAGTAAGCAATACAAATGAGAGTAGATGACCCTTTTACTTACCTTGATGTGTATTGGATATTTGGTGCTAGCCCAATGTTTGTATAGACCAGTGGTTCTCAACTGTCAAAGACTGCAATAGAAGGGGCGGAGGTATGCCCCAGGAGAGTACACCAACGGGAAGAGTGGTCAACCTCAAATAGAATAGAGGTGATGTAGGGGCAGGGTAGGTGAGAGAATAGGGGACTATTAACTAGTTCTCTCATGAGACACGGAGACGGTGACCAGATAGTCAGCACTCTGGTCACGACAGAATCACGCCTACATAATAGCCACGATTGCAAATCACCAAGAGACAGCTAATGTAAGCGTGCCAAGCATCACGGCACGCTTACGTCAAGGACGTGTCAAGGTCCCTCCCGCGTGGTGTGTAACCACGGGAAGCCAACTAGTCAGACGGGGACTGACAATTGTAGAGAGCAGATCGTTAGATACTGATGGGAGTTTTTGTGTAACCAAATAGATAGAGATAGCGTTAGAGTTTAGGAAACTAGTGATAGGCAATTCTGTGGCTTTGTGTGTGGTTTGATAGCGACTGTTATGTACTTGTAAAGAGCCTACGGCAATAAAATGTACCATGTAATTCCTTTCACACGACTTGCAAGTTTCTTGTGTGGTGTAAAAGGAGTAATCCGATGATGCCTGTCACATGAGTTGTTGACAGGCAAGGATTAATGTGGTGTCAGAAGTGTGGCTTGGACGAAAGTTCAAGCTAATACACTCACCCACGGCTCTTGACTAAGGTTACAAATAGTGAAGTAGTGAATTTAATTTGTGTCAGTAACGATGACGTGTGCAAACTAGGTCAAGTTGCTAACGAAACGGTGCCTATCGTGACGAAATATTGTTTATTTGTGTTTACTAAAATATTATATACTGAAATCATGTGTTCTTCAAAGTTGTAAGTATTGATATTGTTATTTTCTTTATTTATTCATGTAATTATTCATATAATTATATATTTATTTATGAATAACTATCAACTATGATTCATGGCGGAGCGATACACAGCCAGCAACATTATCGATTTGTGGAAGCTAAAAATAGCGCTGCGCCTCTGACGTATTCCGACTGACGAACAGCTGGTCTGCGCCATTTGCATTCAGCGTCTCACTGTTTACAGATTTCCAAGCTGCTGCCCGCCTGAATCTTTACTTTATACAACCTATTATTTGTTTATTTCAAGTAGTAATTGAATATATTTATTTATTTAAACAATATTATTATATTTTTATTTATGTCAAAACAGTTATTGAATTTTTTGTTTCGTACTTTTTCTTGTGGTTACCATCAGGAGGGCACTACTTTCGGTCACTACTTTCGGGCACTACTATCGGCTGCAACGCAAGTCCTTACAAAAATGTTAGGTATTAAACAACATTTTACAACAGCATACCATCCAGCCAGCAATGGAATAGTAGAAAAAATTAACGGAGATCTTAAGCATATGCTGGCTAAAGTGACAGCAGAAAACCCAGCTGATTGGGATACACTGTTACCAACAGTGCTGTTCGCTTATCGGGAGATTCCCCATTCAAGCACGGGTTTCTCACCGTTTGAATTAGTGTACGGGGCTAACCCACGGGGACCCCTAACCATTTACCATCAGGCAATAACTAATTCTATCGAAATTCCCACACCAAAAACACCTTACGAAATGGTGACAGAAACACGAGACAAAATCATGAAATCGTGTATTATAGCTAAGGCAGCTTTGGAGAGGAAGGGTCAAATCTACCGCCAATATGCAAACAAAGGTGCAAGAACAATTGATCTTGAACCAGATCAAGACATACTTTTGTTACTTCCAGACAAACGAAATTTATTATTGACCTCATGGCAAGGGCCATTCAAGGTGGTACGTAAAATTTCAGATGCTGACTATGAAATATCAATAAACGGACACTTAAAGATATTCCATGTCAACATGCTGAAACCTTACTTTTCACGACAAGAGACAGGTGTAGAGACAGACGAACATAGTGCACCCACACCTAGTGATCAGACGACAGACGTACACAACGCAACTACACTAGTTAGCGAGACTGGCAATTCCGACGATATCCATACATCAAGTGAGAATACAGAATACGCACTTAGCACCACCACCGTACTGAATCAGGTAGACGACGACGGTATGGAACTACCCGTTCCCATTGTAGACAAGACGGCGACATTACATAGCATACGTATAGAACAGGGACTCACAGACAGTCAACGACGACAACTACTAGAATTAGTAACAGAATACAAAGACATATTTTCTGACATTCCAGGTAGGACGGACAGAATCGAGCACTCCATTCTTCTTTCGGACTCAAAGCCTATTAAATGCAGGCCGTACTCTATCCCACTCAGCTATAGAGAAAGTCTAAATAAGGAAATTCTTAATTTAGAAGCTAGTGGGATTATCCAGAAATCTACATCTGAGTACTCCTTTCCAATCGTCCTAGTTAAGAAAAAAGACTCCACAATTCGTCTGTGTGTGGACTATCGAAAACTCAACAACGTCACTAAGATCGACGCAGAACCCATTCCTTCCTGCGAAGATCTTATCCTTGACATGTCCACCTCCAAAATCTTTTCTAAATTAGATCTTACTAAGGGATATTGGCAGGTCCCTATGCAGACTGAATCTATTCATCTGACTGCGTTTTCAACTCCTTTAGGACTTTACGAGTGGCGTTTTCTTCCTTTCGGACTTCGAAATGCTCCTGCCACTTTCGTACGCTTAACTAGAGATCTACTGCATGGAGTGACGAATACAGTGACTTATATAGATGATATATGTGTCCATACTGATGACTGGACAACACACTTACTGAAACTAAGACATGTCTTTGATAGGTTGCGACTCTTCGGTCTCACTGTCAAACCGAGCAAAGTTGAATTGGGCCTAAAAGAAATTGACTTTTTGGGCCATGTCATTTCACAAGGTCAACTTAAGACTGACAATAGAATTATTACAAAAATTATGAACCTGACCATGCCTACCACAAAGAAACAGGTCAGAAGCCTTTTGGGGCTAGTAAATTACTATAGTAAATTTATACCAAATTTAGCGGAAATTACAAGTGTATTTTCCAATGTTTTAAAAGCATCTGTAAAATTAGATGTCAAAGATGCATTATTAATTTCTGCATTGTCAAAATTGAAAATCCTTTTTAGTAATGTACCTATCCTCCGCTTGCCTAATCCTATGCTCGTTTATTATCTTAGGACAGATGCCAGCAGAATCTCCATCGCTGCAGTACTAGGCCAATTTTATGAGGGCATCGTCCACCCGATTTGCTACGTGAGCCGTAAGATCACACCTGCTGAGTCCAGATATTCCATATCAGAGTTGGAAGCCCTAAGCGTCATCTATGCGGTGAGAAAGCTCCATCGATTTCTAGCGGGTGTGCACTTCATTGTCCAGACTGACAACTCCCCAATCACGGTCATACAAACGGGTGTCCATCGGAATGACCGTATATACAGGTGGTCGCGGATTCTTCAAAACTATACTTTTAGTATAGAACATATTAAGGGTAAGGACAACATTCTGGCTGATACCCTTAGTCGACCATCTGAGGTAGAAATACCAGAGATTCCACATAGGTGTGTAGAGTAATAATTGGTAAAATTAGTACAGTATAGTATTCTATGTAAAATAGTGTATGAATACATAGACATTGTGTGCTAAACTATGTACTAAGAACAGTGATCTACCATGTGTCCGTAGACATCAAAAGAAGAACTGTGCTCCGAAAAACAAATATATCACCGTGTGAACTGGAACAGCTCGTTAATGACTAAGCTCCATATGTGTCCGGTGAATCATTTGTGTTAAGCAAAGAAAAACTGTGTCAGAACTGTCCATAAATACAGACACTTAGAATACGGGTCTACGACACAAGCGAACTCTACAGATGTCATACCAATAGGACACAATTATGACTGTGTATTGTATTTAATATACCCAGGACAAATGTAGTTATACAGTATGCCAATGAAAGCAATTTCTGAACATTGGAGCAACAACCAACCTGAGTATGTGAATACTATGTATATAAATACTTATTGTGATATGTATTATAATATTTTAATAGTGTGATAAATTATAGGTAGAATAGGTAACTGTAATTTACACTTAGAGTTAGGAAATAAAATAGTTTTTATTTTTGTTTAGTAGTTTACATAAATCATTACTTTACCCACCTACTTACTTTAAAAGTAGAATAGATAGTAGTTTGGGTAGAAATAGTACCATTTAGGTTATTACATTCCACTTTGTTTCATTTCAGTTGCTTTCATTCCATGAACCATTCCATTTAACAAACATCATCAGTTATTATTATGATTAATTTACACCATAATAGGATAAAAATGTTAGACAATTAAATATACATCATTTACACCATTTAGATTAAGAATATCAGTCATATATTTTTTTTGTTTAATGAAAAACATCAGTTATAATTTTGTCATATTTCAAATTACCCATGTTAGAAAGGTACATAATTTATTGTCACATTACCCATTTTAGAAAGGTACATAATTCATTACATTTCACAGTACCCATTTCAGAAAGTTACATAACTCATCTCACATCAATTTCATTTTAAATAATTAGATTACATCCCTTAAATTAGATAAATATTAGGATTAATGTAAGCATATCTTAGGATTAATGTAACAAAATAGGTTAAATTAGTTAACACATTAAATACACATTTATAGAAGTAGTACGAGTATATCAGTAGTTAGAGAATTATTACAGTAAAATATAGTGGGTCATAAGACCAAGGGTATAAACCATCAACCCTTTGTTCTTACATGTAAATATGTTGTATATACATGACTCGTGCAGCAATTTACGCACAGTCATTCAGCTCAACTTTTTCAAACTGAGCCAAACTTGTACAGTGTCACTCCAAGGTTTTTACATAAATGGGAGGGTAAAAGATGTGTGACAGAAGTGAAAGTAAAAGATGTGTGACAGAAGTGTGAATGTGGGAGCGAATGAAAAATATAGAACGAACGAACGAACAAACTTTATTTTCAAAGGGTTAAGAATTGGGCACGCAGGCCCGTCTAACATCCTGCCCTTCTATCACTCTCTTTCATACATTATTTCATTCACACATCATTCAAGGCTAACAAAGAACAGCAACAATATAAAAGATATGCATTATAAAGGCATGGGCAAAATGCAAACATCAAAAATACATGACACAGTAATACTAGATAATGGTCTGACACTTGTTATTAGCCATGTGGAATATACTGGCCTACAAAAAGGGGATTGGCTGTTATACTAGGGTTTTGTTATTATTATTATTATCTCAATTATTAAGGGGGAAGGTAATCCGTATTGAGATAGTGTTCGAATAATTTGCGATTATATGAATAGGGATTGGTGATGTCTTTGATTTCTTGTGGAAGATTGTTCCACAGCTGAGCTGCAGAGTACGTTAAGCTTGTTTTGTATAAGTCAATCCTAGGCTTCGGAATGTGTAGTATATTTAAACGTTTACTGTGTCTAGCATTATATTTAAACAATGGCCAAAGGTAATTTGGGGCATTCCGATGCAGGATTTTGTGAATTAGTTTAGCTTTATTGAAAAGCAGGCGTTTGCGGAATGGTAGTAACTGAAGGCGTTTATACAGGCTAGGATTGTCAGATAAATGTTTGCTATAAATTAGACTCATGGCCCGTTTCTGGAGTGAGTAAAGTCGCTTGGTGTTTGAATTAGAACAACCGTCCCAGATTGTAGAGCAGTAGTCAAAGTGTGTCTGTATATGAGAAGTATAGAATAGCTTCCTTGTGTCCTCATCAAGGAAGTTTTTAATCTTGGCGAGTTGGTAGACTTTTTTCGCTGTTTGTTTAATAAGCGCTTGAACGTGGGAATTAAAGGTTAGGTTTCTATCAATGATTAGGCCTAATGTTTTGTGCTCAATTACACTTTCTACTGGCATGTTATCGATGTGAAGTTGAAGTGGTGTGTGTGAGCTTAGAGTTTGAAGTCTTTGTCTAGTTGTTAATAACATTGCTTTTGTTTTAGTGATGTTAATTTGCATACGGTTTGAATAGCTCCACTTAACTACATTATTTAATTCTTGTTGTAAAGACGACTCCAGTAAAATACAGTCTTCAGCGTTTGTGTACACCGTACAGTCATCTGCAAATAGATCGCAGGACGACGAAAGATGCAAAGGTAGATCGTTAATATATATGGCAAATAATAGAGGGCCAAGAATAGAGCCTTGCGGTACTCCAATATTGAAGGTAGTGGTTTGAGACAGAGATTTATTATGTGATACTACTTGCTTTCTGTTTGATAGAAAAGATGATATTAGAGTGACTACATTAAGGCCAATTTTCATTGTCTCGAGTTTTTTAATTAAAATAACATGGTCTATCATATCAAATGCTTTCTTGAAATCAATAAACACAGTTCCACATAGACTGTTGTTGTTTATATTCTGGTGCCAATTTTCTATCATGTTTGTTAGGGCCGTATGGCAAGAATATTTTGGTCGAAATCCTGATTGGCTGTCAACAATAAGCTTGTTGCGAACTAAATACTGTAATGTTACTTTATGGATGTGTTTTTCTAGTGGCTTAGATAGTGATGATAGTAATGAAATGGGTCTGTAATTGTTCGGGAGACCATTGTCCAATGAACCAGATTTAAGAAGAGGGTACACTTTAGCGATTTTGAGAGCTGATGGAAAGTGGCCTTTGGTTAGACACTGATTATATACATAGGTTAGTGATGTACAGATCACTGGCGCAGCACAACGGAGAATCCGGTTGCTGATTCCATCTAACCCAGATGAGGTTGTGTTTTTTAGGTTACTGAGGTAAGCGAATACTTCAGTGATTGTCATTAGCGGTATGTCGGAAAGAATATCGCGGGAGCATCTATTCTCGCAAAACGATGACAATAAAGATAAGTTGCAAGGAGAATTAGGTATTGAAGCCTTCAACTGGTCTATGTCAGTTTGAAAAAAATTACTGAATTGGTCGCATGTAATATGATTTGAAGGTAAAGAATTTCGGAAGTTATACTTGTTTGTCAAGGTGTTAATTGCTTTCCATATATCCTTACTATTTGTTTTATCCATTACTAAGTTCTTAAAGTAAAGTTTCTTTTCCCGTCGTATGTTATATTGAACTTTGTTTCTAAGTGTACGGTATGCATCGAGATCCCGCTTTTTATGTGCTTTATCTCTGTCTCTCATAATTTTAAGTATTTCCTGGGTGATCCAAGGTGGCTTGACGTGGTGTTTTACTCGAACTTCCTTGACTGGCACATGTCTATCAAAAACATCAATAAAGGTTTTCATCCAGAATTCAGAAGAGAGAGTGAGATTGGTCAGCGGATTTTTCTGCCGCTCAACGCGACTTTTTATTTATTGTCTGCGTCAAATGTTTGCGTTCAATGTGAAAATGTGCTGTGATGAATTATAACAGTGTGTAAGAAGACGAAGGCATGTAGTTTGCTTGTTGATAAAACGTTTATTGGCTTAATTTGACAAAGCTTCGATGTACACCTCCATTCCCTACTAAGGCCGGGTCCTAACTGCCCATACCAACCCAATACGTCACGATTGAGCATCTCCCCCCCTTTCAGTCTCAATGCTCAATCGTGCTGTATCTATGTTTCCCACTAGATCCTAATAATACCCAATACTGTTACACCTCCCCATGTTAATTAAAGAATTTTCCTTTTAAAGGAAAAATCTTTACTCTAAATCCCCATACTCTATTCCCTCTTTGTCTTCTAATCTTCCTAAAATCAACTCTAACTTAAATGAATATTCAATTTCTTTACTTTTTCCCTTTTTATATAGTCAACCCACTTCTTCTTCGTTTCCGGCCCTTCAACCAACCTTAACATATTTACATATCTTTATTAACATTTCAATTTCAACTATATACAATAACATCATAACACGTCTTCTTAAATACTCCTTCCTCATAAGCAATCTGCTTAAAATTTCAAACTCAACTCTAACCAACTCCTTATTTTATCACCAACGCTACAAATCCCCCACTTTCAACTAAGCTGAAATTACTTTCACACGATAGGAAGACAAAGAATCGGTGGCCACCGGAATTTAAAAGAAGAAATAGAACTCTTTCAAAAAAACAACATTCACCTAAACCACACACCCCTTTACACCCCTTTGTTCTTTGAGACTTTATGTAATAAAGTCTATTATATCTCCCACAGTACCACTCATTATGGTAACAGTTTACGCTGCTATCTACAGCATCAAATACCAACCATCATCCAAAAATATTCTTCATTTCTAAGTGTCTATATAACAGACACTACCTTACCTCAACCTCACATTGTAATGTAAACCACAAAACACATCCCGAAGACACAATTAAAAAGGTCTATTATCCCTTAAGACCTCCTCCAACACAACCCCTCACATAACCTCATCACCTCGTATAACTAATCTTCTCCAATACCTCAGGTTCTCTCTTAATTCTTATGGGCATATCTACTAAAATGCTCCACTTATGCCGTTATCAACAGCAACCTAGTAACCTTGAAATCTCCCCTTAAATATTAATCTGACCCACTTATAAACATTTACATCCTGCCCAGGCTATGTAACCCAATGTCTCTCTAAAATCTTCCACCTCTCAATTCATAATTCAGGCCGTAATCTACAGCAGCAAAAATAATCACTCATGTCTGTGACTTCTTGTTAATCAACTTTAATCTCAGTCCCTTTTATTACGGACCCACAAACACCCCATGTCCCTATGTCTCCCCTTATGTTCATTTCTCATTTACACACTTTACCCTTTTCTATTATACAGTTATCCACAGTGTCTAGTCAAACATGGATCCAATTCATGTTTACTCTTCATTTGGGGTAATTTTCTTATTCTTCTATAACCCAGCAATCTCGTGTATATCATGGCTCTTCTGACCCCCCGGAAACTATGTTCAAAACTTTTCTCAGCTTTACCCCACTGAATATATTCACTAATCTTTTCTTCTTCCATGTGGCTTCCAATCCCATATTTTTCTAATAATTCTGACTTTACTATAACCATTTTACTTGTGTAGTAACCCCGTCTACAGTTCATAGCCATTTTAACCTTTCTACGCTGATTATCACAGCATCAAAACATCCATGAACTTCTTCTTCACAAAGAGAATGTGTTTCTCTATCAGTTCTCCGTAGTTTTATTAACTCTTTTCTGAACGAAGGGTCATAATTTAAAGCCCCCTGTATTGTCTTTATTTCTAGACAAAAAAACCTTGTAAATTAAACATACCTACTATTTAACACACAAAACAGCGAAATAAAATCACAACAGGACATCAAATCCCCCCCAAATTTTTGTAACAATCATTTATATTTCCCCGCAACTCAACTAAAAGTATGATGATGATAGTGATGATGATGGTGACGATGATTAAAATAATACAACATACATCCTAATCTATTTTTACCTACTACTACTGGTCTCTTTTACGGACCAGCAGTTTACACATAAAAGTCTAAACACACAATAACCCTATTCTAAATCAATTAATCAAACAACAACAATCATTTTTCAAGACCAAATCAAGCAAAACAAAATTTTACATATGAGGCATTGAAAGCTCAATTTCAATAAATACAACTGTCTTCTCGCTAAAGAGAAGGTTTTCAAAAAAAATATAATTCACTTAGAATTAACCACTTAAAGTGACCCAGCAACATTGGCCTCCTTTTCTAACCAATGTAACACCTATCTATTTAGGCAAGTCATGTATAACAAAACAACTCCATACCAAGCATTAATGCTAAAATACGTATATACATATATACAAATATCCCTCTGTTATCTACAGATTATCTTAATGCGGAACCATACTTGTTCCCCTCACCAAAACCATTACTCAACAAGTGACCGTTCCTTTTTCTGGAAGTCAAACATTGATTATCTCCCCTCACAATTTCCTATCTTTTTCCATCCTAACTCCTAATACACCATAACATCCAAAATATCCTCATAAGCAAGCACTGTAAATTATGGTAACTCCAATATCATCTCAATGTACCAGCCACCATCTACTTATCAATTAACCTGTGGCTCGGCACACCAACTGTCTCCCATGGCCTTGTACCAACCATCACCACCACTTCCCAATCCTTACCGTTAACCACAGTATCTCTACCCTCCTACATCCAACAAAACTTTGTCTATTTACTATAGACCTCTCACCAAAACAACTAACTCTATTTCCACCTTCTCGTCTACCCGACGCAATTTATATTTCATTCTACTGCATCAGTACTCTCAACGTCTCACCAGCACTACTTTAAGCTATCCTCAAATCTCACCTATCATTCTTGCATCGTGACGACAATCAAACCGGTCATCCCATATTCTTCTTGTTATTTCTCGGAACTCTTTCAGAACTGCAACCTACGCCACTTATAACCAACAGCAGACCTCTCTTTCCTCGTTTCTCAGTCTTAAGCACTCTTGCTTCGCCATTTTCCTGTCAAGCATACTAAACATTCATAATGTTAATTCAGCATATAACTTCCATAATTTCCTTCCAAGTTCAGATATTCTACGAAAAGACATTACAATTTTCTTTCTATCTCTCGACTTTCGCATGCTCTATGTTCCACGATTTATCAACGTTACTTATCAACCGCTCTTCTCATATTCACACGGACAATGATATACAACCTCGCTCTCATCTCACGCCTACTCTCGTATCGCGACCACCTAACGTCTCCATACTATTACTACAACAAAATACTTTAGACGCCACCTCAACATTCCATCAATCATTCCCCACATATCAACACGTATTGACCTCTTCAAAACACATTGACACAAGACATGTTAACGCCACTCTTATATTTTATCTATGTATTTCACTTAGGCGACGTCATCACACCTCTCTCTTACTTCTTTCATCACGACGAACACCTGTCTGACTACAGTTATACTCACATATGAACACCGCACAACCAGACGAACTATTCTAGAGGACTCTCTCAATTCACTGCTTTCTTATATCTCTACTTTACTCAATCACTCACTTCTATACGAAGGTCAGACCCTATACACTACCTCTCGCAACTGAAATTGCTTTCACAGTACTATCTACTATCTCTTCAAAACAAACCCCTAACTTCGTAACTATCATTCTACACTTCTCCACCCACAACAACTTTCTTCTTTCTCCACAAGTACGACGTAACTCGTATTTTTCAAGCATCCACTTCTACAGTCCTTTACTCTTAATATTCTCGTGTTCAACTGGCTACTTTACACACAGGATACTCAGTGCCTCCTCAGTCTATATCACCTCACCAGACACTCTCGGTTCACCTGTCAACAATACTATTCTTTCTTCTCCAACCAACAAGCAAAACCATCTCGGACATCACGTCATAGCTCTGAGTCAAACTATTTCTAATACTAATATTCATGCCTAACATATCTCTCACCCTCTATTAATTCTGTCCTGAATCTACCCTATTTTACTTAATATACTCTCTCTACCTCGCTACCAAACAGACGATATCCTGTATTACGTAATCCACGTGGAATATCATTTGCCGTACTTCCTTATCCTCAACACCACTATCACCTACCTTGTACCATGCTACCCCAAAAATTTCATCTGTCTATTTTAGACTTCTTCTCCTAATCCAAAACTATTTCATTTTCCTTCTTCACCCTAGGAATTTTAACCGTTATATAGTGTGTCCAAATTAAACACTTCACTGTCTTTCAATACCCTAACCTGTCTTTCACTTATAATGTCATCATCACTATCTGTTGTCAACCTGTTAAAGTATTCAGGTCTTAAGGTCCTAAGGTCTTCTATTTTTCTTAAATCACTTTCTGTCGTTGAATAAATTCCCGCTAACTGTCTAACACTATTCTTCTTAAATGAGTTCCTTCTATTTCCTATATTTGCGTCAGTCTGCTCACTGTTTCCTGTGTACCTTACGTAACGTTTATACCTTCCCATCTCGTCTTCAGATGACACACTAATTATAGTTCCTTCATCAGACTCATTATAGTTTACTGCAAACACGTCGGCCCTATTCCCATAGTCATCTTTAAAACGTCTGCCTTTCTTTCTCTTCTCGGTCTTCGTCCCTTAGCCTTCCCTACATAGTCACTAACCAAAACTCTGTCTGTCTGTCCACCAGTCACTATTCCGTATGAGGGAACAACACTCTTCGATTCTGGATCTGCTCGTAGTGCAGCTCTCTCATCCTCCGAATCATCGGTAATAATATCTGTTTCAGCATCACTATTATATTCTCCGTAACTTGAACTCTGACAGCTAATATTCCTACACCATTTGGGAACTAGTTTCTTGTCTATAGCTGAAGAACTTGACATGGCACTACCTCTATTTACAATCATACTAACACTTTCGTCAATACTTCTCCTCTTTATCTTTCTGTCGTTCTTGGTCCTCGTCTGTCCATCTTTCCTAACTTCAACCTTGTCTCTCTTAGTCAAACGAGTTGGTTTAGACTGATTCTCTATGAAGTCAGTTCCCTTTGTTAACTTGCTGACTGGTTGTACCTGAGTCTGCGTGCTACTTTCTACCGTATTACTTGTCTGCGTCTGTGTCTCTCGGTTTCTTTTCTTTACTAATATCGTCTTCTTCTTTTCCTGTCTACTAGTCACATTCGCAACTATTTTAGGACTAGTCTGTATTTTACTTACTGGTTCAACTCTGTCTCTTACACCTGAGTTTAAATATTGTCTTTGTCTTTTCTCTAACCAGTCGTCACGTCTTTTTCTAGCAGTTGCACTGTGAGAAGGCCAGTCCCATGATTTCTTTGAAATGTTTCTCTCACGCCCATTTTTGTATTTATACCAGTCCGAGCTTTCACTATTTCGTCTGTTTTCACTGTCTTTTACTCTATATAGATCAGGCCTTGGTTCGTCATAACCATATTGTCTTCTGTCTTTATTAAGCAATGTCTGTCTCCTGTTATTCTTTCCTACTCTATTACTGTCTACCATAATTCTATAAGGGTCCTGTCTAGTTGTTTTGTTCTTCAACGTTTTCAGAAAATTCTCTACCTCCGTAATTGACAGCTTTAATTCCCCCAACCATATACTAACACGCTGTAATTCCCCACACAAGAAATTCATATTCATTTCTTTTTTTTTTTATTTATCAACTTGAAACAACCTTTCTACTTTTTCTTCTGTATATCTGGAGGAAAAAAACTTGTCCTGAGTTCAGCTGAAATATGTGCTGTGCTGAGTCTTCTAAGCTGAAATATTTATACAAGTAACCAATTTCATTTTTAAAATTTCTTAATTTAAAGAAGATGTGCTAAGGTGTCCTGTTCCGCTATGCTGAAAAATACTGAAACAAAGCAAGCAAAAAAAAAAACCACACAATTTCAATTTTCCAATTTAAGGAAGACGACCTATTGTTTTGGAAAACAATTAATTCAGGTAATTCATATTTATCTATCAAGCTGAAACAATCCTTCTACTTCTTCTTCTGTATATTCTTATACTCAGCTGAATTTTATGTCTGTTTCTCCACTGTGCTGTGATGGAACTGTTATACTGAAATCACCAAATCAATTTCACAGGCGTATTTATCTAAACCGACTATATGCTTCACACAAGAGCAGTGTTCAATTAGTCAATTGTACCTATGCTCGTGTAACAGTGAGGGATTCTAGGTTAGGAGTAAAGAGTTAAGGAATGCTGCGCATTCCTTGACTAGGGGGAAAACCATAGTGAACGTGTGTGCACGAATGAAGAAGGGTATCTAGGAAAACACACACGTCACTTGGGGGCCAGCGAGAACAGATGTCAACACCGACATATGTGCTGAGCTAGAATGATTCATCAATAAAATCCTTTTCTAACAACGCGAAGACTGACTTGTCTGGTGCTATACGTTCACGATCATAGCCTTTGTGTGTAGCACTGTCACACTCGTTATCGGTCAAAATACGCCAGGAGTCTTGTTCTGCCATTCTGAAATATTCTAAAATATAGCACGAAACACAATTTCAATTTCTTAATTTTTAAAGAGCACAATTCCCTTATTTTGTAAAATTGTTCAGTTAATTACTATGTTTATATAATACAGAAATTTTACCCTGAATCTGTTTCGTTGTTCAAGGAATCACTTTCTTCGACTCGCCGTCATATTCGAACATCCGGAGCTTAAAATCAGTCGCAGAGTTCAGGTAGCTGAGCTTAGTTTAGGTAGCGGAGATTAGGTAGCCTGTCTCTTCCTCTCAGGTCACTTCTCATGGGCTGCCGGAAATTCTTCAACCCCTGGTTGGGTCCCGACCAGCTTGTTTGTCTTTGTCTTCACCCCGGGTGGGGTACATCATCGATGTCTTCATGAGGTCTTAGTAATAACGAGGCCCCAAAAAATTATCAGGATCAGCCGAGGCCTAGCGATAATTGAGTGTTTTAAGAATTTATGGCCCGATCAACGATCATGCTGTCCTGACAACTCCTGATTAGCTCTTTAACTTTGAGCAACTTGAATTGCTGGTTTGCCCAAACTCTCAGGATAGGATCACTCCTGGTCAATCAGAACGATGTAAGGCAGCGGCTTTGATAGCTCTTGCAACGCAAAATTTCAGTCCATGTTAAGCCTGTTGCTAACAATCAAACTGCAGAAGGGCGGCCATACAAACTTTCTTCACTGCGAACTCTGCAAAACGGCTGGTATAACAAACTTCTTGTTACTACTTTGACCGTTATCTGAAGTCTTAAAAAAGACTTACAAAGGACCACTCCTGGGTGAGCTTTTGGCCTCTGTATTCAGATATTACACTATTTACAACTTACTGGCCATCTTTTGGTGCGCCTGTTATCAGGTTCAGTAATTGTTCTTTCACGTGCCGCTAGTTTTTTGTTTGTTTGTTTAGTTCTTGAACCTTTCCGCGACGTTATTCAATCCTGGCTTCGCATTGTTTTGTTTTTCTCATCCTCAGGTTCGCATCCTGGTCAAGTGGCTCCATTTCGCCTTTTATAACAGTGTGTAAGAAGACGAAGGCATGTAGTTTGCTTGTTGATAAACGTTTATTGGCTTAATTTGACAAAGCTTCGATGTACACCTCCATTCCCTACTAAGGCCGGGTCCTAACTGCCCATACCAACCCAATACGTCACGATTGAGCATCTCCCCCCCCCTTTCAGTCTCAATGCTCAATCGTGCTGTATCTATGTTTCCCACTAGATCCTAATAATACCCAATACTGTTACAGAATGTGTTGTGTGTAGTTTAGTTTAGATCTTAGATAAAGGATTTTAAGTCTCATAAGACGGAAACGTAGTCACGAATTAGTGTTATACACTTGTTTGTGGCCACATTTAACCGAATTATGGCACTTGAAAAACTAACTTACATACACACGATAGATAGATATACATGTTAGAAGGTAGACTATATTAGTAATTACATCCAACCACGCAAACAACCAGAAAAACAAACATATAAATTGCATACATATTTCGCAGATCAAAGGGAGATAACTCCGGGTCAGGGGACATAATAGACAACGAAACACTAACTTAACAGTGAAATATAACTTTACACGCGGAAGCGAAGTAGGTAAAGCCTGTCGCACACAGCTTGGGTAATGGTTGTTTAATATTATATGGGGGACATGAAGCAATTCATGTGTTGACCCTAAGAAAGTCAACTTTGTATGGGTAGTAAGTTAATTTACTATTGGAGGGCAGGTCTTATAAGACAACGGTCCGGTTCAGACATACCTCTAATGAATATAATATTGCAATTGAGAAGAGGGCTCACGCCAACCAGACAGGTCTGTGGCGATTGCCAGTAGCCAAGTAAAGTGATACTACATTGTGACATTAGTCAGTAGAAGTCTATGGAGTTACCCAAAGCCAGGTTATCTACAGTCTTTGACAAAAAATTAGAGACACTAATTTTTTAGAAACCTCTTGCGTCACAACCAATGACTCAAAGTTGATGACGCAACACAGGAGGGGAGGGTGTGTGTCAAAGACTGCAATAGAAGGGGCGGAGTATGCCCCAAGAGAGTACACCAACGGGAAGAGTGGTCAACCTCAAATAGAATAGAGGTGATGTAGGGGCAGGGTAGGTGAGAGAATAGGGGACTATTAACTAGTTCTCTCATGAGACACGGAGACGGTGACCAGATAGTCAGCACTCTGGTCACGACAGAATCACGCCTACATAATAGCCACGATTGCAAATCACCAAGAGACAGCTAATGTAAGCGTGCCAAGCATCACGGCACGCTTACGTCAAGGACGTGTCAAGGTCCCTCCCGCGTGGTGTGTAACCACGGGAAGCCAACTAGTCAGACGGGGACTGACAATTGTAGAGAGCAGATCGTTAGATATTGATGGGAGTTTTTGTGTAACCAAATAGATAGAGATAGCGTTAGAGTTTAGGAAACTAGTGATAGGCAATTCTGTGGCTTTGTGTGTGGTTTGATAGCGACTGTTATGTACTTGTAAAGAGCCTACGGCAATAAAATGTACCATGTAATTCCTTTCACACGACTTGCAAGTTTCTTGTGTGGTGTGAAAGAAGTAATCCGATGATGCCTGTCACATGAGTTGTTGACATCAACCTTTTTTGGCCCATGCCCCCCTTCACCATATTTTCAGAACGTCATTGCCCCCCCCCCCCCCCACTTCCTATCAAAAATTTGGCCCGTGCACCCCTTCACCGTATTTTCAGAACGTGTCATCCCCCCCCCCCCCTTTTTATATTGCCTATCTAAAAATCCCCCCACCCCTACACAGTATACGTAAATATGGAAGGTAAATTTAATAGCATATACTAAAACAAGTCTAGACATCCACATAAAACATGATTTGTGGGTCTACTTACTTTATAAAATGAATTTTAGAAGGATGAGACGAACATAACTGTAAAGTATGAAGGGAAAAACAATATCAAGTAATCGGTTCTTGTATTAACGCGATCTTGAAATGGTCTTAATTCCCCCCCCCCCCCCCCTGGAAACCCTAAAATTCCCCCGGGGGGGGGGGGAATTCCCCACCGGTTGAGAACCACTGGTATAGACCAATCGGGCACTTGATGAAACAACTGCCTTTATTTTCCATAAATTTATTGATAAAAATTTTAGGCTGATTTGACCTGGAGACTGTTCTTACTTCCCAAGACATATTCTAGTACCTATTTGAATTTGGGTCGACCTGTGAGTGTAGGTCAAGTTTGCCGATCGAAGCCATGACATCTGTGTCTTCAGACGAATATTTAGTTAGGAGAGACTCAATCAGATAGCGGCGATGCTCAGGGCTTAATCAGACGTAAAAGCTATACGATGAAACAAAGCAACTAAAACAAAGGATGAGTCGTTCTTAGGACTACACCCACCCAAAACAGACGAGCTAGGAGACATCACTGACAAAAGGAACTGCAGGAAGAAACGGACACAAAGGAGAACCCGTAGGCCAAACCCCCAGATGACGTCAGATGACTCAGCGAAATCGAAAAGTCAGATAACACTGACGCAGAAGACGAGAGAAACTAAACCCGCACATTGAACCACCACAATTATAACCTACGCCACTGATGCTGGTTGAACGAGGTGCAAGGTTTTTCTTTTATTTTCCCAATACGGATGGATAGATTGATGGATTTATGGATGGATGGGTGGATGGATGGATGGATGAATGGATGGAAGAATGTATGGATGGATGTTTAGTCATTACGCAACGGAGGTTCTCAAGGATTACAGTGATAATACAATTGGCACTCTTTAGGTGATTTGGTCAATATCACGCCTGGCAACTGGGACGCAGAGATGTTTCCAAGGCATCAGGGCCAGGTTTTATACTGGTCAAGACCTACTAACACGTCCTAGCCGTGCGTCCTGGGCAACAGGTCCCTTCGGGGTCCTGACTAACGTAGTAGGATCGCTGATTCTTCCGAAGTCGTAGAGTATCTGCCTGCATGGCGAGGAATTCACCAGTCTGCACACCAATAACCAGAAGTGGGACGATACTCACGCAAACCTCAGTCCGCTATGACATCACACTGATGTTGGACAACAGGATGTCCTTCATCCGGCATACAGGACTTCACGCTGGAGTTCACAGCCAGCGAAGGCAAGCAACATTGGCAATCGTTACTTCCCAGGAAAATACCGTCGGTATTATTATTATTATTATTATTATTATTATTATTATTATTATTATTATTATTATTATTATTTTAATATCTGTATGTATGTTCCCCCTCTGTCTACATTGCACAGAATAGGTGTATGACTCCTCCGAAGTTCAGGTTTCAACAAGGGTGAAAGGATTATTATTTGTTTGATTTATTCTGATTTTCTTTATCTTTGCCCTATGAACTTGTAACCTTATTGTTGCAATCTCCCCATTCAGTGTTTAGTGTATCTAGCATCTGGTTGCCGTGTGTGGGACAGGAGGGCAATGTCATAACGGAAATCCAAATCATCGACTTGCTTTGTAAGAGAAGTTGATTAAATTCCATTCGTGATGGTGATTATTGTTGCCTTCAAAATCCAGTCTATAGTCAGTAAACATCTCCCCCGATGGTGTTTCCACCTTGTCGTGGTGGGGGAGCTTGAGTTTCTCAATGACCCTGAGAGCTATGCCGGCGGTAGCGTAGCTACCAGCAGGGCCTCCCAAGCCGGACAGGTCAAAGGGTAGAGAACAGACAAAGAGAAACACCCTGGTCCTCCAGGTTGGGGGTTGAAGCGTGGGGTTAACATCCCCACCTTTGTAAAAACCTTTCTTTGTTACGAAACAAATACATGAGCCTCGATATCGGACTGACTTATCTGGACAACGACCTTGGAACGTTAAAGGACTTTTGAGATTTGGAACATGGAATGTACGGACACTATATCGAGCTGGAGCGGCCGAAGAACTAACCCGGGAGCTGGTTGAATATCAAATGGATATCACAGCAATTCAAGAAATAAGGTGGCCAGGAGAGGGTACTTTAGAGCAAAATGGAATGATTATAATATATGGAGGAAACACCCAAAATAAACATGAATTAGGAACAGGATTTGTCATCAAAAAAGAGTTATGGGGGAACATTTTAAACTTTAAAGCTTTTAATGACAGGATTAGTAAATTACGAATAAAAGGTAAATGGAAAAATATAACGATGATTAATGTACATGCACCTACTGAAGAGAAAGAAGATGATATTAAAGAAGACTTTTATAATGATCTGGAAGATGTCATAGAAGAAACCCCCAAACAGGACATCCTGATTGTGCTGGGAGACTTCAATGCAAAAATAGGTAGAGAGCAAACTAATAAAAAAGTGGCCGGTATGGAAAGCCTACATACAACTTCAAATGATAATGGATGGAGAGTCATCAACCTGGCAGAAGCCAAAGGACTGCAGATTAGCAGTACCAGACTACAAAGAAAGGATATACACAAACAAACTTGGAAATCATGTGACAAGAGAACCTATAATCAAATAGATCACATTTTAATTAACAACAGAAATGCATCAAACATACAGCAAGTCAGAAGTTATAGAGGAGCTGAGTGCCATAGTGACCATTTCCTCGTTGGAGCAAAATTTAAAATAAAACTTAAGAGAGCTTTCTATACTAAATTACAAAGATTACACCCAACATATAACAGAGAAAAACTACAAGACATTACAGTCAAAGAGAAATTTACAGATGAAATAAAATGTAAACTTGAAACTTTGCAAAACCCTTTGGAGGAAAGCGTTGACCAAACTTGGTTGAACATCAAGAATACAATTCAATCTACCGCAGAAGAATGTCTCGGTGTGTCAACCACGCATAGAAAGAACAGATGGTTCAATCAAAAATGTGAAGAAGCAGTCACTAAGAAGAAGAATGCCAGACATGTATGGTTAAATGACATCAATAACATCCAAAAGGAAGAGCATTATAGAAATGAATGTAAAGAGGCTACAAAAATAGTCAGACAGCAGAAGCGAGAATATATGAGTAATATAATCAAAGATTTGGAAACTAATCACCAGAAAAATGAATCCAGAAAGTTTTTTAAAGTACTGAAGTCAATGAAACGAGGGCACCAACAAAACACATATGGTTTAAAAGACAAAAATGGGAATATGATAAATACCAATGAAGAAATGTGCAACACATGGAAAGAATATTTTATTGAATTACTAAATTGTGAAGCTCCAAGTAACATTTTCCCACAGGAAGAGGTTCTAACATGCGAACCACAAATTGAAGAACCTACATTTGAAGAAATCCTATATGTAATCACACGACTTAAAAACAATAAGGCAACTGGGACTGATGGAATTGCTGCTGAATTTATAAAGGCAGGTGGCCATGCATTACATCTAAAGCTATACGAACTAATAATAAAAATCTGGAGGACAGAAGAATTACCCCATGACTGGAAAGAGTCATTATTGATACCTATCTTTAAGAAAGGAGACAAGTTCCAATGTGGAAATTATAGAGGAATATCACTACTGTCCACAAGCTATAAGATACTATCCGCAGTATTACTAAATAGACTAAAACCATATTCAGAAGACATATTAGGTGACTACCAGGCGGGTTTTAGACAAAACAGATCAACAATAGATCAGATATTTATCTTACGACAAATAGCCGAGAAACATTGGGAATATAAAAGAGATCTCCATAACATTTTTGTGGATTTTAAAAAGGCTTATGATAGTGTCCATAGGAATAGTCTATGGAATGTTATGCAGGAATTTGGAATACCAAGGAAGTTAATTAACATGACCAAACTATGCATGGAAGATACTTATAATATAGTAACATATAAAGGCAGGAAATCAGACCCCTTCCAAATAACATCTGGCTTGAAACAGGGTGATGCACTATCGCCGCTACTCTTCAATCTGGCTCTAGAGAAAGTTGTAAGGAAGGTAAAGGAGGAATGTGATATTGGAGGAACATCCAAGCTGCTTGGTTATGCAGATGATATAGATATTATAGGGCAAAGTGAACAAAAGACATTAGAAATATTGACTCACTTAAAGGAAAAAGCCCAACAGATGGGGCTGGTTATCAACCAAGATAAGACAGAATATATGGTAATTTCAAGAGACGGAATGGCTAAAAACTCTGGCCACATACAAATAGATAATATGACCATTAAAAGAACGGAAACATACAAATACCTGGGTACAATCTTCAACTGCTCCAACATCATAAGGGAAGAAATACAAACTAGAATCAACTCTGGAAATAAGATATACTATGCACTACAACATCTACTAAAATCAAAGGCGCTATCTCGTAACACCAAAATCACAATATACAAAACACTGATCAGACCAGTTGTGCTGTATGGCTCTGAAACCTGGAGTACAACGAAAGGAGACGAAGCCTTGTTACAAACCTTTGAGAACAAAATTTTAAGACGCATCTTTGGACCCATTAGGGATACACAAAGTGGAGAGTGGAAAAGAAGAAGTAACAAAGACATTTATGATTTGTTTAAGTCCCCGCTAATCACTGGTATCATGAAGGCTAATAGACTACAATGGCTGGGGCATATAGAAAGAATGGAAGATAATAGGGAAACAAAACTCGCTTACACTCAGGAAATAAATGACCGTAGACCCCGAGGTAGACCAAGAAGGCGGTGGAGAGATAATATACATACAGACCTACAAGCACTTGGAATCAACGACTGGCAAGAGAAGGTCCACCAGAGAGACGAATGGAGACAGATTGTATTTGCAGCAAAGAACCTCAATGGCTCGGAATGCTGAAGAAGAAGAAGAAGTCAGTAAACATAATAACCATGACTCATGTCATGTTCTAATTTCAAATGCCTCAAATGAACTTTGCATATTACGTCTCAGCATTGGTGCCCTTTTTAAGGTAACGATTTCATAGTTCCTCATTACATTCCCAAAAGATTCCCTCTTAATTCTGCCAAAGGCTGCTCATAACCCACCTATCCAATATAAAGTGGGGAGTTTAGTTCGATGCTCTGTACTGTTGTTATACGTACTGTGACTATCTGGTCAGTGTTGGTCAGTATATCATCTATTTCCTCTGAATGCCCGCCTACCAATTCCTTCGTCATTTTTCAATGGCCATCTCTTAATCTCTCTAGAATGATCCTACCTACTTGATATTTTCCCAGGAACTGATAATAACATTGTCCTTGTACAAGTTTCACATTAACGAACCACGAACAGCCCCCCCTCCCCCTTCCAGTCCCGTCCCCAGACAAAGTTTCGAAGCTTTAACTCTTTGAGTCTCAGATAATTATTGCTCTAACTGCACCAGTCACATATATTTATTACTTTAACGTCTTCATTCTTATGTAATTAAATACGATGCTCTTTGTTCTTCTTAGTGCGCCAAAAAAATGTCCTCTAGAATTGGACCTTGAGTACGCCCCATGGCCACTCCGTCAAATTGTCGGTGGGATATGTTTGTAAGAAAATTTAATTTAATCATGGATGTGCATAGTAGTAGTTCTTCGAGTATGGATGTCTGCTGGCCTAATATCAGTTTGTTCTCTTTTATGCGATCACAGATGATCTTCACTGTTTCTTCCACTTCCAGCGGAATGTTGGTGAAAAGAGTCGCAATGACCATTGACGCCACGTACTTTTATTTAAGATCCGTGGTGTCCAATAGTTCGAACAGTTCAAATGAATCATTTAGTATTAAGGCTTTAAATGGTTGTCGCACTGGTTTGAATATACGTATTTCAATATATTTTCTTGATTTAAAATCAAAACATTTCGCCATCCTGTGTTGGGCAGAGTTGACCATTGATAAAATAAATCTCAGTGGTACCCAAGGCTTGTGCAATTTACGGAAGCCATAAAGTGTGAGGGGTAGGGGAGGGGGATGGTGGGATCGTGAGCCCCGTGGAGTGAGCAGCTGGCGTAATAGCCTCACTGATAAATTCACTATCTAACTGTAAATCCAACTATGTGTTTAATTGTTTCAGCTAAAGTGGTATTCATGTATTCACTTCATATGATGTGTAACTTTGCAGTATGCACCTGACGAGATGCAGCGAAATATGCCAGGCAAGAAATCGTGCAGCATATTGTTTGTGGCCTCTGTGTTTAACACATACCTTATCGTGTCTTTACTTATTCAGTCACACGAGCATTATCTCCGGCGGGCCGATTCTCGCTGGTCGCGGGATCCGAACAATGTCGGGGGGGGGGGGGGAATTTGTTCGCAACAGACGAGCAATATCTCCGGCGGGTCGATTCTCGTTGGTCGCGGGATCTGCACAGTCAGGCAGAGAGTCTGACGGTAGTACACGCTTACATTGGTCCAGACATTTACGACTGACAGATGTACACGCTCATATAGGTCCATACACTTGATTTGAGGCCCTCAGCTAGCGGGATATGGTTGAACGCCTCTAAGTCAAATCCCACAGATGTGAGGGTCTGGCCACAACTCACCTCCTGCTCTTGGAGGTGAGATTCACTTCCTGCTCTTGGAGGTTCGATGCTGAGCCGCCAGCGTCTGCAGTCTACCATGTTCCAGACATACTGGTTATCCTTTCCTCTAGAGTAAACAAAGCAAGGCCGAGACAGGGAACATGCTGCATGGGCAACACATATTCTCTGAATCCATGCCCAGGCATTATGCGATGGAATTTTGGCCAAATTCCAATCCACATACTTCGTCTGTCAAAACGGCAAGGTGCCACTCCCTTATGTAACATGATGTAAATGCATGGAAAATAGCATTGTGTAGGAGGGTGTATGGGGGAGGCGTAGAAGGGGACATTCACAACGTTGATGGATTTACGATAGGATAGATAGTTTACACATGACAGCAGCATCGACAGGACATTTGGTTTATGATAGAAATGTCCAAACTCTTATGAGTGCGAAATTATGAATAGCGGAAACCACTGAATGATCCATCCCTCATATACGACGCCGATAAGCGTGGACGATCATGATTCGCGATCTCATTAGATTATGTTGATGATGATGATGATTATGAAGATTATGATGAAGCTTATCACAGCTGCAGCGCCGCATTAGTCCGCATTATCGTCCTTTAAACTCTTGAATGGCTACCTTTTAAGTGCAAGTTTAGAGTGACTGAATAAGATAAAACTGAAAATATAGATGATGTTCTAATGCAGTCACATTGTGCTTTACGAGATACTGCTCCGCCAGCTAGCATTGAATTAGGTATTCGTCCTATACGTGGATCATCATGACATCCACGGTAACGTATGTGCCACTCATAAGCTTGCTCTGTTGCCATTGCAGTATCAGCATATGCTTTCTGAAAGATGAGTACGACACTATATGTAATATTTGTTACTTGTTGAATCAATAACATGTTCAACTCCGACCATGCTACGCGCACAACAGACAGACCTCTGTCGTTTTGGTTGACGAGTAAAAGAGAAGATCACATTTACTTCCTCAAAGTTAAATTTGTTTTAACAAGGTCACTGCAATCTTATAACACAATCTGTATCAATAATGAATAAATTATTGAAACGTGAGTCAGCGATTGTGGAAACTTTCTGAAATTACCTCGTACAAATGTCATATAAATATTTTCGCAACGTTGGGAATCTCTTCTTTCATGTGCCATGCCGATAAGCGTGGGCGGTTACAGTTCCCCGTCTCACACTATCACCAGCGTATTGGATTTGTGTTCGTGTCTCCATTATGGCATGTGCCGAAGCCGATCCAGATAGTTATCTCTTTACCATTCCTTTGCTCTTCTCCCATCATTCTAGCCAATTGTCACCTAGTTTTCCAGTTGATTTCTTCTCATAACGTGCTCAAACTATCTTGACAAATTTATCGAATCCATGTACGTTTGTTTTATTTGTTTCTTACAGGACTGGCTAATTGGTTTTTCTGTCCGTTCATGGTATTTTTTGCATGTGCCTCAGAAACTACACTTACACTTACATTTCTCAGCGTGATGATGAAGTCACATAGACAACTTATCACAAGCATCACAAAGAGACTGACATCATGTTTGGCCACATTATGAGAAGACAAAAAGTACAACTTTGTGACAACCGGAAAGATTTGTGGAAAGGGAGATAGATGAAGACAGTGAAAGAAAATTCCGGACAGTGTCATGGACGGAAGTCAACACATGAATTGATCCATGCCGTTGGAGGATCGCAATTTGTGCAAGGTACTTGATGATGCTGGTGATGATGATGATAATGATGATGATAGTTATAGATAACTGCAGACATATTATATGCAAATAAGAACGGCTTCAATAGACAGCAAGAGGGTAACAGCCGTGTCCAGTGTCAGTCTTGGAAAGTAACCTAAAGTAAAAGACCCTTTCCACACCTTCATGTGCATTAGGCCTACGGTGTAGACCCATATTTGAGTAGACCAACAGACACTCCAGGGGTGGTGTAGTTAATACCACACCGGTCGCCTTCGTTTCCCGAGACATTTTCTTGTATCCTGTTAAGACTGGATCGACCTGGAAGCCCAGGTTAATTTAAACACCCGCTTCGATACGAATTCGAACCCCATGGTCAGAGGGCCGGAAGGTAGCATCTAACTACTATACAAATACCCCCCCCCCACCCCCACCTTGCCCCCCCCCCCCCCCCCCCCAAAAAAAATAACAAATAACAAATCAGTCTTACAGCTCAGAATAAATGTCATGGATTAAACATGTATTTGCTAAACATAGTTCACTGTCTGAGCGAACACGCCCTGGTTGTATCCAACACACAGAAATAACAATTGTATTCCCTTGAGGCCACGAAGACAGCTCATTGACACACTCATAAGTATAAGATTAGCGCTTGTAGAAGCAGACGAAGGAGGCAGATATTAGAAGACACTTTCGGGGTCTGTATGGTCGAATGGATAAGATCACTGGCTCTTAAACTTTCGGTGCGCTGATGATGAGGAAGCGAGTTCGACCCCTTCACCGGACAGTTGGACTAAAAGGTTGACTTCTCATCCTTGACTTGAAGACGTTAAATTACAAGTACTTAGAAAGTCGGAGTCGGTACGTCTGATGGCGAGGTACACTGGTAATAGGGAAAGCTAATCCACACTAAAATATCAGTCCAGTACACTAGAAGTAGTAGCGCGTGTATAGACTACACTAGACATCAAAGTAAGCAAATACACACAAGGATCCTTTTTGGAGGTGACACGTTCCAATCCCGGCCTGGTAGCTGTAATATTCGATTGTTATGTTGTCTAGTGTGTCCTCTAGTGTTGACTTCCAACTTCTGTTTCTATGAGCGCCAACACATCTTGTGAATATGTTTAGGACAAGTTTGTTCTTGTCTATTTGTCTGTGCTCGCGTCTTCTCACCTTGGTTTATGACTGTTTCCAAGTTGTTCTGTCTGTTCTTCAACCCTCATGTCCTCTCGTCGCTATTTGTTAGTTTCTAGACTGTTCCATCTGTTTGTCTATCCTCATGTCTTCTCACCACTATTTGTCACTTTTTCCAAGTTGTCCCATCTGTTTATCTACCCCCAAGTGTTATTGCCTCTGTTTATCAATGTTTATAAGTTATTCCATCTATTTGTCTACCTCCATTGCTTCTCGCTGCTGTTTATCGCTGCTTACAAGTTGCTCCATCAGTGTGTATACCCCATGTCTTTTTATCCGGGTTTATCACTATTTCCATATTGGCCCATTTCTCATATCAACAAACATCCTACTGACTTTCGACCGCATCATTCTGTAATTATTTGTATTAGTATGCCCCCCCCCCCCCCCCCCCCCCCCAATCAATTGCTTGCTGAAACAACTCGTTTATCTCAGACACAGTGTCAAGTTTTAACACAATAAATTAGAATCGTCTTTGATTCCCATTTCCACGTTAGAAAACCCCAGCATTTCCACTAGCTATATAAAGGACACGGTAACAATATGGCGACTTGGAAACAGTAACCAGATTACCACAACCGAACAAGCGGCTTACCCCAGGCCTCTTCATGTCATAGTTATGTCAAGGATAGCATCGACCAATGTCATCGACGATTAAACCTGGAGAGAACTGATTCCCATTTGATTTGGGTCGTATTGTTGCAGTTCCAGATTCGTCTCTTGGTTGGGTTGTGTGCTTGTGCCGATGCGAGATTGCGTATTGTTACATTTATATACAGTACGAGAAGAGTACAGAAAAGTTACAATAACGGACATGAGATTTTGGAGAAGAATACTCAATGTGTCAAGAAGATAAATAATAAGATATGATGAAATCAGGACTGAAGTGGGGATTATAGCAGCGTTAGATTTCATTAGAAAACAGCAAGTGAAAAGGTTCGAATACATATCTAGGCTACAAACTAACAGTACACCCCAAAAAGCAATGATGTGTAGACCAAATGGAACCAGAAGGAAAGTCCAGCTATGTAAACAATTGACAGATGGAATAACAGAGTCAATGAGAATCTCGATATATGAAGCCCATAAACGGACACTCTCCCACTGTTTATATTTCACCTTTACACCACAGGTTACAAGAGGAACCAGATGAGATGAGAGAATAAGATGATGTACATACAGTACGAGTCTATACATGCATGTGTTTTCTATTTTGTATTTTTGAACGCCCTTGCTCATCTGCAAATGTTATTAATGAGAGTTCTACTATGCAAATGTCAACATTTTTAATGCAAAATAATCTGAATAATTGCAGTTGTAGCGAAAATTGTACTAGTCTTCATTTATTTTTCTTCATCGTCGTCATCCTCATCATCTTTTTCTTCCTCCTCCACCACTTCCTCCCCCTCCTCCAGCTCCGTTTTCTCCCCCTCCATCCCGTCTACTCCTCCTCCACTTCTTCTTCTCGTAAACTAAATTCTCACCCGCCCCAACTTCAAGAAAATAAAAAAATAAAAAATACAACAGAAAAGAAATCGCATTAAACATAGAGAGCGGAAAGCACAGAAAGCATAGAAACAGCTAAAGCAGTACCCATACACAGACACGAGAACCTCCTTACTCGTTGAACGTGGGAGAAACAAGCTCCCAAATCTTATTACTCCAGAACTGAGCCGGAAGAAGGAAAGTCAAAACAGCTCTTGGCAACACCAGGCAAACAATCAACAGATGAGCTGCTGCGTGTAGATATAAATACAGATGATTATGGAGATCTATATAATTATAATGTGACTTAAGAATGAGGGGAAAAACTACGAGATCGGGGAGATTCGGTAGTGTAGTGGTTTGCGTTTGCGTGACGCAGTGGCTAATATGTCTGCCTGACGCAGTGGCTTGTACATTTGCCTGACACAGTGGCATATACATTTTCCCGACACAGTAGCTTGTACATTTGCCTGATGCAGTGGCTTGTACATTTGCCTGATGCAGTGGCTTGTACATTTGCCTGATGCAGTGGCTTGTACATTTGCCTGATGCAGTGGCTTGTACATTTGCCTGATGCAGTGGCTTGTACATTTGCCTGATGCAGTGGCTTGTACATTTGCCTGATGCAGTGGCTTGTACATTTGCCTGATGCAGTGGCTTGTACATTTGACTGACGCAGTAGCTTGTACATTTGCCTGATGCAGTGGCTTGTACATTTGACTGACGCAGTAGCTTGTACATTTGCCTGATGCAGTGGCTTGTACATTTGACTGACGCAGTAGCTTGTACATTTGCCTGACACTGTGGCTTATACGTTTGCCTGACGCAGTGGCTTGTACTTTTGCCTGACACAGTGGCTTATACGTTTGCCTGACACTGTGGCTTGTACATTTGCCTGACAGCCCGGTAGAGATGCCTAACGCGGTGGCTAATACGTTTGCCTGACAGCCCGGTAGAAATGCCTAATGTAGTGGCTAATACCATTGCCTGACAGCCCGGTAAATAGATATCTTTCACAGTGGTTAGTACAGTTGCCTAACGCAGTGGCTGGTACGTTTAACTTACGCCCTGCATTTCGTTTAACTGACGCAGTGGGTAGTACATTTGACAGACTACCTGGCAGATAGTTGCCTAACGCTGTGACTATTATACGAGGACGAATCAATAAGTAAGTCACACAGTTCTGTGGGATGGCAGGTAAATATAGTTGGTGTTTTCTACAGGTGTCATTAGGTGACAGCAACATCGAACTTTGTATTCCCGTTCGTCAGGTGGCGCTAGGTGTCTCATGCGCATGCGCAGTGCGTAAACAAAATGGCGACTGTACTTACTGAGTGTACAACCAAAGAGCAACGTGCTGTTGTGCGTTTGTTTTTGTTTTTTGTTTGTTTTGTTTGGTTGGAAGGGGGGGGGGGGACTGTCTGCAAAGGACATTCAAAAGGAAATGTTTCCTGTTTATGCTGACAAATGTTTGTCCCGTAAAGCGGTGCTTAGCTGGGTAGAAAAATTTTCTCAAGGACGCGAATGACGCCGAAGTTGAATGTGACGTGAAAACGTGGATTAGAAAACAGAGCACACAGTTCTACGCAGCCGGTTTCGGAGGACTGATAAAACGATGGGATAAGTGCATCAGTGTTGGTGGAAATTATGTTGAGAAATAAAGGGACATTGTATGTATAAAAATAAACTGGTTTCAAGTTATTATGTTTGGTTATTTTTTCTACAGACATTTGTGACTTACTTATTGACTTCCCCTCGTAGTACGTTTGACAGACTGCCCGGTAGGTAGTCTCCTATAGTACTAGCTATTACGTTTGCTTGACTACCCGGTAGATTAGGGGAAAGGGGGAGCCTCGTCTGACGATCAAAAGTCCCATGTCGTGATTTAAGAATCATTATATATAATATGGCTAGCCGATAAACGTAGGCAGTCTTAAGCACTTCATCTCACACAGCCATGAGAATTTCGGATCAGGAATGTGTTCTGATGGCGCCTAAGCGAAGTTGACCAGCAGCTGGGCTGATAATGTCATGACGATGGTCGAAATAACTCTTAACGGTTGCTTGCTATGTGAGGGAACAATTTGCCACCAATTCCTCCATGTATTCAGGCCTACAATATGTGATGGTCCTGTTACACCACGGGTCCGTAGCAAGAAACTGCTACGGACAAATTAATTGTGTGATTTTGTCCTGTAACATAACAGACCCGTGGCAGGAAGCTCATACGGACAAATTAATTGTGTGATTTTGTCCTGTAACATAACAGACTCGTGGCAGGAAGCTCCTGGGGACACATTAATTGTGTGATTTTGCCCTGTAACATAACAGACCCGTGGCAGGAAGCTGCTGCGGACACATTAATTGTGTGATGTTGTCCTGTAACACAACAGACCCGTGGCAGGAAGCTGCTACGGACACATTAATTGTGTGATTTTGTCCTGTAACATAACAGACCCGTGGCAGGAAGCTGCTGCGGACACATTAATTGTGTGATTTTGTCCTGTAACATAACAGACCCGTGGCAGGAAGCTGCTACGGACACATTAATTGTGTGATTTTGTCCTGATTATGTGTATCTTTGAAATCGAAGTGAGGAAAAGAGTTCTTTGGAGTTATATTGAGCCAATCCCGATGTACGGAAGCTAATCATGGATAATTAGCAGACACGTTAGGAATAATGTGGAGACGCTGCTGAGATGTGGTTTTATAGATGTATGATGAGAACACAGTTGACGGATAGACAGAGTTAAAAAGGTTAGTTGCGTATCCTTTACAGGACGTCGCAGTCAACACGAGCATTGTTTTTGCTGTTGTGATCTCTTTACAAGTTTATTTTCAGTAGTTTGCCATTGCTTTCTGAACGACCGGCACCCATACCATTTCTAAAAAAACCAACGCATAGCGGTCTGCTGTCAAATCGCCCGCAGCTTTGTTTCAAAAGCGGGTATGTGGAATTACGAACTGCGTCCGTGATACCTTATCCACGCAGCAGGCATAGACATAGTAATGAACATATATTGAAAGGAGTGAACTCACACAGAGAAATGGTTAGTTACTCGCACCAGGAGGGGACATTCGACATTCTTTGATAATGTCATGACAAGATGGAAGCTGGAGTGTGTCGTCACAACAGACGGCTGGGGCAAAAGACAGGCAAGTGGAGAACAAAAGAGAAGATGCTTGCAGAGAATATACTTCATCCACTGAAATGTTACATATGCCAGGGCTATTCTGCAACTTCCAGTTGCAATTAGCATTTACAATTAGTAAACAGGCAAAAAAAATCCCTAGAAGCCTTGGAGATGTGGTTTTATAGAAGAATGCGAAAATTAGTTGAACAGCCAAAATGAGCAATCTGGACATTTTGAAGGAAGCAGAATCGCAAAGACAACTTATCACAAACATTATAAAGAAGCATACATCATATTTTGGCGACATTATGAGAAAACAAACACTGGAACATGTTGTGACAACCGGAAGGATTTGAAGAAAGAGAAATAGAGGAAGACAGCGTTAGAAAGTTCTTGACATTCTTGTGTCATGGCACGGAAGGGAATCAACACACAAATTGATCCATGCCGTCGGAGATCGCAACATGTGGAGAAGCATGATCGCCCACGCCAGCCAGCAAGGCACGGGATTATGATGATGATGAATACATGTACCAACCGCTATTACTAAGGTACTCGTACCAGCACACAACTACCTACCTACCTTGGTGGTCAGTGTGGCGCTGTGCAGGATATCTCCAGGCCAGAACAGCTGGGATGCCACGGTCACGGCAGTCAGAGACATGCTGACGTTGCCGCCTGCGTCGAAAGTGGTGTCCAGGTTGTGCTCATCGTGAAAGACGTGCTTCCGAATGGCGTTGTGAACCAGAGCAAGTATTATCGAGAAACCGCCAAAACCAACCAGCATCAGTAAGGCTGTCTCGTCTCTGGTTAGGACAGGTTTGACTCTGTGGGCCAAGTATTAATACGTGAGAAATAATGTCATACGTATCGACAGGCACTTATACAGGGTGTCTGTAAGTTGTCACTACACTTTGTATGTAGAACAATTATGAAAAATGAAGTACATGACGTCATCAAAACATGTGCTCCACAGTCCATCGTGAAGCAATATGCAGCAAATGGCTGTAGTCTGCTGGAGCAATTCTTTGCACTCCAAACAGAATGGTGTTATCAATGGAAGAAAGACTTTTTTTTTTTTTTGCAAATGTTTCAAAATGGCGGTCGATACACACAGATGGTTATTGTAAGATTTATAGCAAGATTTCCTTATAAGCAGCCTCCTCATCGCATTACGGTTAGAAATGAGTTGAATAAGTTGTAGTGAATACATCATTGGTTACTTTCCAGCTTCCCCAAAACAGCGTTAGACCATAGCAGTGACTAATGGCACTAATTTAATGAATGTTTAGCACATTTTTGATGACGTGACGTACGTACAATTTCAAAATTGTTCTACATGCAAAGTGTAGTGAGACTTTACAAACACCATATAATTAGTAAAGGAAAGAAATAGAGATCACTGGACACACTTCTTGCCACGGCAGAGCAGTGGCTACACGCTTGCCTGCTCGCCCGATGGTCGTTGGTTCGATTTCACATGGAGGCTAATTGTTTTTATATTGACCATGGCTTCCAAGTAGACCCAGCTTAAGTTGAGTACCAGGAATTGTTTTGGGAAGTAAAGTCGAACGGTGGGATGTTGACATCATCACCATCTACTTACCCCCGGGTGTCGTTTGGTCTATACAATGTATGTATAGAACACCAGGTATTTAAAATGTCTTAAGGCGTGCAGGGGTGCAAAGGGGTATTTTTTATAGGACACACTAGACATGGTTGAGAGAGAAAGACAGACACAGAGAGAGACAGAGACACAGACTGGAGAAATAGAGAGGGACTAAGAGAGAGAGAGAGAGAGAGAGAGAGAGAGAGAGAGAGAGAGAGAGAGAGAGAGAGAGAGAGAGAGAGAGAGAGAGAGAGAGAGCGCGCGTATCTGATTCTTCACAATTGACAAGATAATATGAATTTACAGCAGTTTGATTCTAACTCAGCAACAGATACAGACGTTTAACACATCTGACCAAATGATTCTGTTATAGTAAAGTTGGTACACATATGTGCCTATCTGATTCCCTCTGGACATTGATTTGGAGTCCGTGCTTAAACACGACCTGGCTACATCCTTATATAGCTCTCTGTAGATGGAATGCTTCAGTACCGATCTGGCACATCGCGCTGATTTCTGAGCTTGCAGAGAAGAAGGAGACTTCTGCAACAGAATCCCCTTGAAGACGATATTTTTGGGGTAATGTCGAGAGGAACCTCTCTACACTAACTTCACGTCGATAGTTGTCAGTCTTCTTCTGGACTAAGGCTAGCAGAACGGCAGTGCATCAGACTTAAACCTCTGACTTTTTCCCCACACACATACACATATATATATATATATATATATATATATTTGTGTATGTGTGTGTTGTTGTTGTTGGTGTTGTTGGTGTTGTTGTTTGGTTTGTCCATCAAGCATGATGGTGACCATTCATTTCATCCAGTGTGGGTTGAAAGTTTGGAGCCGTGAGTTCAAAGATGGCTGGTAAGGCCTATTTTGGCTCGAAATGTTCTTTGACAATGTACGCAAATAATGCTTGACGTTCCAGGAGGAGGATCTCCTACAGTGGTTTTTCTTCACAGCTCTTGCAGTCCTGGTTGCTTCACGAGTGACTGCACCCTTGCGTAATGATGTACGCCACGAATTTCGGTCTTTTGCAGCAGTCACCCAGGTGTCAAGATGAATTCCAAAAGCTTTCAGTGAGATTTTTAAAGTGTATTTAAAGCGCTTCCTCCTGCCGCCTTGGGAGCGTTTACCACAACGCAGTTCGCCATAAAAAAAATTCCTTTAGGGAGCCTGTGATCTGGCATGCGAGTCAAGTGATCAGCCCAGCGAATCTGATTCTTCATTAGTATAGTGTGGATACTGGGCATGGACGCTCTTTCTAGGACTTCAGTGTCTGGGATCTTGTCTTGCCATTTAATCTTCAATAACTTCCTAAGGCAGACTGTGTGGAAGTGGTTTAATTTCCTACCGTGTCGCTGATAAACTGTCCAGGTTTCACAAGCATATAGCAGCGTGGATAATACAACTGCTTTGTAGACTTTCAGCTTTGTTTGCAACCTTATTCCATTGCTGTCCCATACATTCTTGTACAGTCTGCCAAAGGCCGCGCTGGCCTTGGAGATTCTTGCATTCACTTCATCATCAATTGTGACAGATTGTAACACAGTGCTGCCAAGATAGGTGAATTTTTCCACAACACTTAGTCTATGACCATTCACCTTGACCATGTGGCCTGAGCTGCCTGTGTGCAGGTCTGCGACTACGGCTGCCAGCGTACCCACGCCTGCCGCTTCGCCGCTCGCCCATTGCCACAGGGCTTGAAGGTGATATATGAGGTTGGATAAAGAATGACTTGCGCGATGAATTGGATTAAAGTGAGGAAGAGTTGCGCAATTCGTCGACCTCACTCTCTCGCCTGAGTCTAGTGGCAAGACAAGTCAAGACGACTGGAGACGAAAACAGGTGCAGTGGATGACCAGGGCGTTCTACGTGAATTGCCTTGCTCATTACGTTCCACAACACTTTGCAGGTAAACGCCGTCTTTCCCGTTGAATCAACAATGATTTCTTCCACGCAGTCTGCCGAGTCATATATATATATATATATATATATATATATATATATATATATATATATATATGTGTGTGTGTGTGTGTGTGTGTGTGTGTGTGCGTGCGTGCGTGTGTGTGTGTGCGCGCGCGTGTGTGTGTGTGTATGTGCTGTTCTGATAAATGTACGTAGCATCTATACCATTCTATCAATCTTGAAAATATTATCCATACCCTTCAAATAAACTTGAAACTAATATCCATGCCGTTCTATCAATATTGAGAAATATATATATATATATATATATATATATATATATATATATATATATATATATATATATATATATATATATATAAGGAGCGTCTTGCGTGTTTAAATGAGAATGATAAGGCCGCCTGGCTAGTGCAATCGCCGCGAACTGTGCAGGTTAGGATTTTCTTCTTGCCCCAGACTGAAAAGAAAAAAAAACACGCACGCCGTACCGAGGATTCGAACTCTATCAGTTTTGAAACAAAACATCTTTTCCGTCGATCTATATTGAAAAATATATACATCTATTCCGTTCTATCAACATTGAAAAAAAAATCCTATCCTTTCTACTAGACTTGGAGAAACATAGATACCATCTGCAACACTTGGATAAATATCTCTACTGTTTTGGCAAACTTGGGGAAAATATCTACACCGTTCTATCAAACTTGATAAAATAGCTATACCGGTCTGTGAAAATTAGAGAAACATTGATACCGTTCTGTCAGATTTTAATACGTATCTACACAGTTCTGTGAAATGGAAAATACATCTACAGCGCTCTGAGAAATGTGCAAAACATCCACAGCGCTTTGTGAAATGTGCAAAACATCTCACTCCACATTTTGCCACTAGTGGCGCCTCAGGTTGCGAGTATATTATTTTGATTTTGAATTATTAAAGTTCTTCGGACACACGTAAGTTTTCCTATCACCCTATCACACAGCTTCTCTTGCATAGATACACCCCAGGTGTATCCAGACTTCTTTGCTACTTGCAACAATCAGAAACTTATACTTCCACAGACAGCTTTACATAAAGCGGTTTTTATCAGAAACGCCCCTATTCACAATAAACCCAAAGGAATCAAATCATCCCTGCAACTGATAGATTAAGGACCCCCTCCTACTGTCCGTCAAGACACTTCAGTATTCATTCGGGATCTGCTTTGCTGTCTCTGCTCATCCTTCTGATACCACAATCAAGGTGAAAACACAGCCAATGTATGGAAAAATGATAGGTCTCATTTCTCTGCGAAAAGAGGCTGCTATATTCTGATGTGAGTTATTTGGCAAAATAAATCATGCCTAGATGGATTGTGGAAAGGATCATATTAACATAATGCCTCGTGACGCATGGATACGGCGCAGATGGTGAATTCCGTTTGTGATCCGGGAATGGCTTTTAGTCTGGCACGGAAATTAACTGGTATTTAATTCTTGACATTCTGGGGGTATTTTTAATCAACAGCTGTGTCCAGAATGCAAGAAGCTGGGATGAGGTGTGGCCAAACCTGGAAATAAAGCTACACAAAAGGACAGACGAGAAGAGTCGATTAACATACACCGTATATAATCCATACTCCACACTGATGGATTTGTTAAGACGGTGATCGAAACACCTATGGGCTAATCCCGAGTGCCCGGCGATATTCCCGGATCAATTCATACCAGAGAGACACAGCAGGAGAACGTTTGTAAGTGATTGTGATTTATTAAAAGTTAGCTGCTTGTCCTGTTACAGGACATCTCAATCAACCCCTGCATTAATTGGCTGTTTGTGATTGTCTGTGCAGTTTGACGCTTAGTAGTTTGCCGTTGCCGGTGTCTGTTGCTAGGGGACAGTAAACAAAGTTTCCAGTCCCTCAAGTCAGGTACGAAATCGACAGGAGACGATTTGGAAACATGCTGCATTGCGTTGATGTTCTCAATGGTATAAGCGTCGGTCATCCAGAATGCAGTGGCCAACTGCTGAATTTAAAATTATCTAGAAAAATCACAAACAGCCATAAATTGTTGGGATTGATTACGATGTCTTGTAAAGCGCATGAAACTATAGTATGTCCTGGAAACGAATGCCGTCATTCACGATCAATTATTTTGAAAACTGTCTGTTGCATCGTTATGAAATTTTTCCTGCCGTCTTATATTTACCCCCACCCAAGGAATATGTCTTTGATAGGTCCAAAAGCAACTTAAATCATCGAAAGCGGCGACATTTCTTTGATGTTTTGCTGAAAAACTAGTGATTTCTCGCTAACAAACTTGTTTTTACAGTAATGAATGCCCCGCCAATTCACATGACGACACAAGGCGTATCCGGATTCGTATGGGAGTGGGTGCAATAAAAGAAGTAGCTTAAAAGTCGACAGGGTCGGCTGCATTGCACCGGGTTTTTATCCCATATGGCTCAGTTTCTTTCCGCAGCGCGGAAAGCGTCGCACAAAGCACGAACTCCGTAGCTCCAGCGACGACCCTCGGGAGTCTCCGAAAAAATGCACTCGTGAAATGAAGGACGCGGCCCGGAATCGAACATACAACCTTCGGAGCCCGAGTCAGACGGCTTGACCACTTCACCACGGAGAATCCCGAGAGGGGTGCAATGTGTAATATTAGTAAAGACAGAGAATTTACAGAGGCATGGGGTAAATAATTTGTAAATTGACAGGAAAGTAGAAGGAATATATTTCTTACCTTATTTTTCATTTCCTTCTTGTTTCTTCAGCTGCTGGTTAATAATGTGTACACAAGTATTCATGTTAGCTTTTTATATTGAGTTCGTGAAAGCTTCCAAATAGCTGTGCGTTAATGTGCGTATGGAGTGACCAGAAATGATACCGCAATTTTGTCATCATGTTTCCATTTTTAAGGATCTGTTAAGCTGTCTGTGTAGTTTGTTCACACGTACACATGGGTAACAGACCCGCTTTGAGTCTTCGTGAAAGATTGTCTACTCTGCTGTTTACCGTTCAGAGACGGAACATGATTACCTGTTTTGCACTATGAAAATAGTTGTCAGTGTCTCTGTAGTGGGCTTTCTTCTTAACGACCAAGATGTTGGTCCTCTTTTCATTGAAGTTTATAGATTGATTCGTATGCACGTGTGTTGTCCCCTAATTTGACAACGTGTTTGCTCTCACGTTTCTTGTTATGCCACAATATGTCAGTTTCCACCGCAATATTACTCTTCTGTTGGTATTCAATGCGTTTAGTGTGTGTGTGTGTTTTTTGTTTTATTTTCTTTTCAATACAGTTGTTTGTCACCGCTGAGGGCTTGCGGAATTGAAAATTCATCACTGTGGAATACAAACTGTTGCCATTGACATTATGCTGATGCTGTAATGTTTAGGGCCTGCAATTCGTCTGAATAGTTGGAGCAAAATATCCCAGTAAGTGTGTACGTAGATTAAGGTCTGCGATCTGCTCAGACCTTAATCTGTGTCGGACGATTCCAGTAGGTTGATGATTGCTCTCGGTTGCATAAAATTCAATCCATCCTTTCTCCAATAGTCCTCTTCCTCTTTCAACACATGGTCCTCACATTTTTTCCAGTAACTTTTATCAATATTTAATAGCGCGGACTGGGTTAGTATCTTGACGTCAGACAATTTGAATGTAGTATTGGCAGCTGCCACCTGTCCTTTAATTTTAGCCCACACAAGTTCTATAGGGTTTAAATGAGAATGATACGGCGGAAGTCTCAAGCACCTATGGCCATGCTCTTCTATCAACTTGTCGATTTGATATTTCTTGCTTTTTTGCGCCTGTTTTACAAGGGACAACAACTGTAGCTTGAAATATGTTTCTGGAAATGGTATATTTTCCCTTCGGAGCCATATCTTTATTGCTTCCTTTGTGCTCGATGCCGTAGGTATTTTGTCTTCTTGGGCAACAACATTGTGATATGATGCATTGTCCATGATTAGACAAGACGGTCTATCAAGGGATGGAAGTACTGTATTCTCGAGCAAATCTCTAAATACATTACCATTCATCTCATTATGATAATCCCTATTGTCTGTATTATTTGATACGAACACGAGCCCAGCATTCTGTAGTAAGCCATTATGAGTACTACCAGCATAGGCTATGACCAAACGCTGTCCTTTACTACTGGGCACATAACGCTTTATCTTTCCATCCATTGATTGCCATTCCTTTTCACTTGTGTGGTGCGCATTGATCCACGTCTCATCCAAATACACTATGTCATAATTTTCTTTGCGCATTTCCCTTATTTCACGTAGGTATCTGCTTCTCATGGCTCCTAAATGCGGTTGCTCGCAAAGGATATTTCTACCTCCCTTGTACTTTCTAAAAGTGAAGCCTAATGTCCTTATAATTTTCCACAAAGTTGTTTTGGATAGATCTATGTTATTGTTCTTTCTCAACAAAACCCTAAGTTTTCTTCCAGTCACTGTTTCTTTGGCATCCATCATTTTTATAATAACTCGTCTGATGACATCCTTGTCAAAGCTGTCTACAATTGCCTTTCTACCTACCGTTTGCTTATCGCGTGTTGGTTTCATTCCAGATTCTTGCACCCATCGACGAAATGACCGTTTACTCAAACCCAATGCATGCACTGTTCTTTTTTCGGGATTTGTAACAGTATGAAACAGTTTCCTGCGATCAGCTTCTTGACAAAAATATGTGTACAACTTCATAGTGATGCTTTGAAGTCAGTGGCGTGCAGAGGGGGGTGCGGGGGTGCGACGGCCCTGGGCATCCAGCCGGCAGGGGGGCATCCAATTAGGGAGAGGGGGGCAGCACAGTGCAGTGCGAGGGGAGGAATAATGGATTAGAGAAAGAACAATTAAGGTGCATCCAATCAAGGGGTTGGCCCCGGGCATCAAAGAACCTCTGCACGCCACTGTTTGAAGTGTACACAATTTCACTTTCAATCCCATTGAACAATATTCACACATTCAAATATTAGCTATTAATATTATATTAATGGTAAGATTTATTTATATATTTATTTATATAATCACGTTTCATGAAAGAACCCACATAGGAGACACCTCTGAACAATCCCATTTAACTGCGCGCAGTCTGTGCCAAAACGAAAACCACGAGACAATTTCAAAAAAAGCGCGGATGTGTCTTGGTGAAGCTGTAATACTTTTAAAATGATGGACTTAATCTCTAAGCCGTAAATTATATACCGCATATAAACAAACATTGAAATCTCCTGTACAATCTCCAGAACAAAAATGTTTTTGTTGGGCGGACATAATGATAAGGTTATATGCTAAATCTAATCATTTTCCCCTCAGTTGTTTACTGAGATATGGAATTTTATATTGGGACTATAACTAATCTTTTGCCATTGTTTTCTGAACTGCAGACACTCTTACCATTGAACTTCGAACCCCGTATGCTGGGATGGTGAACATGCATTCCCAAACCCTACACCACAGGCTTCCATATGTCTTGTGATATGTATTGTGATATGCCGTGTGAGATGTATTGTCATATGTATTATGATATGTATTTTGATATGTAGTGTAATATTATTGTGACATGTATATAATATGTATTGTGATATATATATTGTGGTATGCATTATGATAGTAATTGTGATATGTATTGTGATGTGTATTGTGATATGTATTGTGAAATGTATAGGAAACTAAATTACGAGGGTGCTTCAAATGAAAACCTAAAAAGTGTGATGGAAATTATAATAACCGTATCATTGTCTTGTAATTTGTCAATATTGTTGTTAAGGATGTCAAGATTGTTAAGCACGTGACATCATGGTGCAGACGAACACGGTGACGTCATAAGGACAGTTTAAAGATGGCCGCCCCACTTTCGACATGCACCAAAGTGGAGCAGTGTTTCTGTATCTGTTTTTTGATCAGTGAAGCGATGAAACCTATTGAAATTCATCGGGGATTGAAGGTTCAGTATGGCGATGCATCCCTGTCAGTCAAGTGAGTGTATCTCTCTCTCTCTCTCTCTCTCTCTCTCTCTCTCTCTCTCTCTCTCTCTCTCTCTCTCTCTCTCTATCTCTCTCTCTCTTTCTCTCTCTCTCTCTCTTTCTCTCTCTCCCTCTCCCTCTCTCTCTGTTACTCTCTATCAAGCTCATATATATATATATATATATATTCTTCTTCTTCAGCATTCCGAGCCACTGAGGTTCCTTGCTGCAGATACAAGCCAGCACCATGGCGAAGGCACTACGGACCCGGTTCGTGCTCCCGCATACCCAAGTTCGAAACATATCTGCGCGAGATTTGGCAGCAAAACCAGCGTAGCGTTTGGTTTTTTTACGAATTGATATGGGTGCCGGTCGTTCAGAAAGCAATGGCAAACTACTGAACGTAAACTTGCCAAGAGATCACAACAGCAAAAAAGAATGCTGGTGTTGACTGCAACGTCATGTAAAGGATATGCATCTAACTTTTTTTTTAAAAGTCTCTCGATGATTTATTCTCTTCTGTTGCTTCCAAGTTTTAACATTTTAGCCAGCATGTTTCTGCTTACCGCCATTGCTCTTTAGTTTTAAAAGGTAAAAACAGAATTCGAATCTTTATAATAATATGATCTTCATTACCACGTGACCTGTCAAATGGTGCAGATGTTTATATTTGTCCATATATCTCGGTCTTGGTGTTCTGGATCTTTATTTTTTATGACATTATCCATGCCACCGTCGTACTCCATCGAACATAATTTCTCTCTGTCTATCTGTGCCTTTTATACTGCTGATATTGCCAGATGTCACACTGTTTTCTAACAGATCACAAGAGAATATACACACATTAACCTGTTGACTAGTATGTCCATTCAGGTCCATTTCTCTCCCGTGTCGTTTGTGAGTGTCAATCAATGCCTGTCAAATATATTTTCAAATCATTCCATTGGTATGTCAGCAAGACCGAATGGATAAGAACTCGTCTTTGACTTGGAGACGTAAATTACAAGTGCCTATGAAGCCGGAGGGGTTCGCCTGGTAGCAAGTGACACTGGTAATATGTCCTCTTAGGGAGTATATTGAAGTTCTTTGGAATGACCTTTGATAGGTGCAAGTCTTTTAAGGGTCGTGTGGAGGACTTTGGTAGTAAAGGCTGGTAGGGTCTTAATGCTTTGATTGGAGGCTTTGGTAGTGAAGGCTGGTAGGGTCTTAATGCTTTGATTGGAGGCTTTGGTGGTGAAGGCTGGTAGGGTCATAATGCTTTGAGGTTGATGGCAACAACCAGGGTTAAGCACAGGATGCTTTACAGGCTCTTTCAGCAGTTAATAATATCTGTCATTGAGTATGCTATTAGGCTGCTGACAATATCAATGAGCCAGCTTGAAAGGTCGGAGCGCATACAGAATACGACCATGCGGGTGACACAATAATTATATGCATGAGGCATATCCTGGCGCTACCAACAATGGCGGACAGGCATAGGGTCATTCGGGACAAATGTTACCTGAGAATTGTGGCAGATAAGGATCACCCGCTGCATGAAGCCATGGATTTGGTCAAGGGTCATGGACTGAGACGAGGCAGGTCCTTGATGGCCCAGCAGAAATATCTATACATCATGTGTGTGTGATCTAGAGACTATCAATCGTTTAAAAAAAAAGTTTATTAAATTAACGGAAGACATGACGGACTGGTGTAATGTAATTGTAACACAGGGACGTGAGTGCAGAGAATAGCCAGCGGACCGCAGAGAGTGTGAGGTGCAACAACTGATCCAGAGTAAGACACATTAAGGTTACATGGGTCAGTGGTGAGAAAAGGACGTAATGGTTGGAGTTTCAATGCGAAGGCTAATGTACGAGTCTTGAAAAAAGACAGTCTGGCATATGATACTGCGACCTGCAGCATGAGAATGGAGGAGGAAGCAGTAACAGCCAGGTTTGTCCATGTGACATATTTTTCTGTCCCATCCCATCACATCCCAAGGTAATTTATGCCTGTCCTATCCCATCCTATCCTATGGGACTATTCCCATGGGATTCCTGAGAGAATAACTTTCCCATGGCCAAGCCTGGTAACAGCGGCATTCATTTGGTTAGAAGTGTCGTGTCCTCCTTTACAGTGTCGTCCCTGGAGTGAAGAGAGCCGACACCCACATTATAATATTTTTTCCCTCTAAATATTCTGGAGAATCCACCAGCTTCCGTCCAACACACTCCATCAGCCTATGGACACCTTTTCCTATCACTCTCTCACTGTCGTACTATGCCCCCTTCTCATACTTCCCCAACGCAACATACTCAACAACTCTTGCTTCTAGAAATTAATAAAGAGTAATTTATTAAAATAAAAGTGTAACGTATATGAGACGTGTATGTGAAGAAAATGTGTGACGTGTTCTATAAAGTGTGTAGACTCTGACTCTCAGACAGCAACCCAGTCAGCTGATCCCAGCAAAGATAGACCACAGCACGGTACGTCAGAACATGTACTTCTCACCCGTTGCCGAAACCATCTTGCCGGATACTGCTTTGCCTCTGTAGACCTCTGGTAATCCAATTTCATGAACATCCGAAATAGACACCGGTGGTATTAAGAGTTAATCAGGGACCGGTTGCACTCTACACAATGTCCGTTCCTAATGTTCCTAAACAAACTGCACAAGTCTTTTGTAGTGTGTACGCAGTTAGTTAGTTAGTTAGTTAGTCGACAGATCATCCTCGTTGCACATCGAACCATTCAGTCCATAAGTGCTAATTACTAATGTTAATTGTTACTGTACTAACACTAGGTACTCTTAGCCGGTTCTCGGTTCGTTACTACTGTCTGATGCTGTGTGGTGCATCAGTATGCATCACTCTCTTTGATGAATCAATTTCCTTCTAGCGTAAGATACGTTTCTGTATGCAACTTTATTGACTCTTGAACTGGTGTTCTTCAGAATGGGTTTTTTTATTCTTTCCCAAAACTTGTAGAGTTTCCTTGGATCTGGTAGGGAACCTAGGATAGAAACAACACATCTGGTGATAGTACTAGTCACTGATCCTTTTGGCTGAGTGTAAGCCTATCACCTTGCTTACTGATCTTTAGCTAACTAGACTTAGTCACAGAGCAGATTAGCTACCCACCTAGAGTCGAATCAGGCTATGACAAAGAAAAAATATCAGCAAACAGAATGCGGAACCCCGCCCACCAGGGACACCTACGGGAAGATCCCAATTATTCCTCATTACTCAATTCTCAACTAGTAAAGCTTATCAACACTTCACTAATCTATTTTAGCTAACAGAGCCAAGTATCACTTCACTACTCTAGCTAGTTTCCACTAACAGTGCTAATCATCACCCTATAGTTTAACAAGGCTACTGCCTAAAGTAATTATAACGAATATATTCTAATAGGTTATACCTTAAATGGCACTACTGCAGTCCTATCAATCATATCTACATCTGCCATTATAGGCACGTGTAAAATTAAGTCACTAATTAACACACGGTAGATATTATTTCCACTGGCACTGCAGTGCCTTGGCACTCTGTCTAGAGCATTATTCAAGTCCCCCCTAGTTGATCTCAACTCGAGTTTATATGGCAAACTACCAAAGTTGTCCACGTGACGTTATCCTTTACTCCCCCACACAGGTGGCACAGTGGCAAATCATCACCTGTCAAGAACTATTTTCCTGGCTTAAATCCTGTCAAAGTTGTCAGTAATTGCCTAGATTCTCAAAACAAGCCAGCTAGTTTCTGTATACTCCCAACAAAGAGTTTCGATACCAAGCTGCCAATCATCTTGATGTGCCGGAAACCAAGAATTGACAGATGCACTGTTTTCCGTACTAGGTACTTCCGTTTTACATCTGCCCCTGTGATCTCACGGCTTCCATCTGCATTCAAATGTTGACAAACTTGTCAATCTTCTGTTCCGTGGTGACAATCCCAGCAGCCATTTTCGTCTGATGTCCGGCCGTATAGATGACAAACGGAACCATTCCATATCCTAAGCTGACAATATATGTGATTCTACTTGTTAATGAACTGCCAACTCTGTGTATCCATTCCTTCTCACTCACCACCAAATGTGTTTATGGGCTGACACGATGTAACCTGTGCAGCTGTGTTTACTCTGTTAGTACGACTGTTGTGGCCCAGGAAATATACGCCACGCAAACGTCGGTATTATTATCTGGGTTAACTCAGGGCGCTCGTGACAAGAAGAGACCACTGCAAAACACATTGTATTCATTACGGATTCAAGGAATATGCGTAGTAAGGTGCAGAAAGGAATGTTTCGTGTGGTTTGGCTATCCTCGCTTCAGGGGACACAGATTATGAGAATTGTATGGATTTTTTGCCCTGGCCATACGAGAGTGCGGGGGAATGAACAGGCTGATAAGCTGGCCGAGAATGCACCTCTTGGTGATAGATTAACTATGGACAAGGGGGAGGTGGTCGTGCGCCTGTGGGACCAGGTGGAGAACGCGGAGGAACAGACTGAGAACCTGTATGTGGAAAGAATGAGATTGCGGGGGATCGATAGGGGTCTGGAAGAATCTCAAAACTGTGAGGGAAGACCAGGATAACTTTCAATCAGACAGCGGTAGGAACGATTAGTAGTATGACTCTTCTCTGGTTGTTGAACGAGGGTCAGAGCACGTATGGGAATGTCCTGAGTGCAGTGATTTCCGTTCTTAGCTCAACTCAACTCAACTTAACTGGTAATAAGGAAAGCTAATCCATTCCAAAATGTGCTCTATTGCTACTAGAAGTAGTGTGTATGGACTACACTTGAGTTCAAAGCCAGCGAGCACAAAACAAAACAACAACAACAATCATTCCATTGTGCTCCAGGAGTTTCCAGCAATATCTGTAACTGTGCATCATGTCAACAGATTATGTGTCCCTCGTGTGTAGTGTGTGCTTATCTTGGCGTGTAGAAGAACGAAAGCTTGTATTCTACTGTGAAAAATAGCTTAAGTACGTGAGGAGAAATTCAATGCTGGTGGGAAAGATGATGGGGATAACGGTACGTGCCTGTAGATGTTGTGTGTCGCTGCAACTCTTGAGTTCTCTGTGTCTGCAACATTAAGGATAAGCACGCAGTGTCAGTCGGCATCTGTTTGTGTGAGGTAGGCTGTGTTCCGTCTCCAGACTGGTGAGATTCATGGCAGCTGAAAAACAACTTAGTGGATCTGAGCTGTGTCAATAACCGATATCTCAGTACTCGGGACATTTCTCATACGTGCGCAGTCCCCATCTTCAACAATCAGCGAAGAGATTCAATACTGATGGTACCAGATGCAATCTTATTCTTTGTCCGTCTAGCCCTTCTTTTGAGTGCTGAGTGGCAGACAGATCCTCTAGTAACTCATGCTTCACCATTCTTTCCAGGCCTTGATAATTTGTCTGTTCTTCCACACTAGTTATTTAGTCGACAGATCATCCTCATTGCACGTCGCAACATTGGCGCATGAGTGCTCGGATCCCCTCCTCAGTAAATCCCACAGCGTGTAGCGACTTACGACACCAGTTCTGTGTTGGTTTATCAATCTTCTTTGGCTTCCCGCGTAGTGTTCTTGTATTGCCACTCCTCTTTAACTTTTAACTTTTAACTGTCCATGGCTGAAGATTCACAGTCATCACGTTGGTTCTCGCTAACAACTTATTTCTCGAAGAGCATTCAGAATGTCCGCCTGGTCCATGGCTGGACCACACTACACCCTGACTCCAAAGCGCCCTGGCAACGACTGCCTTATCGTCCACCATCACCCCGCCCAGTAGTGCTGACCCAGCTAACCTCTCCGCCTTCTCATTTCTCAGCATGCCCTGCAGAAACAATCCAACAAATGACCAATATCTTTGATTAATTAATTGATGCATGCCACTCTGAACAAAGCACGCCTCTATTCACCCTTCCTAGCATGCTCTGTGAGTCCGTTAAAATCACACACAAACATGGGTGGTATCTGTCCTCTAGCCTGCGGAGGGAACCAGTCATTTGCCTTTCGTTGATTTTCACAACGGTATGAGTCAAATGTCGTCATAGAGACCCTGGAGGTTTGGATATACAGAAGAATGTTTCTTATTTCATGGAAACATAAAGAATCAAATACAGAGGTCCTAGAAAAATGGGGAATGAATAGAGAGTTGGTGAAAGAAACAAAAAAGAGGCAAGTAAAATATCTCGGTCACGTTAAAAGACAAAACACCCTTATAAAACCATACTGGAGGATAGGGTCGAAGGCAAGGAGGCAAGAGCTGGACAACGATACAATTGGGAAGATAACATCAAGAGATGAACGAACAGTAGTCTGACATAATGTACAATCAGGGAGAGAGACTGACAGTGTTGAAGATTCACTGCAACGAATCTTAATTGTGAAGACGGCACCTGATGGATTGATGAGCGAGTGATAAACTACTGAGTGTAAAAATTGCCTAGAAATTGACACCCCAAAAATACTAGGCAATGGACGTACAACTAACTTTTATATGTAGCTTAATCTCTTTTGCATTCCCTAGAACTTGCTAGCTTGCGCATGTTTCCGTTGACATAGGCTTATTGCAGTGGACAGTATTTTCCAATAGTGGTATCCTTTGGAGTTCACATTTACAAAACCGGTGTATGTCCTTTACATGACGTTGCAATTGGCTTCAGCATGTATCGGCTATTTGTGATTTACAAGAGGGTTTTACGTTCAGTACGTTCAGAAGGAATTGCAAACAACTTAACGTAAACTTGCCTAGAATTCACGAACAGTCAAAAAACGCAGGATTGACTGCGACGTCCTGTAAAGGATATGCAACTAACTTTTTAACTTCACCATTGCTTTCTGAACTGCCGACACTCACCATCGAAATCGGCGCAAAGCTATCTGTACAAAGATACTTGGGTGAAATAGCCGACATATCGAAACGACGGTTGTAAATCTGCCTCAGGCCATTTGGAAGCAAGCAGGACATCATCATTACGTGTCATGCCTATAAGCATGGGCGGTCATGTTTGGCCATCTCACTCGATCACCAGAAACGTGGATCAGCTCAGTGTTCTTGTCTCGACCATGCCACTGGGTCAAGCCATCCAGGTATTTACTTCTCTGTCTTCCTCTTGTTCTCTTCCCCTCGATCTTGCCAATTGTCACCAAGTTCTCTAATTTATTTCTTCTCATAACATGTCCAAAACATTGTGACTCTACGTCTAATTTCTCTAACCAGTTTACAATTTTTATTTCTTTCTTGTAGGACTTGGTCGTTTGGTTTTCTTTCTGCCCATGGTATTCTTTACATTCTCCTCAGAAACCACATTTCCACAGTCATCAGATGTTTTTCAGCTTGACTGCTCATTGTCCGCGCTTCACATTTATATAAAAGTACAGACTCTATGTAGCACCTTAACACTCTTTTTCTCGTAGCAATTGACATCTTTTTATTGGTCAATACAAAGTCTGAAAAAAGGGAAGTCACCAGGTTGTGACGACATATCATCCAAGCAGGAAGAGAGGCCAGCGTCCATATCTACCACGCATTGAGGCGATGGGGTTACGATCGTAATTCGCAATCATGCATACCACGTTCGAAACAAAGCTGCAACGCCTTGCGTTGGTTTCCATACAATGATATGATTGCCGGTGGTTCAAAAAGCAATGGCAACCTACTGAATGTTAACTTGCCCTAGAATCACAACTTGTAACGCGCAGACAACTTACCTTGTAACTGTGAGTGAAGATCTGCAATACAATTGGTCACAAAGCATGGAAGAGATCAATTTAATATTGCCCCCTCCCACACCAAAGAAAGGAAATGTAAAACTGTGCACCAGTTATCTAACCACTGCATTGATAAGTGAGCCAAGAACATTATCATGGAGAGGATTGAAGATAATCAAAATACGAATTACAGGAAATACATTTAGGTTTCTGACTGGGCGGAGAAACCGAGGACCATATCTTCTATATGAGAACCATCTTTGAGAAATGCGGAGGATATCTTCATACTTGCTGTATAGACAACAGTAAGGCTTTTTCCAGTGTTCAGCATCATGAGCACATTAATCTTTTTTTTCTTTTCTGTAGGAACATATAAATGTGAGCCATGGATCATTCCCAAACGACTAAAGAAAAACATGTGTTGCCAGGTCTTAGTCAGTTATGATAGCAGAGGGTACTACCGCCTTTCTGTTAGCGCCAAATGTTAGGCGACACACACCAAACCCGACACCCTGCATTGTGCCAACAGCTTTGGGTGGAGGGTGCAATTTGGAGGGTACAAGCCTTGCCCTAGTGCGAGGAAATGCAACCTAAAGACTAAATGTCACGGCACGGCAGACATGCCCTAAGTTTTGGTCGAAAACTGGTCTAGGATGGAAGCTCCGACAGGCGGACAGTTAGAGTATCGCTTTTCTAATCCGGCAGATTCTGCAGCTTGTCTTATTCCAGACGTATTGGTGTTACCTTTCCTCTGGAGTGAACTAGGCAGGCTGAGAGAGGGTTTAATGCTGCATGGGAAACACATGGTCTCTAAATTCAACCCATGCTTTATATTATGGAGAAGTATGACTCCATTTTACAAACTATCGTCTGTCAGGACGGCAAGGTGCCAGTCAGTCAGTTAAAGAAGAACATTGGAGTTTTTGAGCTTAAATGCTACTAAAACGTTCTTAAAACATCGTGAACCGAGAGAAAGAAAAATACTGAAATTCGACAAGATCTCTACAATAGAAGAAAAGTGGCTCATACTCATAAATAGTGTTCGCCTCGGAAACTAAAATACTTTGGCCATATTACTCGTCACAGTAGCTTGGAGAGAACAGGGATGGGAGGCAGAGTTCCTGGTACAAGATGCACACCGGGCATTGCAGACAACTTTGGCACCAGTAAGCAGTTTTTGTGTGTTTTTTTTTTTAAATCTCAGTTGCTTGTCCGTTACATGATATCTCGCCCAACCATAGCATTTATTGACTATTTGTGATTTACTCCACAAGGTTATGTTCAGTAGTTTGCCATTGCTTTCTGCAACACCAACGCTCATACCATTGTATAAAAACATACGCAAGCAGATCCTTTCTTCTGACTGTGAATTGCTGATCGTACTTCCTCTAGTAACAGTTCTGGTTCTTTCGCCTACAGCTGTGTTTCGAACGCCGTATGCGGGATTGCGAATCTCGTTTGTAACACCGTCTCCACAGCGCCGAGTGTATGTGAGGCAAGTGATCTGGCAAGAGATCGAGAGACTTTTCAAAGCGCCGTGTTGAGATCGACGTTCCACAAAAGACGTTCGGCATAATGATGAGTATTAAAATATCATCAGTCCTAAAATCTACACTGAATTAATACAGAGGCAGTAGATATAGCGTTTCAAACATTTTTCAGAATGAATCCTCAGTCAGCTACAGCTTGCTTGTCTACAATAGAAACCTAAGTTATAGTACTAGAGAAAGACCAAGACTCAGATTGATAGATTCGTAGCATGGGTTGAGTCAATAATCGGCATCACAGAAGGTGCTTGTTTGATAGATAAATAACATGGGGTACACCACTCACGTACGAGCTCAACACAGTCCAAGAAGGACATCTATAGTATGTCCCAAAAAGAATGCCTTCATTCACGATCAATTATTTTGAAAACTGACTGTTGCATCATTATGAAATGTTTCCTGCCGTCTTATATTCACCCCCACGCAAGGAATATGTCTTTGATAAGTCCAAAAGCAACTTAAATTATCGAAAGCGGCGAAATTTCTTTGGTGTTTTGCAGAAAAACTAGTGATTTCTCGCTAACAAATTTGTGTTTACAGTAATGGACGCTCCTCCAATTCAGATGACACACAAGGCGTATCCGGATTCGTATGGAAGTGGGTGCAATGAAAGAAGTAGCTTAAACGTCGACAGGGTCGGCTGCATTGCACCGGGTTTTTATCCCATATGGTTCAGTTACTTTTCGCAGCGCGGAAAGCGTCGCACAAAGCACGAACTCCGTACCTCCAGCGACGACCCTTTGGAGTCTCCGAAAAAATGTACTCGTGAAATGAAGGACGCGGCCCGAAATCGAACAAACAACCTTCGGAGCCCGAGTCAGACGGCTTGACTACTTCACCACGGAGAATCCCGAGAGGGGTGCAATGTGTAATATTAGTAAAGACAGAGAATTTACAGAGGCATGGGTTAAATAATTGTAAATTGACAGGAAAGTAGAAGGAATATATTTCTTACCATATTTTTCATTTCCTTCTTGTTTCTTCAGCTGCTGGTTAATAATCTGTACACAAGTATTCCTGTGAGCTTTTTATATTGAGTTCGTGAAAGCTTCCAAATAGCTGTGCGTTAATGTGCGTATGGAGTGACCAGAAATGATACCTCAATTTGGTCATCATAGGAGGAGTGGCTGGCCGAGTGGCTAGAACGTCGGACTCTCCTTGGTAAGGTGTGGGATATTTTTCTGTCGGGGGCAAAAGGGAAAATCCTAACCTGCACAGTTCGCGGCGACTGCACTAGCCAGGCGGCTCTTATTCATCAGGCTCAAAGACCCCTCTGCCATACACCGCAAGGTAATATATTGGCAGTAAATGACAGTTTGATTGCGTTTCCATTTTTAAGGATCTGTTCAGCTGTCTGTGCAGTTTGTTCACACGTACACATAGGTGACAGACCCGCTTTGAGTCTTCGTGAAAAATTGTCTACTCTGCTGTTTACCGTTCAGAGACGGAACATAATTACCTGTTTTGCACTATGAAAATAGTTGTCAGTGTCTCTGTAGTGGGCTTTCTTCTTAACGACCAAGATGTTGGTCCTCTTTCATTCAAGTTTATAGACTGATTCGTATGCACGTTTGTTGTCCCCTAATTTGACAACGTGTTTGCTCTCAAGTTTCTTGTAATGCCACAATATGTCAGTTTTCACCGCAATATTACTCTTCTGTTGTATTCAATGCGTTTAGTGTGTGTGTGTGTGTGTGTGTGTGTGTGTGTGTGTGTGTGTGTGTGTGTGTGTGCGTGTGTGTGTGTGTGTGTGTGTGTGTGTGTGTTCAATACAGTTGTTTGTCACCGCTGAGGGCTTGCGGAATTGAAAATTCATCACTGTGGAATACAAACTGTTGCCATTGACATCATGCTGATGCTGTAATGTTTAGGGCATGCAATTCTTCTGAATATTTGTAGCGAAATATCCCAGTTGGTGTGCACGTGGATTAAAGTCTGCGATCTGCTCAGACCTTAATCTGTGTCGGACGATTCCAGTAGGTTTATGACTGCTCTCGGTTGCATAAAATTCAATCCATCCTTTCTCCAATAATCCTCTTCCTCTTTCAACACATGGTCCTCACATTTTTCCAGTAACTTTTATCAATATTTAAAAGCGTGGAATGGGTTAGTATCTTGACGTCAGACAATTTGAATGTAGTATTGTCAGCTGCCACATGTCCTTTAATTTTAGCCCACACAAGTTCTATAGGGTTAAAATGAGAATGGTACGGCGGAAGTCTCAAGCACCCATGACGATGATCTTCTATCAACTTGTCGATTTGATATTTCTTGCTTTTTGGCGTCTGTTTTACAAGGGACAACAATTCTAGCTAGAAATACGTTTCTGGAAATGGTATGTTTTCCATTCGGAGTCATATCTTTGTTGCTCCCTTTGTGCTCGATGCTGTAGGTACTTTGTCTTCTTGGGCAACAACATTGATATCATGCATTGTCCATAATTGGACACGACGGTCTATCTAGGGATGGAAGCACAGTATTCTCGAGCCAATCTCTACATACATTACCATTCATCTTATTATGATAATCCCTATTGTCTGTATGCTTTGATACGAATACAAGCCCAGCATTCTGTTGTAAGCCATTATGCGTATTACCAGCATGGGCCATGACCAAAAGCTGTCCTATACTACTGGGCACATATAGCTTTATCTGTCCATCCACTGATTGCCATTCCTTATCACTTGTGTGGTGCGCATTGATCCACATTTCATCAAAACACACTATGCCATTATTTTCTTTGCGCATTTCCCTTATTTCACATAGGTATCTGCTTCTCATGGCTCCTAAATGCGGTTGCTCGCAAAGATTATTTCTACCGCCCTTGTACTTTCAAATAGTGAAGATAATGTCCTTATAATTTTCCACAAAGTTGTTTTGGATAGCTCTATGTTATTGTTCTTTCTGAACCAAACCCTAAGTTTTCTTACAGTCACTGTTTCTTTGGCACCCAGCATTTTTATAATGCTGGATAATCCTGGATATAAAATACAAAATTTTTATAATTTTAGGTGTCTCCGTGGCGAAGTGGTCAAGCCTTTTGACTCGGGCTCCAATCGTCGTGGGTTCGATTCCGGGCCGCATCCTTCGGTTCACGAGTTAAATTTTTCGGAAACTTCTGTGGGTCGTCGCTAGAGCTGCGGAGTTCGTGCTTTGTGGGATGCTTTCCGCGCTGCGGAAAGAGACGGATAGAACCCGGTGCAATGAAGTCGATCCTGTCGTATATCAAGCGACTTTTTAAAGCATTTTTATAATAGCTCGCCTTATGACATCTTTGTCAAAGCTGTCGACGAAATGACCGTTTACTCAAACCCAATGCATGCATTGTTCTTTTTTTCGGAATTTGTAATAGTATAAAACAGTTTCCTGCGATCAGCTCCTTGACAAAAATATGTGTACAACTTCATAGCGATTCTTTGAAGTGTATAATTTCGCATTAAATCCCATTGAAAAATATACACACATTTTATTGTTAGCGATAAGTGGTAAGATTTAAAAAAAAAAAAAAAAACAACAACATATTAATCAGGTTTCATGAAATAACCCACATTTTGAGACACCTCTAAATGAACAGTCCTAGTTTAAACAAAGCGGGTAGTTGGCATAAGGCCAATCCCGTGAAAAAACGAAAAATATTCAACATTGAGCGCTGATTGTTTGGCTACGCTGTAATACATTAAAAATTATGAATTTCATCACAGACCAGTAAATTATATACCGCATATAAACAAACTTTGAAATCTGCTGTAAAATCTCCAGAACAAATTTTTTTTTTTTTTTTTTTTTTTTTTTTTGGGTGGACATAATGATAAGGTTATATACTACATCTCATAATTTTCCCTCAGTTGTTTACTGAGATATGGATGTTTATATTGGGGCCAAAAAAAAAAAAAAAAAACAGACTATAGATTTGTAAACTTCAGCTCCCAGTAGTCTTTCGCGATATAAGTAGGTTTAATGTTATCATTTTGGGGGGAACGAGAACAGACATACAAAGATACAAACAAACAGACAGACCAACAGACCCAACAGACCCAAAGACCGATGCATGCTTTCAGCCGAAAGATAGACCGACCGACCGACCGACCGACACAGACAACACACAGACAGACTGATAGACCGACAGATAGTCATTCAGATAGATTGACAGACAGTAAAGCAGATAGAGAGACATGCCCGCAAGCAGGCAGGCAAGTAGGTGGGTGGTTGGGTGAATAGGCAGACACAGACAGATGGATGGATGGATGGATGGATGGATGGATGGATGGATGGATGGATGGATGGATGGATTGATAGATGGCTGCATGGATGGATGGACAGACAGACAGACAGACAGACAGACAGACAGACAGACAGACGGACGGACAGACAGACAGACAGACAGACAGACAGACAGACAGACAGACAGATTTACCCCTGTGTTACCACAACGACAGTTTGCGTCAATGTACATATGTTTATTAAAACCATAAGCCATATTGTCTTTCCGCTGAAGTTTTTACAACGTGAACATAAAAAATTCGCGCGGTTTAATTCTGATTCGTTTGGAACTGCAATCTGTCTTCCCTGGCCGCCCCAATTTCGCCACAACCAATCTAAAACATAATTGTGTGAAAATAGGCTGGCATGTTAAATAAAACTGCAAGGAAAGGTTTAATGGGCCAGGCGTATGGCACATCAGATGTCCTCTTTTCAGCCGGATGCAGTAGTTGGGATCTCCAGCAACACATTCAATTGAAAATATCAATAAAGGTAGGAGAGGAATTGTCCGCCTGTGCTTCATATTTGATATTCGAGAGCAGTAAAGCGACTAATCAAATGCCGTCTCCACAATAAAGGTTTGCTAAAGAGGATGTCTAATACAGGGTGTTTGTAAAGTCTTACTGCACTTTGTATGTAGAGTGGCTGATTGTTGGAGAGTATGTTTTAATTTTGCAAGACGGAAAATATACTCTATAACAAACAGCTGTTCTACATAAAAAGTGTAGTGAGACTTTACAAACACTCTGTAGATCCTGTTTCACGCTGTTGTTGTGGGCTGTGATAGATTGTTGTTTATGTTGTTTGTTCATATGTATGGTTCTCTATCTATTCCTCACTTTGTTGCAAAACTTGAAGACATGCATGATTTGTGCAGAATGGCATGCATCAATTGAACAATCAAAGATATTGAGCATTTGCTGTTCAGGTCTTCGTGGCGAAGGGTAAACCCGGACGCAGTTCATAATCCCGCATACCGTTTTCAAAACACAGCTGCGGGCGCTTTGGCAGCAGACCGCCATGCGTTGGCTTTTTCTGAAATGGTATGGGTGCCGGTCTTTCAGAAAGCAATGGCAAACTACGAACAGCCAAAAAGTGCTGGGATTGACTGCTAAGTTGTGTAAAGGATATGCAAATAACTTTTTTGTTCAGGTCGAATGAGTCATTGAAAGGGCTGGGTTCTGTTTGACTGAGGTTAGTGTAGAGACTTCCCTCCCGACCTGGTGCTAAACAGATCTGTTTGACTGAGGTTAGTGTAGAGATTTTCCTCCCGACCTGGTGCTAAACAGATCTGTTTGACTGAGGTTAGTGTAGAGACTTTCCTCCCGACCTGGTGCTAAACAGATCTGTTTGACTGAGGTTAGTGTAGAGACTTTCCTCCCGACCTGTTGCTAAAGAAACATCTCCACGAGGAACGACGTTGCAGAGCTCTTCTTTACCTCATATGAAACCAGCGGGGTGTGCAACACCTATACTGCAATGTGACATCTACGGGATGGCATATTGACATGTTACAGCAAACAACGAGACATCTACGGGAAGGCTAGTCCTATTGTCATGAATTCGAATCCTCATGGTGACAGATTTTTAAAACTAACCTGGCCTCCCAAACTTACATTCTGCTGGCAGTCCCTGCCTTGTGGTGTCATCCGTGTGGCGTCTGGTGGTCGTCTCTGGCGTCTGGTGGTCGTCTCTGGCGTCTGGTGGTCATCTCTGCCGTGTGGTCGTCATCTCTGCCATGTGGTGGTCATCTATGCCGTGTGGTGGTCATCTCTGCCGTGTGGTGTCATATCTGCCATGTAGTGGTTAACTCTGCCGTGTGGTGGTCATCCTTCTCGTAATCGCTGTTGTGTGGTAGTCACCTCTGTCGTGTGGTGGTCATCTCTGCCGTGTGGTGGTCATCTCTGCCGTGTGGTGTCATATCTGCCGTGTGGTGTCATCTCTGCCGTGTGGTTCATATCTGCCGTGTAGTGGTTAACTCTGCCGTGTGGTGGTAATCATTCTCGTAATCCCCGTTGTGTGGTAGTCACCTCTGTCGTGTGGTGGTCATCCTGCTTATATTCCCTATCGTACGGTGGTCATCCTGCACGTAGTCTCTGCCGTGTGGTTGTCATCCTGCCCGTAATCCCTGCCGTGTGGTGGTCATCTCTGTCGTGTAATGGTCATCTTTGCCATGTGGTGGTCATCCCTGTCGTGTAGTGGTCATCTCTGCCATGTGATGGTCATCCTGCTTGTTTTCCCTATCGTATGGTGGACATCCAGCTCGTAGTCCCTGCCGTGTGGTGGTCATCATGCCCTTAGTCCGTGCCGTGTGGTGGTCATCTCTGTTCACAGCCTTCTTTCTCATGTACTGCAAATCATTTCTGATACTGATACACCAAGCCACGATGTCAATCTTCTCTCCCGGCGTAAAGGCAGGCCCATTGCCTCCAGTCAATGAAAATATGGATCTAGCACCATATGCCCAATGGCCCCATTATTTGTTTGTTACCCTTGATGAAAAAAAACAAACTTAACTTGCCAAGAGATCACAAACAGTCATAAAATGCTGGACTTGACTGCTACGTCCTATAAATGATATGCAACTGACTGACGCTTGATAGAATATATCAATCAGTAATTCACACACACACACACACACACACACACACACACAAACACACACACACACACATAAACACACAGAAAACACCAGCATATATAAGGTTCAGGTTATCAACTGTCCAGTTATCTCTAATTTCTTTATAATAAAAGGACACCAACAGAAATCGTGAGAGAGAACGGAGTCGTTGTAGGGATACCCAACGGTCCAGGGTGTTCTGAGAGAAACGAAGCACATATTGACAAGCCTCGAGTCTTCTTCTTCTTCTTCTTCTTCTTCTTCTTCTTCTTCTTCTTCCTCTTCTTCTTCTTCTCCTCCTCCTCCTCCTCCCCCTCCTCCTCCTCCTTCTTCTTCTTCTTCTTCTTCTTCTTCTTCTTCTTCTGCTTCTTCTTCTTCTTCTGCTGCTGCTGCTATTCGTTTTCCAGTGGAGCATAGTCCATCAATCAACTGACACCAAACCCTTTATAGATTTGTTGTTTATTGGTGGTATTTTGCAGCTAAAGTTGTCTAGTGAATTACGTAGTCAGTCTCACGCCAACCCTATTTATTAGACTCTTATGACACGAATAGTAGGTTCATTCACTAATTCAGTAGCATGTCCTTTGCAGAACCTCGCTACCATAACAACCTTCCGGAAAACTTGCAGGTCATAAGCAAGATGTCCCGCGTCCGATACGCCCATCTGGAAATCATCTGCACCCATCTTCTCTTTGGCCTTCCTATTCCTCTATTCCCAGGCATATACCCTTCCATTATTGCTCACTGCAAACTTTCATGACGTTTCAAATGATTAAAATGTTAATATTCTTTGCTTTCCTTGCGGAAAATACGAAAGCAAACCGTAGCAAGAAGCAAAAAACACTTCAAAAGGCCTTATCAGCTCAACAGGCTATCCGCCTTATTGGAAACAGTATACATTGCTAGTGACCGAGATCTGAGACAAGATTACGAATTCACATTATACGTGAGAGAAGATTGTGTAAATTATTCGTCTATTGAGGATCCTGAAATTAACAGCCTTAAGATTTTTTAAGAAGATGCGTTAAATCGAGTGCAGTAATTTCCCGTTAATGTAAAGTAGACCAGATTTCAGTCCGACTATTACGTATAGACCCTACATGTTATCGTCACCTCCTAGTTGACGAGTCACAGTTAATTCTAGACTGATCTTCACTGGACTTTCTTCATGTCCGATAAGTAGTTTAAGGCTTTCCCGTGTAGATAACTAAGTATTTGGGTTAGTACTAGAGTGTCTTATTTTGTCGTTATTTACTGATGGTGGTTTTGTCGAGTGAACAGTTGCGTTGCTGGACTTTCCACATTCTGCTGTATTTTTGAATGATTTAAGTCGGCATCTTAAACTATCAGGTATTCCTTCCGAGCACTGGATTGGAGCTTTCTGACTATGAAAAATCTTGATCCTTAGGAGGAAACAAGACCAACCATGACCTAGTTTCAGTCAGTGTGTGTGTCGTGTGCTGAATAAAGCCTAGTTATATACTAATCCTGGTTGGTGGACATAATATAAATAACTTACGTTATGCTGATGACACCGTCCTTGACAGCAACAAGTCAGAAGGATCTACAGGAAATTATATATACAGTGATTGTGGAGAGTGAAAACAATTGGCCTTAGTTTAAATAAATAGAAAGACAGAAGTCATAGTAATATCAAAGAAAAGATTGTGCCTAAATGTGCAATTAAAGTACAGGACGATATTTTGGGATAAGTGCAGAAATTCAGATATCTAGACACATGGATAACATCAGATGGAAGATGTATCTCTGAGATAAAGAGCAGAATAGGACAAGCAAAAATTGCATTCTATCAAATGAAGAACGTTTTGTGCAATAAGTCATTGTCATTGAAAGTTAGAAAAAATAGTTCATTGCAAATTACATAGGACCAGTTTTAACATTCGGCTGGGAATCTTGAACAATTAGTAAACGGGCGAAAAAATCTCTGGAGGCCTTGGAGATGTGGTTTTATAGAAGAATGTTGAAATTAATTGTACAGCCAAAATGAGCAATCAGGACGTTTAAAGGGAACCTGAGTCGCAAAGACAACTTATCACAAACATCAGAAAGAGGCAGTCATCGTTTTTGGTCACGTTGTGCGAAGACAAAAACTGAAACATGTTGTGACAAATGGAAATATTTCCGGAAAGAGAGATCGATGAAGACAGCGTGAGAACATTCGTTACAGTCTTGTAAGGGAGTCAACACACGAATTGATCCATGACGTCGGAGATCATAATTTGTGGAGATACATGAATCTCTCTCGCCAGCCGACATGGCACTGGGTGAATGAATGAATACACTAACAGGCCTGGCGCACTAGCGCGGTTCATACCCAACTCCGCTGGTTAATGCCATGGTCATGGTCGGACGACCTGGGTTCGTCGCTTGTCACAGTCAGGGAAAGATTGGCCCCCTCTTCCTGTGTAGCTCTCCAAAAGGAGATGGTGCTTTCACATCATGAATGCATACAGAAAATTGCAACGGGAAAAATATACTATAAAAATAGCATAGTTCGCCGCAGATGCCATGTTCAAGTATTAATCTGTGACACTTCATTAGCTACTGCGACATGTGTGGTGTAGGAGAGCTGTGTAATATAGTCCCCTGAAGATGGTATAGAGTGTATTTTTTTATGACTGTGCAGTGTTTTAAAATATTGCCGGTCCAAGTTTTGTATTCACCCTATCTAAAGTTCATGCAACATAATAGGCAAATACAAAACTTGGACCGGCAATATTTTCAAACACTGCACAGTCATTAAACATACACCCTGTACTTTGGCACTTTTTCTGGGGAACATTTTCTACACCAGTCTCACTGCAATAAGTGAATGCCAATTTCAGAGATGAGGCTAACAGTGCATTGGACTTAAAAGTTAAAGCAAAAGGTCTTCCTGCGGATTCACAATCAACTATTTAACCAAACAGTCAGCTATAGCATCCATCTCGAGCGCATATAATGCACGATCGTGTTTCTTCAAGACTCTTGAAAAACAATATAGGGTGACCCCCAACAAAAAAAAATAAAACGGAACCAACAAATGTTTGAATAGTGGGCACCTCATTCACCTGACTTGAACCCCTAGATGTTTTATCTATGGGTGTATCTCAAGGATAATGTGTATCAGAACAGCAAAGATCAGGGAAATCCCCACAGAGGAATGCAGTCGAGTAATTATGCAAGTGTGTATCAAACGGCATGGAGGCCATTCGGAGCATATTTCGGAATGAAGATAACTTTTAAGTAAAGCAACCGAGGTAACTGAATCTTATGGAGATGATTGTACACAGACTGAAATTTATGTTCACCAAATGACAAGAAATGTGCTTGACCTTTGTAGGATTTAATAAACTTTTTATCGGTTCTGTTGTTTGTGTGCCACCCTCATGAACAGACAGAAAAACTAATGAGCCAAGAAACAAATGAAAGCCGTAAATTGATTACAAAGATTAGACATAGAGCGTCAAGATTTTTTAAGCACGTTACGGGGAAAAATAAACTTGAAAACAGTGGCAATTGGCAGACTTAGTGGGGATAGCATGGTCATATGACAAATCTGGACCAGAACACAGATCTGATCCGAGACTCTGGTGATAGTGTGACATGGCACATGATGATGAAGACAAACGTGCGCAAGAGTCCAGCCAATGTTTGACCGTCGTCCGAGAAGGTTGAGAGTTCGAGCATTGCCCCAGGATCAGATAGAATACTGTTTTTCTCTTGATGTTTACAGTTCCGTCCCACCCAGGTCGTCAGTCATGTTGGGTCTGCTCAAGATAAGGGCAAACGTCGTACATCTAGGATCTGGACTTCCTTAAATATATTGACAGAGAGAAAGACAGATAGGCGGACATACAGGCCGACAGGGATGAGGCGGGACGGGGGGGGGGGGAGAGACGGGTGTACGACACATAGATGGATGGATGGAGGGAGGAAGCAAGGGAGGGATTAATGGGTGGATGGACGGACTGACGGACGGACGGGCGGATGGATGGATGGATGGATGGATGGATGGATGGATGAACAGAGAAACAATCAGACGAACGGACGGATAGATAGATGTCATCATGAACAGATGATCAGACGGATGGATGGACAGAGAGACAGACAAAAGGACAGATACATGGATAAATGGATGGACAGACGGACCGGATCGAAGGATGGATAGACGGACAGACATATAGGTGGGTAGGTAGGCAAGTATGTAATTAGGTAGGTAGGTAGGTGGGTGGGTGTGTGGGTGAGTATGTAGGTAGGTAGGTAAGTAGGTAAGTCGGTCGGTCGGTCGGTAGGTAGGTAGGTAGGTAGGTAGGTAGGTAGGTAAGTAGGTAGGCAGGCAGGCAGAGCCACAGATAAACATATAGACAGAATGACACACATATATGCGGATACATGGACAGACAGACAGACAGACAGACACCGACATACACACATAACATATAAATAACAATGGCACCCAAGTAATCGTGCTAATCGGGTTATCCATAACAAGTAACGAATGACTTGGCAACCGCCGCAGCAATTAACGTATTTCTCGTTACTTCTGCAGGGAATGATGCCAGCCTGTATGTATATTCGTTCCCACGGCAGTTTGAGCGTCTCGCGTCTAGGATGTGCTAAACGAATCCGTACTGTATTTCTATACTTTAATTCATTTGCTGGGGTATACTTTGGGCATTGAAGTAACACGACAAACGAATGTATAGGTATTGACAGGCACTTATAGAAGTATATAAATGAAGTAGAGATAAGAGAATGCACTTTCTTCTTTTACTATTTATTCCCCATTGAGCATAGGGCCCATATCAACTCAATCCAAGCCTACTTATATCCTTAGCTATACCATGCAGCTTCGCCCATGCCTTCGCTTTATTATTCATATCTGTTTCTGCTTCTCTTCTCCGTGTGTTTTTATGTCACCCTCTGTTTCTGTTGCCCTGTTGTTTCCAGACAAAGGCTTTTCTTGTTATACTATTCTCGGGTTTTCTCAATTTATGTCCTATCTAGCGCCAGTCTTTTTTACCTTCTTGGTTCACTGGTTTTTTTTTTTTTCTGGTTCTCTTTATAAGCTGTACAAGAGTGATTCTGTCTGACAACTTTAGTCATTCTATTTTGTGCAGGCACCAATTAGTGGATGCTTGTAGTTTATTTAACACGTACATCAGTCTCATCTCGTCTCATCTCATCAGTCTCATCTCATCTCATCAGTCTCATCTCGTCTCATCTCATCATGTTCCTCTTGTACTAAGCGGTGTCGAAGTGAAGTATAAACAGCGTGAGAGTACCCGCCCATGGGCCTCGTGTAAGAATATTCCCATGGACTCTGTTATTCCCTGCGTCCATTGTTTACGTGGTCGGCCTCTTTCTCTGCTTCCATCTTGTCTGTACATCATTGCTTGTTGTGGTATACTGTTATTTGGTAACCTACTTGCATGGCCAAACCATTTAACTTGCTGCCTTCTAATAAAACCTAACGCACATATAACCACCACTTTAGTCCTGATGTATTCATTTCTTCTTGATACACTGAGTATTCTTCTCAAGAATCTCATTTCTGTTGTTGTGATTTTTCATGTCTCTTTTTCTGTCGTTGTCCAGGTTTGGCATTGGTAACATAGAGTTGGTAGGAAGATTGTGTTGTAAAGTGCTTTCTTAGTAGTTATTGATACATGTTTGTTCTTTAGTATTGATGTCATTTGTCCAATGAGTTGGTTTGCCTTATTGCATCTATTTTCGATCTCGTCTTCTGATTTGCCATTTGATGATATTATACTTCCTAGGTACTTGAAACTCTTTACTTGTTTCAATGGATGTTCGTTTAGGTGAATTGTTGTTGTTGTTGTTGTTTTCTTCTTTAGTTATAGTCATTACCTCTGTTTTACTTGTGCTAATTTTCATGTTATGTTCCCTACACATTTCATTTAGACTATTCATGTGATCTTGTAATTCAGTTTCTGATTTTGCTATTAGTGCTTGGTATTCCGCAAATAGGAGTTCTCTAATGGTTAGATTTGCAGATGGTTCTTCTCATGTGTTCTCGTCATGCTGTGTTTTTGGTCTCTGTTTGGCTGGTTTCTTTACATATGTTGTCTATATATGTTATGAACAAGAGAGGGGACAGGACACAACCTTGTCGTACTCCGGATCTTATGGTGAAGGGTTCTGAGTGACCTCCAGTTGCTCTCTCTATGCATTCACTGTTGTTGTATAAGCTTATACATAGGTTTGTTAGATGTGTATTCACTCCATATTATTTAAGGATTTCCCACAGCTTGTTTTTATCTACTCTACCAAATGCCTTTTCTTGATCGACAAAGGCTAAGTAGAGTGTTACATTGAATTCGATTGATTTTTCTATAAGTTGTCTAAGAGCAAAAATGGCATCTTTTCATCCTTTGTTTTTCCTAAATCCAAGTTGTGTTTCGCTTAGCTGGGGTTCTATAGTAGTTTGTAATCTTTTCTCAAGAATTTTGCAAAATATTTTCCCAGTATGACTCAAAAGGGAAATGCCTCTGTATTGTGTTCAGTACATCAGTAGGCTGTCTAAAAACAAAAGATGGCAAAGTCATAATAGAAAAAGATCAGATTCTACATGTATGGTCAGATTATGTGAAAAACCTTTATGATGATGATAACAGAGATGAACAGCATGATATTCGAATTAATAATGAAGGACCATCAATTTTGAAGATGGGGGTTCAGCATGTTATTAACCATATGAACACTGGCAAGAGCCCCGGTTCAGATAATATCACAACAGAAAAGATTAATACTTTATAAGAATATGGAATAGATCAAGTCACCAGACTGCTGAACACAATATATGAAACTGGACATACCTCATGAATTATGTAATTCTGTATGTAACGTGCATGGGTGTGCGGAAAATATGGGGTAAACGACTTGTTAGGAATTTGCTAATACTAGCAATGTAACTGGGTCAGAGAAGTATATGCAGATGTGAGGTCGGAAAAATTGAGGTAGGAATTTCAGGTACAATGGGGGACACCCAACACAGGGATTATTAGAGCACGTACGGGGCCAAGAAGGTTAATCACAATCTCCAACAAACTGTGATAGTCCCAGACTAGGTGATGGTTTAGGCACGGACAAATCATTATAAATCGTTATGCTAATGGGGGAAACTCCAAACAAATGGTGGAAATGTCACGCACTTGTCTAGATTAGAATTCTCGGTGGGTAGGTGAATCGTGAGAGAGAGGTAGAAAACAAAGGTGGTGAATTCTAAATGTAATGTAAATTAAGGTATATGGCAGTTTTGGGAGGTCTGAGAATAGGGAATAAATAGACAAGTCTGAAAATTGGGAGACAGTGGAGCTTTGAGCCAGACAGGAGAGGTCTGAGTTCTGGAGTTCAGTTGTGGCGAAGTTAGGGAGACTCGGAGGAGGTTATGAGATTCACGGACGGAGAAGAGTCCGTAACAGGGTAGTACGTGAGGCCGAGAGACGGCAATAGCGTGGTTGCTGGAGTTACTGTGTTATCTTATAATCTGAGTGTGCTGGACCTGGGAAGTTATAATCTAGATATATTTCACTGGTGACTGTTCCTAGAAAATATCTGATATTATCGTGTTGTGTTACAATTAAAAGATTATGTGCGCCGCCTGGTCGTCGATGTTGATTTATCGTTGTTGATTAGTCGTCCAACATCACATTCACACAGACATCCTCTGGTCAACTATAGCCACTTCTCTATGTCAATCATAACCACCTTGTGACACTATATTTATTGCAGTCCCAATGAAATCAGAAACCTTGGAATGTGATAAACATCGAATAATTAGAATAATGAGTCATATCACGAGTATTTTGCTAAGAATTATCATGCAAAGGATTAGGAAGAAAATACAACCAAAAAAAAAAAATAGAAGAACAATGCGGGTTTGTAGAAGGCAATAGTACAGTAAATGTTGTGTATATGCAGGGAGCAGTAACTGAACGCTCTATAGATGTAAACAAAGATCTACATATTGCTTTATTGACTTTTTTGTATATCCCTTACAGGACGTTGCAGTCAACGTCAGCATTTTTCAGCTGCTGTTGATGTACTAGGCAAGATTACGCTCAGTAGTTTGGCATTGCTTTCTGAGCGACCGGCTCACATACCCAGTAAGTTACCAACGCGGCGAGAACCACTACCGATTTTCTCGCAGGTTACGTTACTCACGAGAATTTACGAGATTACAGAGAAAGACGTTAACCCCTAGGGCCGGGGAGACTGGCTTTTATTGACTACACAAAGGCTTTCGATAGAGTAAGGCATGCCAACATGGTAGAGATGCTTGAAGATCTATAAATTGATGGGAAGGACTTATTAAAAACATATATTGGAAACAACAAGCTGCTACAAAAATTGATAAAGAAGTAGGTCAATATCAGCATATTAAAAGAGGTGTGAGACAGGGATGTGTAATGTCTCCAGAACTTTTTTTTCCCTATACAGTGACAATATTTCAGAAATGTAGAAAATATAAATGGAATCATCATTGGCGTGCGGAACATCAATAATATTAAATATACAGATGATACAGTATTGACTGCAGACAATGAGCAGGATCTGCAGCAATTAGTAGATGAGGATGTTGCACACAGTGAACAACTGGGGTTAGAATTGAGTTATAAGAAAACACGGATTATGGTCGTCACTCGGACGAAGGAAATACTACAATGTAATATACAAGAAGATGGGAATATCATTAAACAAGTGAATCGATACAATTATCTCGGAACAGCCATAACATCTGATAGGAGATGCAGTGAAGAGATTAGAGCCAGAATTGCCACGGCGAAGGTAGCCTTTTGCAAGATGAATAACATACTGACCAATTAAAAAGATGTCAATTGCAACGAGAAAAAGAGTGTTGAGGTGCTACATAGAACCTGTACTGTTGTATGGATGTGAAGCTTGAACAATGAGCAAACAAGATGAAAAACATCTGATGGCTATAGAAATTTGGTTTCTGAGGAAAATGCAAACAATAGTATGGACAGACAGAAAAACCAATGACCAAGTGCTACAAGAAACAAATTAAAATCGTGCACTAATTGGAGAAATTAGACACAGACAGTCACAATATTGTGGACATGTTATGAGAAGAAATAAATTGGAGAACTTGGTGACAACTGACAAGATCGAGGGGAAGAGAACAATAGGAAGACAGAGAAGTAAATACCTGGATGGTTTGGCCACGTGGCATGTTCGAGACAGGAACACTGAGCTCATCCACGACTCTGGTGATCGAGTATAATGGCGAGTCATGACCGCCCACGCTTATCGGCATGGCACATGATGGATGGATGGTAGTTTATTTGTAATCGTTTTCGCTGTTCTCCATGTTCCTGATCCACACAGTAGTACCCACAAATGTAGGTACCCCACAAATGTAGGTGCTCGACTACTGTAGGTACCCTACAAATGTAGGTACTCGATTACTGTAGGTACCCCACGAATGTAGGCACTCGACAAATGTAGGTACCCGACAAATGAATTCACGGATATCTTCTTCTGGCCATGTCGAAGTTTTTAAGCCGCCTCCCTCGCGCTCCGAAGGCGGTGTGTTCGATTCCGGACTCCTTTTTTCGGGTCACGAGTGCAACCTTCTAGGAGACATTTAAGGGTCGTCACTGGAGCTAAGCAATTCGTGCTTTGTGCGAGGCTTTCGACAGCCCGTCCTGCAGAAAGACACTCAGCCATATGAAATAAAACCCGCTGCAATGAAGTCGATACTGTCGCCTTTATACCACTTGAAATCTTCTTCTACTGTTGCTGCTGCTGCTTTCGTCTTTTGTATTATATTGAAGCATGAGCCATCAACCAACTTACGCCAAGCCGTTCTTTTGCTATCTACCAGTATACAGCTCTTTCCACGTCCTCGTCATATCCTTCATCTGTCTATAACTCTCGTCACCGTGTGATTTAAGTCTCCCGTTATTTCATGTACCCTGTGGGCTCCATTGAAGTGTCTGTCTAGTTATACAATTGTCAGGGTTTCTCCGTGTGTGCCGCTTCCAGCAACAGTGTCTTACCCTCACCTCTTGATTCGCTGGAGTACACCTAGTTCTTTCCTTAAGCTGCGCATTAGTGCTTCTGTCGCATCATTTTGGTCTAAGTCCGCCGCGGAAGATTACGAAGCAGATCTCGTTCAATGGCTTGTACCATTCATCTGGTACGAGAAGTCTGTTCGTCAGACAGCAATGGTATTGTAACTATAATTGAATCGAACATCACAAGTATAAAACATGAAAGCTAACACCAGACAATATGCAGTTTGAAAATTAAGACTAGACAATATACAACTTAAAAGTTAACACTATACAATATAAAACTTGAAAGTTAACATCAGTTAAAAATTACCATTTAAAAGTTAACGCTAGACAAAATAAATCTTAAAAGATAACTCTAGATAATATAACATTTAAATGTTAACACTAGACAATATAAAACTTAAAAGTTAACACTAGACAAAATAAAACTTGAAAGTTAACACTAGATAATATAACATTAGAAAGTTAACACTAGACAATATACATCTTAAAAGTTAACACTAGACAATATACAACTTGAGAGTTACCACTAGACAATTTAAATCTTAAAGGTTAACAATAGACAATATACAACTTGAGAGTTAACACTAGACAATATAAAACTTGAGAGTTAACACTAGACAAAATAACACTTAAAATTTAACACTAGACAGACAAAATAAAACTTGAAAGTTAACATTAGACAATATACAACTTGAGAGTTAACACTAGACAATATAAATCTTAAAAGTTAACACTGGACAATATAAAATTAGAAAGTTAATACTAGGTAATATAACACTTGAACCTTGAAAGATAACACTAGACAATATAAATCTTAAAAGTTAACACTAGACAATACAAAACTTGAAAGTTAACACTAGACAATACAAAACTTGAAAATTAAAGCGCGTCAAAATTACAAACTGCCACTTCCAAATGAGGTGGATGTGGAAGTCGAGGCGAAACCATCACATTATCTTCTCAAGTCTCAAAGAACCAAAACAGATCAGAGATCCAGAATATCAGTGGCAGTGATCAGTGAAAGACTTGAAATCCTACACACCTTGATAAGTCACGTGATGATGATATCAATGTGTTTGTGTGTGTGTGTGTGTGTGTGTGTGTGTGTGTGTGTGTGTGTGTGTGTGTGTGTGTGTGTGTGTGTGTGTGTGACTATGTGAATATACGAATATGTTGTTGTGTTGTGTGTTTGTGACTGTTTATGCAAGTGTTTGTATATGTGTGTGTGTGTTTTGTTTTGTTTGATTGTTTGTTTGTTTTTTTAAATAAGCATATCTGTCTTTGTGCGGGTTTGTAAGCTTACATTTCTAAGTTTTGTGTTTTTGAGTGTATGGTTGTAAGTGGGTTTGCATGTGTGTGTTTGTGCTTGTGTGCAGTCGCACTTGTGTTTGCTTACTGTTTGTGTGTTTGTGGTTGTTTCTGTTTTGCAACTGTGGCAGGTTCCAAATTGCTATTACGGCTGTGGAAGCAGAGTTGGGGTGTTGACCAACCTTGCAAAATACCCCATGGATTGTGCATTCATCACCTCTGGCAGCAAAAGTGCAACTCCTAACCTTCACGTGACAGAACTATTTTAAATAACAGTAGACGGAGCGACGGCGAGTCTCTGGTTCCGTTAAACAAGACTGCTCTAGATGTATATGTACATACATGCGCAGACACGTGTGTATATACATACAAATCTAAACTCGAGTAACACCACAATCTACTCTAGCAAAGGAAAGGGGATGAAGGCGGAGACAGCCAGACAGGGGGCGCATCACATAAATTAGGATGCCACGCAATCACGCCGCGAAACATGTTACTGACACAATAGATTACGCAACCACATGTATACAAGATTCAAAATTCGCAAATTAGCAATGTGCACATGTGGATTGGCGCCGCAGACAGTAAATCACGTACTCCAAGACTGCCCAAAATACAACATATCTAAACAAACCTTCTGGCCCGGTGTGTGTTTTCGATTGAACTTGCGTGTGTCGTTGAGTGTGTGTGTGTGTGGGGGGGGGGGGGGGAGAGGGCTGCGTGTGAAAGTGTGTTTATGTGTGTGTTTCTGATTGCAAGTGCTGAGAAGGTCCAAGCTTTTTTTATGTTGCATATCTCTTACAGTACGTTGCAGTCAGCATCGGCATTTTTCAGCTGCTGTTGATGTACAAGGCAAGTTTTACGTTCAGTAGTTTGCCATTGCTTTCTGAACGACCGGCTCACATGCCTCCGTAAGTTACCCGCCGATTCTCGCAGCTGCTGTTTTCCCCACATGGATATACGGGATTATGAAAATTGTCGTTAACACCTTGACCAGGGAGACCATCCAAGCTTTGCCTTGGGAAAAAAACTGGAACTTTCTTCCCGCATGTGTTTGTGGTTGCGTCTTTCTGTTATGTGTGGTTTGTATGTGTAAATTTGTGTTTACGTTGGTTTCTGCAAGCTTTATGGGTGTACATTCGACTATATGAGCTTGCGTATGTGAACTTGGGTATGTGTTTTGTGAATGCGAACTTGTGTATATGTTCTTGTGTATGTGAAATTTTATTTGTGAACCTGTGTTTGTAAACCTGTCTATGTAAACTTGTGAATGTAAACCTGTGAATGTGGACTTGTGTATCTAAACATATGAATATAAATTTGTGTGGTGTGAAATTGTGTATGTGAACGTGTGTGTGTGTGTGTGTGTGTGTGTGTGTGTGTGCGTGTGCGTGTGCGTGTGCGTGTGCGTGTGCGTGCGTGCGCGCGCGCGTGCGTGCGTGCGTGCGTGCGTGCGTGCGTGTGATTCCTTAAAGCGCCAATAATTATTACAATCAGCAGGAAATGGTGTCAATACAATTATACGTAGGGGGAAGAATAAGAGAATCCACAAGACTGTAACGAGATCAAATGTGGGTGAACACACACACACACACACACACACACACACACACACACACACACACACACACACACACACACACACACAAGCACATCATGCATATAGTGTCTTAACAAAACTGTAACTAGGTCAAATGTGAATGAACACACAGACACACGATCGTGCACGCACGCACACTCACACACACACGCACACACACACGCACACACACACTCACACATGCATGCACGCACGCACACAAGTATATTCTGCATGTCGTGCTGTTAAACAAAGCTGTTCCTACATCAAGAACTGCGGCTATCAACGCCCAGCATCAATAACGTGTTTGGGTGTATTTTCTTTCTCTTCTTGCCTGGAAAAGATTTGTGCACTTTCTGCTATTGTGACATGTCTTATCTGTGTGGAGCTGAAAGACTTTGGCATGATTAGACATACCTGCCGAAATGAATAAACATAGACTCTGACTAGCTTGGTCATAAGTAAGGCACACACGAAAACTATATGCGAAGGTTTCGAGCAAAATCTTTATCAACAAAAAAAAGGGGGGGGGGGAGAAGATGAAGAAGAAGAAGAAGAAGAAGAAGAAGAAGAAGAAGAAGAAGAAGAAGAAGAAGAAGAAGAAGAAGAAGAAGAAGAAGAAGAAGAAGAAGAAGAAGAAGAAGAAGAAGAAGAAGAAGAAGAAGAAGAAGAAGAAGAAGAAGAAGAAGAAGAAGAAGAAGAAGAAGAAGCAGAAGAATATATTAGTCTGAAATTTAAGTATCACACAGAAAATGTAATATCACAGGGAGACTTCGTGACGAAGTGGTCAAGCCGTCTCATTCCTGCTTCGAAGGTTGTGGGTTCAATTCCGGGCCGCATCCTTCGGTTAACGAGTGCATTTTTTTCGGAGATTCCTGGGGGTCGTCGCTAGAGCTACCGAGTCATGCTTTGTGCGACGCTTTCCGTGCTGCGGAAAGAGATTCAGCCATATGGGATTAAAAACCCGGTGCAAAGAAGTCGACCCTGTCGACTTTAAAGCGACTTTTAAAAAAAAAATGAAATATCACAACTTTGAAGGATTTATCTTATTGCTTTATGTTGTGTGATTTCTACAATTTGCACCTGACAAGAAGCAACTAAATATACCAGGCAGTAAATGGTGCAATCTATTGTTTGTGTCGTCGTTACTCAAATAACACTGCGGGAAAACATTATTTGGAATATCACAGTTACAAATAAATATATATAGACAACCTCTGTAACGAAACCAGCCAAACAGAGACCACCAGAACACCGCATGACGAGAACACGGAATAAGAACCATCTGCAAATCTAACCATTAGAGAACTCCTGTTTGCGGACGACCAGCATTAATAGCAAAATCAGAAGCTGAATTACAGGACCACATGAGCAATCTAAATAAAATGTGTGGGGAACATAACATGAAAATTAGCACAAGTAAAACAGAGGTAATGACTGTAACTAAAGAAGAAAAAGCAACAACGATTCAGCTAAACGAACATCCCTTAAAACAAGTAAAGAGTTTCAAGTACCTAGGAAGTATAATATCATCAAATGGCAAATCAGAAGACGAAGAACAAACATGTATCAATAACTATTAAGAAAGCACTTTACAACACAATCTTCCTACCAACTCTATGCTACCAATGCCAAACCTGGACAACGACAAAAAAACAAAGAGAAAAGAGCAATCACAACAACAGAAATGAGATTCCTGAGAAGAATACTCAATGTATCAATAAGAGATAAGATCGGAAATCAGGACTAAAGTGGGGGTTGTAGCTGCACTAGATTTTATTAGAAGGCAGCAAATCAAATGGTTTGGCCATGCACGTAGGTTACCAGCTAACAGTATACCACAACAAGCAATAATGTACAGACCAGAGGGAAGCAGAGGAAGAAGCTGACCACGTAAACGATGGACGCAGGGAATAACAGAGTCCATGGGAATATCGATACATGAAGCCCATAATCGGGCACTCTCCCGCTGTTTATACTTCAACTCGACACCGCAATGTACAAGAGGAACATGATGAGATGAGATGAGACAAATAAATAATCCTGTGACTGCGTGAAATAACGTAAACAAGACCGTAAATTCGGGAAACGAAAATGCTGAAACGCAAAACGAGATAGAGGAATAAGAAAATGAAGCAAAATATATACAAGGAAAAATGTTAAATAAACGTATCATCTTCATCCAATGCCTTGCTCGCTGGCGTGGGCGATCATGCCCCTCCATAAATTGCGATTTCCTACGGCATGGATTATTTCGTGTTGACTCCCTTTCGTGCAATGACACAAGTCGGTTAAGAATTTTCCCACGCTCTATTCTTCTGTCTCTCTTTCCACAAATCTTTCCGGCTGTTACAACAAGTTCCAATTTGTGTCTTCTCATAATGTGGACAAAAAATTATGACTGCTTCTTTCTGATTTTTGTGAGAAGTTGTTTTTGCTACTTAACTTCATTGTAAAGGCTTGATTGTCTTGAGAGAACAACACCGATGTTTCCTCTTGCCTCCCGCCTGTGTGTGTATGGTTGACTCCACTAGCCTTTGACTAATAGACTGACCCTGCAAGGCAGCAGGGAGGAGAGGTTATATATGGCACCTCATACCCGCCAATGTCCACGCTACGGAGTGTTGAGGTGTTCTATAGAGATAGCTGCCCCACCAACTAACTCGCCTCCTCTGGGTGACCACCGCTTGTTGACCCACGACTGCTTATTCAACATAATCATGGTATCCTCTAGACCAGTGGTTCTCAACCTTTTTTTTTTACCCATGCACCCCTTCACCATATGTTCAGAACGTCATCACCCTCCCCCCACCCCTTTTTTTCGTATTTCCTCCCTATCAGAAGTGCATTCTCTCCCCACACCTAGTCATCATATTTAATTTAGTTTAGTCGATGGATCAACTTCACGGCACACGGGTGTAACCCATAAGTGCTCCGTTCTCCTCCTAACTCAAACCTGAGTCTGGAAAAACTCAGCTCAGTGCACGAACTCCGTAGCACCGGCGAGGATCCTGAAATACTTTGGGTAAATTTTTAATTTGAAATTTTGCCCGGGCAGCGCCGTGAGGCTAATCTTTTTCGATTTCCAGGGAATTTCAAGGGATTTTTTACGTGCGCAACAATGCACACGGGCGTCCGATCTCACTACCCAGAGACCAGGGGAAATTTTTACTAGAAGTCCACGTGAAAAAATCCCGGTCCTCGAACCCGGGACCTCCAGCACTCGAGGTGGACACCATACCTCGAGACCACGCAGACCCCTAGTCATCTAGTCATCAGATGACCTAGTCATCATATATGTAGAAAAAGTAATGGGAAAGATCAAAAAGAATTAAACCAGAGACATTGATTATTCGTTCTTAACAGGTGGACATCTAATTCCAGACCTTAGATATGCAGATGGCAAGGTCCTATTCTCAAGAAGCGCTATAAGATTAGAAGCGCTGATCCTGTCTGTGTAGAGACACGGGGAAATAAAACAAAATAACAATGTCCACGGACAAGACTACGAGTCAACCTAAGATAACGTAAACAATTAAGAAGTTGAACACGTCACAAACGTTGTATATCTAGATAGCACACAAAGTGTTCTATCTAGGGAGTGTCCGTTACGAAGTGGTCAGTCGTTTGACTCGGGCTCCGAAGGTTGTGGGTTCGATTCCGGGCGCGCGTCCTTCGGTTCGCGTGAAATATTTTGGAGACTCCAGTGGGTCCGTCGCTAGAGCTACGGAGTTCGTGCTTTGTGCGACGCTTTCCGCGCTGTGGAAAGAGACCGAGGGACATGGGATAAACCCTGTGCAATGAAGTCGACCCTGACGACTTTTAAGCGACTTTTTAAGGACACAAAGATAACATAAACAATAAAGAAGTTGACCATATCACAAACGTTTTATATTTTGATGGCACACGAAGATAACATAAACAATGAAGAAGTTGACCATGTCACAAACGTTGTATACTTTTGATTATTTGGTTGTTTCGGTATTTGAAATTTAAATATTGAGCACAACCCACTACTGGCAACGCTGATCGTATTCCGGTATGAACCTAAGGCCTATCCACGTCAATATGGAAGCACTATACTCGAGTTTCGCTCTCGTTTGAGCTCGTCAGTAGTGCTTATCCCTGACCGGATCCGGAAACAAGCCCCGGATCACTGGCGTGTGAAGCGGGTGTGTAACCACGCGGCACACGCTGGACACGCCAAATTATCATAACAGAATATTACAACGTTACCCATCGTAGGCTATGCTCAAGATTGTCCAATCGCCGCGACTGACGTCCGTCAATCGAACAACATTGGGATCTGTCCACAAGAAGTCAGTCAGAAGTTGAGCACAACAAATTAATAATGCATGGTACAACACTAACAAACAAGTCAAAATAGAAATTGTTGAGATTATGAATCTTTTGCTGTGGCAAATTGTGGACGTGAGATATGGACAATTTCGTGATCACTAGAGAAGAAGATATTGGCTTTTCAGTTTAAATGTAACAGAAAATTCGTAGCGCAGCGATGACCCAGAAGACGAGAAGTACAGACATTCCACAAAATCCGAACATATCAGAAAATTGCCTCATAAACAGTATCAATTCTCGTAAACTGAGATACTTTTGCCGTATTAAATGTTACAGTGGCTTGGGGAGAACAGTGATGGAAGGCCTGGTACAAGAGGGATCCGTCGACCAGAAGGAGGGGACACAGGACATTGCAGACGTTTTGGAAATAAGGGCGCCTGAAGCGGGAGAAAAGCCAGTGATGGAGACACTCTTGGGCACGGTGATGAGAGCCACGTTCTGCACCGGACCTGCCTGGTGATGACGATATCTAATACATGCACATAACAAAGAATATAGAATAGACATTACATAGAAACCAACGCGCACGCACAAACACATTTTTATATTCATGTATCAGATTAGTTTACGTGTGTATCATGAAATGATACAGATATATATGTGTGTGTGTGTGTGTGTGTGTGTGTGTGTGTGTGTGTGTGTGTGTGTGTGGGTGTGTGGGTGTGGGTGTGGGTGTGGGTGTGTGTGTGTGTGTGTGCGTGTGTGCGTGTGTGTGTGTGTGTGTGTGTGTGTGTGTGTGTGTGTGTTAAAGGAAGTGCTACGTACAGCTTCCAGGCGTTGAGTTTGGTCCTGCCTGTAAGCTAGAATGAGACCTTCAAGTCGAGATAAACATTGTGGATTTAAAGAAGCTACAGGAAGTGCTACGTAGAGCTTCCAGGTCTTGTGATTTTTGTCTCCCTATAAACTAGAATGAGACCTTCAAGTGGAGATAAATAGTGTGGATTTACAGAAGCCTAAAGGTACACGCGTCAGCGCTATGGATTAAGGTTTAGAGCAACGCAGTTTTACAATTCCCCCGACTTACCGATTCGAGGGTTCGAAATCATCCTCGGCAATACGGACACATTACTTTATGTTGATTTTATTGGTAGTAGACGTCAACCGTCCAGAAAGCAATGGGAAACTAGTGAATGTGAAATTGGCTAGTAAATCACAAACAGTCAATAAATGCTAGCGGTGATTCCAACATATTCCGAGGACATGAAATTAACGATTTAAAGGCACAAATAACAGTTTATGCATCTGCAGAACAACGGAAAGAATGTTTGTAATGAACAGAGATCTATATGTGTGTTTTTTTTTGACTAATATAAATCATGTGATATAGCGAAACATGAAGAAATAATTAGAATGCAGCGCATTTAAACATTGATGGTAACGTTGTGAGAATACTCAAAAACATATACCGACAACAGAAAGCAACCACAACATGCGACAACCAAATGGGAACTTCTCATCAACACATTCAACGGAGTCTGCGTATTATCACTCCATATGTTTAGTTTGTAAAGCGAACTAATAGTGAGATCCAAACAAGACATGCCAGGAACATGGGTTGGTGGGCATAATTAAACAACCCGCGTTATTCTGATGACATGGCTTTGATCGCTGAGAATGAAATGCAATTGTTAAAAGAATTAATAGAAATAATTGCATACTTCTTCTTATAGCCCAGGCCGTGTTGCGTTGATGATCATGTCTGCCCACATCCTCCTGTCTCATGTGCTGCCAATCATTTCTGATACTGACGTCATTGTGTCAGACTGTCCAACATGTTCTCTCTTAGTTTCCTCCTGCCTGTCTTCCTCTCCAAACTTCCTGTTGTGACGACATACTCCAGCTTTTCTCTGCTCGTGACATGCCCAAGGAATGTGGACTATCTTCTTCAAATGCGAGTTACCGGTTCCCTTTGTGAGTTAACTTCTTTCATGATATCTTTATTGTTCTTTCTATCTGCCTACGGTGTTCTCGTCATGATTCTATAAAACGACATCCACACAGCCTCTACGTGACTCCACGATTGTCAGCTAATGTTCAATGATTCACTTCCATTCACCAGTATTGGCACAATACAGCTCTTAAGAAGTCTTTTTTTTCACCTTGAATGACAAAGATAAATTGCAGAGGATATTTTTTATCTTATGAAATTCTGTGTTTGCTTTGGCTAATTTACACATAGCTTCCTTAATACATCGTCCATCTGGTGTTATTAAAGTACCAATAATTAATACATTGACGTGTTTCAGAATGATTCAATGCACTTTAAGTTGGGCTTAGGTATAGATTGTTCTTTCTATAATTATGACTTCTGTTTGTCTGTTGTTCAGATTGGGTGCTTTGTTGTGACTTTGTGTGGCAATTATATCCACCATTTCTTGTAGCTGGATGTTATTTTCAGTTATCAGAATCATGTTGCCAGCTCCGTGGCGAAGGTGTTACGGAGGTGGTTCGAGATCCCCTATACCCGCGTTAGAAACACAGCTGTGCGGGATTTGGTAACAGGCTGTTTTACGTGTTTTGTTTTTTTTACGAGATGGTATGGGTGGCGTTCGTTCAGAAAGCAATGGCAGACTACTGAACTAAGAGACCACAACAGCAAAAAATGTCCGTATCCACTAGTACCATCTTCATCTCTGTCTTCTCCAACTTCTGCATTGACATCTCAAAGCACACTAGTCGTTTCACTGTTTTAAATTGTGCTGTAGCCATGTCAAGTTGCTCAACTCTTTTGCTTTGTCTGCAGTGAGTGCATAGACGTATTTGTATGATGTTTTATTTCAATAAAAATAATACTCGGAATATAAATTTACTACTGTATGATAGACAGAACTTAACATACATTAGAAATTAATATACTTCCTTAACACATATTAGACATTAATATACCATACGTTGAAAAACACGATATCTACGTCTCATGATGTACGAACATGGATACTTCAGTGTTCGTGTAGTCAAGAATAAGAGCATTTCTGACTTCCAAGGTGCTGACCTCATCTGGCAGAGGACTGACGAGGACAAGAGCAACGCCCTCTTTGAACGCTATCTAGAGCAGAGCAACCAGACAGACATGGGAGGCCGAAATCTGGCCAAGGAGGTCACCTCAAACAGTGCAAGGCCCAGAACACTTCGGGTGAAGATATAGTGACAGTGAAAGAAATCAATGCTGTGCTTCGACGATCAAAAAACAGCGCTCCAAGGCCTGATGGCATAAGATACGACGACATCAATAGGTGTACCGACAACGAGCTAGAGAAACTAGCAGACATGTACAACAACAGTATAGGGAGTGCTAGCATCAAGGAGGAGTGGTTACACAGCTATCTGATTCCCTTGCCGAAGCCTGGCAAAGACCACACAAAAATTCAGGGATATCGAATTATAACAATGCAGAATACAACAGGCAAGCTGTTGGAGAAGGTCATTGCCAGGAAAATATCAAGCCAGTTAGAGAGGCAAGGTGTTTTCCCACCTGACCTGGGTGGGTACCGTCCAAAAAGAGAAAGCTGGACCAATGCAGCAATGTTTGCCCATGATGTCTATGAAGCTTTCCACTCAGGCATTGAAATCTTTGCTGCAGCGATTGATCTTGAGGACGCGTACAACAGAGTACCAATGGATTTTTTAATGCTTCAGCTTCTTAAACTCAAAGTAAGTCCATTCCTCCTTAGTTGGATCGCTGCAGCCCTCTTCCAACGGAAAATAATTTTTAGATGTGGCAGTTGGACTTCGGAACCAACAACAATATATCCTGGCCTACCACAGGGATCACCATTATCTCCGGTACTGTTCAACGCCTACACAGTGAGAATCGCCAGTGGGCAGATTACTGGACCTGGCAGGACATTGTCATATGCCGATGATGTTTTAGTGTATCGTCAGGGTAAGGATAGAGAGCAGGTTGCTGTGGAACTACAAACCGAACTCAATCGCATAAGTACTTGGTGTGATGAAGCTGGGGCAATGGTCAACCCAACAAAGGCAACAGTGACTTGGTTCTCGTTGAATAATCATATTGTCAACACTCCAACACCAACTGTAAAGCTGTGTTCAGAGACGGTGGAAAGAACGCAGGCAATGAATTACCTGGGGATACGGTTTGATCGAAGCCTTGCTTATAATGAGCACATAGACCAGGTGATAACAAAGGCCAAGCGGGGTTTGGCTGCGATGCGGGTGATGGCGGCAGCAAACTGTGAGCAGCGCCATCTATGTCTTCTGTACGAGGGGCTGGTCATGTCTGTTTTTGAGTATGCAATGGCAATCCTGACTCTCAGCCGTAAGCAGATAGAAAGGATGGAAAGGATACAGAATGAAGCTATGCGCATTATTCTTGGATGTACAAGAGATACAGCATGCAGGGCGATGCGCTACCTTCTTGATTTTCCAACCATTGAAGAGAGAATACAAGTTTGCAGAGCACGCGCCTACCTCAGAGTTAACGCAAACACACAACATCCACTGCATAGTGAAATTATGAAGGTGAAGGGCAGCAGGTTAAAAAGAGGACGGTCGTGGATGGGTCAAGCCGAAGACATTCTTCAACAGGTGTGTTCACTTGAAGACTTAGAACCTGGCGAGGAGTGGGTACAAGTGCCAACAGATTTCTGCACATCCTTTTCAGTTTGCATACAACTAGATAGAAAATGCAGGCAAGAAAATCCGGCTGCTGTGGAGGCTGAAGTACAAGCGTTGATTTTCGAGAATTCGCTAGACGGTGATGCTGTCATCTACACAGATGGGTCGGTCGTCCGACATGTGAGAAGCTCATGGGCCTTTACGGCTCGGGCCAGAGGGAGAATTGTGAAGGAGGACTCTGGTGCTTTCACTGAAACCACAAGTAGCCTGACTATGGAAGTCATGGCAGTAAGTAAAGCAATAACATGGCTCGAGACACAGACATTCACTAGGGCATGTTTCCTTAGCGACTCAATGAACATGATCAAGAGGATAGAGGAGGGGTTGATCCGAAGAGAATGGTTGCTGCCTCTGGAGCGGTCTCGGCTGGCAAAGATTAGTTTCATCTTCGTGCCACGGCAGGGAGTACAAGGAAATGAGCTGGCTGACAAGCTCGCAGTTGAGGCTATGATGGAGAGCGGACGCGCCATGGACCAGGCTGACATTCTGAATGCTCTACGAGAAGTAAGACTTTTGCGTGAACCAAGTGATGACTGTGAATCTACAACCATGGCCAGACTGCGAGAACAGCAAATTAAAAGAGGTGTGGCCAAACAAGAACACTACGCAGGAAGCCAAAGAAGATTGATAAACCAACACAGAACTGGTGTCGTTAGCCGCTACACGCTGCGGGATTTGCTGAGGAGGGGATCCGAGAACTTATGGACTGAATGGTTCGATGTGCAATGAGGATGATCTTTCGACTAACTAACTAACTAATTAACTGAATACTTCAGTGTAGAAATATGTGCGTGGTAGGGGTGTGGGAGGGGGGCGTGTTGTAATTACTACACAGAAGGGTTGAACAGGATATTGATAAAAGATCAGAAAGAATATTTTAAACACCGCATAATGCGGCGGTGCCCGTGTGTTAAGAGGTTCCCATAAAGAAAGCAAACATTACAGGGTGTATTTTTAATGACTGTGCAGTGTTTGAAAATATTGCCGGTCCAAGTTTTGTATTTACCTATTATGTTGCGTGAACTTTACAGAGGGTGAATACAGAACTTGGACGGGCAATACACCCTATAGGAATGCTGTAACCTGCCATGCATGTCGATAGGGCCACTAAGGAGGGTTGGCGTGAGATTGGTTATCCATCCCGTAGATAACTTTTGCTGCACAATTCAACCAACAATGAGAAGTCACTCATACGGACCTAAACACGAGAACTAGTCTGATTCCATGGAGTCAAGAGGTGGGGAAATGACACAGGCGGTGGACACTTCTAGAAAACCTGATAATAGTATAATTAGACAGTCCTGTCTCTAGAACCCACAAGACAGAGGGAATATTTAGTTGCATATCCTTTACAGGACGTCGTTATCAGCCCCAGCATTGATTGGATGCTCGTGATTTTTTGGCATGTTTACGTTCTGTAGTTCGCCATGGCTTTCTGAATGACTGGCCATCCTAATATGAAAACCAGCGCAAGGATGCCTGATTCTAAATCGTTCGCGGCTTTGTGTCGAGACTTGGTATGCGAGATTTCGAATTGCGCTAGGAACTTATTCGCCACAGTCCCGTAAAAGGAAGTAGAGGGAAGTCTAAATACACACAAAGAGTAGAATGACAGAGAAATAGATAATACGGGGATGACCCGGAATGAGCTGCGTGAGACAGATTCAGACAGCCTGGAGTCGGTTGGTGGAGGATCTGTACTCTACCGGATCATGAAGGACAAAAGATGAAGAGATACAGCGGCGGGGTGGCCAGTTGTCGTCAGAACAGTCTTTCCTTGCCAGGCGATTCTGACAGTTATCAGGGAACCCATGTTATAAGGCTGGGTCCACCCCAGAGCAGTAGTGGTCAATGATAAGACTCGTGCCAGGAGATTTATGGGAGCCACGTAGCCACCGAGTGCCGTTTGGTCTATACAATAAGCATCTAGCTCCATATGTCTAAATGCACATTGGGTGTGTAAACGGGGTATTTATTTACTTCGCTTTACAGAAGATTTATAAGAAGCATTTATAGAACTGTATCAGACACGCTTTTATGTGAGGTGTTCATGTACGTATAGCATCCAGGACCTCCAGAAAGATGATGTGTACTATCCACTGAACTGAAAGGGACAAAGTAACAATCTTCAGACTCTGTACACTACAACACAGGCTGAATTACCACATGTTTAATAAGCTAAAGATAGAAGATAATGACCTTTGGAACTTATAACATGAGGGCTAGTCACGTATTGCAGGAGTGTCTAAAACTGTAGAATAGACGAAAGTATGTTGGTCTACACTGGTTTCATTTGAGGACAAACTCTGGAGATATCAAGATGCTTAAGTTGACTGCTTCTTTCTTTAACGTCTACAGATTAACGAAGCGGGAGAAGACTCCTGGCTTTGGTGTAAAACCTCACCACTCTCTTATCAGGCAAGCACATTGACCAGAATGGAAACTCGTTTCCGTCTTTCAGTATTCACAATTTAATATTAACAATCTAACGAAAACTGCAGCAACGACAAATGCATCTACGAATTAAAACTTAATATCACTTACCCGATATTTTTGACCGGTGGCTTCAGGTGAATCGGGCAGCTGCGAGCTGTGACATTGTCTAACGACGTGGCAGTTACCAGATTGGGCAACAGCAATAACAGTAGTACAGTTAGCACTGCCATTCTGGCGCAAGTTGACAGTACCAGCCACGCCGCTCTCTATAAATGTAATTATTGTTCAACTCTGTGTGTTTCCACTGAGAGAATTCGCGAACGGTTTAAAGCATTGTTCCAGCCTTGAAGAGCCAGCATTTGCTGTCAAGTTGTCAATAATTATGTTCTTAGATGGCTAAATTCAACCGCTGAAAGTTTGTTTATATTTGTCTTCTAAATAAATCGATACACAATTTACATTCATTTTTTACGCACATTTCTTAATGGAATTAATTAATAACACACACTCTTATGATGATGGATTCTTTTTTTTTTCCTGTCTGGGGAAAAAGGAAAATAGTAACCTGTACAGTTCTCGGCAACTGCACTAGTCATACGTCCTGATTACCTCATGCTCAAGACCCTACTGTCCTACACCGCAAGATACTGCAGGCAATAATGACAGACATGCGCTTAAACAAATATCATTTTCATTGCGTAATGTGTCTTATTTCAATACTTTCGAGTACTGCGTGTACATAACATTGTCAAATGGCAGATCAGCATGTTGAGGCCTGCACTATTAAACTTTCAATCATTTCAGCAAACAAGATTATGAGATGGTGTGCCAGGTTTCCTCTCTCGCCCCCTCCTCTCAAGACAATTGTCAGAAAAAAATCTTCAGATTGTCAAATACTCATTTTTGTAAGCCTGTATCAATGCCACGGCCTTACTTACCGGACAGAATCATGGCCCTGACCGGGGATTAAACTCAAACTACTGTCTCGGCAACAAATCGCTAAACAGATACAGTCGATATATTAATTGTTTGACCCATATTTTATTTATGAGCGCTTCATTTATTACGTCAGCGTCTTGGGCTTAGAGGTAGTAAACAGTTTCATATTTCCCACATACCAGATTCGTAGCCTGAAGCAGGCGATTCGGTAGCAGACAGCATTGTGTTGATGTTCACAATAGCAATAGCATCGGCCCTTCGGAAAGCAATGTCAAACTACTGAACGTAAAGTCGCCTGGAAATTTATAAACAGCTAAAATAATGCGGGGGTTGATTGTGACATCCTGTGAACGGCCATGCAATTAACTTTAACTTAATTTTTAACTTCTATTATTTAACATTATTCCTCTGTTTTCATTCCCTGGGGTAAACTATTCCACTAACGAAGATGTTGTGCACTCATATTGTTACCGTATTTGTTGATAATTCATCATCAATAAAGCCATGTTATCGTACATTGTACAGAATTCTTGCTGAATTTGTTGATAATTTATCATCAATCAAGTCCTGTTATTGCACTTATGTTGTTGCCGAATTTGTTGATAATTCTTCATAAATAAAGCCCTGTTATCGCACTTTCTATTGTATTTTTATGGAGACCAGTCTGAAAGCGATGAATGATGTCGATAACTTTAGCCGTTTTAAGTTAATAATAAAACCTGCCTACCTTTGAAAACAAGAAACAGTCATTACATGCTGCCTAACTTATTCTTCTAGATTGGGCATTATTCAGGGAGATACACCTTTCTATTGTTCGTCAGTTATATATTTTAAGTGTTTCGTTTCTGTTGTTCCGTTAGTTATATATTTTAAGTGTTAGTTTTTCTTGTTCCGTTGATAAAGAGTTCTATTTAAACGTCTGCTTGTATTTTCGAACTTCTTTGCCAGTCTGTTTTTGTTCATACTAACCTATATACATATAGTCTCAGAGCACATACGACGCATTCACCAGGCAGACAGGCAAACGTGCCAGTCACTGCACCATCGCGGCTCCATACCATAATCTAAGCAAGCTTAAGTACTTTGAATCAACATATTCACAGATAATACATGAGTTAATAATCTCCTAACAAAACAAATCATCTTAGTGCATCACGCATACACGAGATTGATGTATTATATTGTGTACGGTTCCTCTATTAGTATAGCACGCACGGTTAGACTTAATATGTTGTCATGCCTGAAGTTGCTTGTTTCATACATAACCAGATGAGCAGTGGCGTTTCAGCTGCCTCAGTTCTACCAGCGCCGCTTTGTGGTTCTCAGACACCTTTCTTGAGCCCACAAGACGGCGGCAGCAAGACAAGAGAGGGGAAAGACCTTGAGCACTGAAGGTGCCTCTCGCAGATTTACAATCGCCACCTTTCCGACAATGGCTGAATACTCCGAGAGCTTTCATTGGCCCTAGCGTGTCACCGGAGAGAAAGAAGGATAGGCGTGCATTGTAGGATAGTGGAGGAAGAAGTAATTTATGTTGCAGTCTTTACATTGAAGATGAACAAGAATTTAAGCAGGGTATTATAGACAGAACAGTGGCGAAGGGATAGTTAGTGCGCATATCCACCTGTCAGGTGTGTTCGAATCCTCCTGGAGACGGTTTTTTTTTTTTTAAATTTATTGATAAAGGCTCTCAGGTCGATCCAGTCTAAAATTGGTGTCAAGTTATGTTCTAGGAAGTAAAAGTGGCCGACGCGATACTGACTGTATCACTGGATCAGTGCCGATATGAATGGCCAAACTGCTTTCCGTAGCATGAAATGAGTATTAATATCTAGAGATATTAAGAACGCATTAAAAATGAGAATTGTCAAATGTTAAGTCTATTCAACTACTGTAAGGCGCGGAAGCCTGGACATTAAACAAGCAACTAGAAAGTCGAATAGAGGCCATGAAGATGTGGATATATAAAAGAACTAGCTGACCCGGCCCGGCTTCGCCCAGACCCTGGTGGGGAGCATCTAATTTAATTCATATAAGTAGTCATATAAGTTCCCGTTCCCGACTATCTATCTGTCTGTCTGTCTGTCTGACCCGGCCCGGCATCGCCCAACTTCTGATGGGGAGCATCTCATTTAATTCATATAAGTAGTCATATAAGTTCCCGTTCCCGACTGTCTGTCTGTCTGTCTGTCTGTCTATCTATCTTTCTGTCTGTCTGTCTGACCCGGCCCAGCCCATGGTGGAGAGCATCTCATTTAAATCATATAAGTAGTCATATAAGATCCCGTTCCCGACTATCTGTCTGTCTGTCTGTCTTGGGTAAATGGAGGAGGGAGGAGGAAGAGGGAGGTGGAGGAGGGAAGAGGAGGGAGGAGGAGACAGGAGACAGGAGGAATAGGGAGGAATAGGAGGGAGGAGGAGGGATTAGGAAGAGGAGGGAGGAGTAGGGTGGAGGAGGAGGGGGAGGAGGAGGGAGGAGGAAGAGGGAGAAGGAGGGAGGAGGAGAACGCAGGAGGAGGAGGGAGGAGGAGAGGGAAGAGGAGGGAGAGGGAGGAGGAGGGAGGAGGAGGAGAGAGTAGGAGGGAGGAGGCGGAGGGAGCAGGAAGAGGGAGGAAGAGGGAGGAGGAAGAGGGAGAAGGAAGAGGGAGGAGGGAGGAGAAGGGAGGAGGAAGAGGGAGGAGGAGGGAGAAGGAGGGAGGAGGAGAACGCAGGAGGAGGAGGGAGGAGGAGGAGAGGGATGAGGAGGGAAAGGGAGGAGGAGGGAGGAGGAGGAGAGAGTGGGAGGAGGGAGGAGGAGAAGGGAGAAGGAAGAGGGAGGAAGAGGGAGGAGGAAGAGGGAGAAGGAGGAGGGAGGAGAAGGAGGGAAGAGGATGAAGGGGAGGAGGAGGAAGAGGGAGGAGGAGGAATGTGAAGGGAGGAGGAGGGAGGAGGTAGAGGGAGGAAGAGGAGGAGGGAGGAGGAGAGAGGAGGAGGAGAGAGGAGGAGGAGGGAGGAGGAGGAGGGAGGTGGAGGAGGGAGGAGGAGGAATGTGAAGGGAGGAGGAGGGAGGAGGTAGAGGGAGGAGGAGGGAGGATGAGAATGGAGGAGGAGGGATGAGGAGGAGAGGGAGGAGGAGGAAGGAGGAGGGGGAGGAGGAGGGAGGAAGAAGGAGGAGGGAGGAGGAGGGATGAGGGGGAGGAGGGAGGGGTAGGAGGGGGAGGAGGAGAAGGGAGGAGAAGGGAGGAGGAGGGCGAAGGAGGAAGGAAGAGGAGGGCGAGGAGGTAGGAGGAGGGAAAAGGAGGAGGAAGAGGGAGGAGGAAGAGAGTGGAGGAGGGAGGAGGAGGGAGGAAGAGATAGGCAGAGAGAGGAGGAGGAGGGAGGAGGAGGAGTAGGGAGGAATAGGAGGGAGGAGGAGGGAGGAGGGGGATTAAGAGAAGGAGGGGGAAAGGGGAGAAGGAGGAGGGAGGAGGAGGAGGAAGAGGGATGAGGAGGGAGGAGGAGGGAGGAGGAAGGAGGAGGAGGGAGGAGGAGGAGGGAGGAGGGTGAAGGAGGAGGAGGAGGAGGGAGGAGGAGGGTGAAGGAGGAGGAGGAAGAGGGGGAGGGGGAGGAGGGAGGGGAGGAGGAGGGAGAAGGAGGAGGAGGGAGGAAGAGAACGCAGGTGATGAGGAGGGAGGAGGAGGAAGAGGGATGTGGAGGAAGGAGGAGGAGGGAGGAGGTAGAGGGGGGAGGTAGAGGGAGGAAAAGGGAGGAGGAGGAGGAGGGAGGAGGAGAAGGGAATAGGAGGGATGAGGAGAAGGGAGGAGGAGAGGGAGGAGGAGGGAGAAGGGAGGGGGAGAAGGAGGAGGGAGAGGGAGGAGGAAGAGGAGGAGATTGGAGGGAGGAGGTAGAGGGAGGAGGAGGGAGGAGGTAGAGGGAGGAGGAGGGAGGAGGCGGAGGGAGTAGGAGGGAGGAGGAGGGGAGAGGAAGAGGGAGAAGGAAGAGGGAGAAGGAGGAGGGAGGAGGGAGAGGAGGTAGAGGGAGGAGGGTGGAGGGAGGAGGTAGAGGGAGGAGGAGGGGAGGAGGTAGAGGCAGGAGGAGAAGAGAGGAGGAGGGAGTTCGCCATTCCGAATTCATACTCGTCTAGGTTCTGTGATTTCGGTCCTTCCATTGATTGTTCTTCCCTTCTACACGACTGTAGATAACTTCCTTACACATAAAAAGATGAATTGTTATTGATATTGCCGTGGCATGGAGGCATATATATCAGCAGCAGAGTTGAACGCCTACGCCAGCCGGCACGGCACTTGATGATGATGATGATTGCCGTGTGACGATTCTGTGTAGTCACGTTATTTTCTTCCCTTTCCCTAGCGTTTTGGTTCGGGGATTCTTTCATCATCATCATCATATATTTACGTACGTATTTTGGGAGTGGGAGGAGGGAGGAGGAGGAAGAAGAAAAAAATATACGACAGTTCGCAGCGCTGGAATGAAAGGAAGGCGTGTAGAAAATTTCATCTCAATCGGATGGGCCGTTCGCGAACGTATAAAGGACATACAGACATACATATCCACACACATCCTAATTTATATATAAGATATGTCGTATTTCATGGAAACAAAAACAATCAAATGCAGAGGTTATAGAAAAACTTGGAATGAAAAAGAGTTGATGAAAGAAATAAAAAGGAGCAAGAGAAATATTTCGGCAGCATTAAAAGAATAACATTCTTATACAAACCACACTGGAGGGCAAGTTTGACAGCAAGCGAGCAAGAGGGAGACAACGATACAAGTGGGAAGATAACATCAAGAGATGAACGAACATCAGTCTGTCAGAATGTACAGTCAGGGCGAGAGACAGTATTAGAGATCCAGTGCAGCCAACCTTCATTGTGGAGACGGCGCCTGATTGATTGATTGATTTATTGATTGATTGATTGATTGCCGATTGTTCTGTACAAATATGAGTCGGGCATCATATACCCAATACGTAAAGCTATAGTTACCGACCGGGATTCGAACCAGTTACCTCGAAATGACGACGTCGCCTCGCTGCTGGAACAAGTGTGCTTCAACGCATGACCAACTAGACATCAGAGGTACATCGGGAAAACGAGGGGCCTCGTCAACCAACACAGAACTGGCATTATTAGCCACTGAACGCTGATGCATATGCTGGGGGAAGGATCTGAGCACCTATGGACCTGTCCGGAGTGCAATGACGATACCCCAACTGATAACAGATAACTGATAACTGATACCCAATACGTTTAAAGCCTTGAAGAATGGTCCTTTCCTCCCCCTTCTATTGTAGATCGAGCTACGATAATGCAGTGGTTAGAGCGCAGGCCTGGCTGGCCTGTGGCCATGTGTTGGAATCTCAAACGAGGGGGGGGGGGAGATTTTTTTATTTTTTTTTTTGCTTGCTTACATTGACCTAGGCTCGACGGTCGATCTAGCCTAAAATGGATTCCAGGGAATGCTCAGGGAAATAAAGGCGGTGGCATTATACTGACCACCTCGCACAAATGAGTGCCAATTTCTCAATAAAAATCTTGGACCAGCACCATATGTGAAGTGCTCCGGAAGGCGTGAGATGAATCCTGGACTTGACTGTTGCAGACACAGCTAGGGTAGCCCAGTGGTCAGCACGCATGCCCGACCCTCCGCTGGGGATGTATTCGAATCCCCGTCGAGGCAGAGATTTATTTTGTTTATATATTTTGGTCACTTGAAACGTCAAGAATGTTTGGATAGAACAATAATAGAGGGGTATATGCCTGGGAAGAGAGGAAGAGGAAGGTCAAAGAGAAGATGGGTGCAGGATGTGGCGGATGATCCCCAGATGGGTGTATCGGACGCAGGATATCTCGCTTGTGATCGAGAAGTTTTCCGGAAGGTTGTTATGGGAGCGAGGTTCTGCAATAGACATGCTACTGAATTAATTAATTAATTAATTAATTAATTAATTAATTAGCCTGGGCTCTCCGGTCCATCCAGCCTAAAACTGACGCCGGGAAACGTTCTGGGAAATAATGGCGGCCAGTGTTATACTAACTACATGAAGACGAATAGGAGTGTGTTGTTGGATATGATGGACAGGGCTTTCACGTGTGCATATTTTTTACACAGATAAAGAACGGCACAAGAAGTGTATATATGCCTACAGTGTAAAGCGGTTTCAAATGAGAATTGTCTTTTAGCATTATTAGTTACTTGAATTCACTCATTACCAAATAACCAGATGTTTACTTCATCATGGTGTGTAACTATCGAGTAATGATTTGACAATACAAATATGGAGCAAACACCATATACTATAGTCTATTTACTTTTTTTCTGATCCAATATAAAATTCCATATCTCAGTAACCAACTGAGGGAAAATTATGAGATGTAGCATGTAACCTTATCATTATGCCCTCTCAACAACAAAACATTTTTGTTCTGGAGATTGTACAGCAGATTTCAATGTTTGTTTATATGCGGTATATAATTTACGGGTCAGAGATTAAGTCCATAATTTTAAATGTATTACACCTTCAACAAGACACATCCGCGCATTTTTTAAAATTATCTCGTGGTTTCCGTTTTAGCACAAACTGCGCGCAGTTAACTGGGATTGTTCAGAGGTGTCGTCAATGTGGGTTCTTTCATGAAACGTGATTATATAAATAAATATATAAATAAATCTTACCATTAATATAATATTAATAGCTAATATTTGAATGTGTGAATATTGTTCAATGGGATTGAATGTGAAATTTTGTACACTTCAAAGCATCGCTATGAAGTTGTACACATATTTTTGTCAAGAAGCTGATCGCAGGAAACTGTTTCATACTGTTTCACATCCAGAAAAAAGAACAGTGCATGCATTGGGTTTGAGTAAACAGTCATTTCGTCGATGGGTGCAAGAATCTGGAATGAAACCAACACGCGATAAGCAAACGGTAGGTAGAAAGGCAATTGTAGACAGCTTTGACAATGATGTCATAAGGCGAGCTATTATAAAAATGATGGATGCCAAAGAAACAGTGACTGTAAGAAAACTTAGGGTTTGGTTGAGAAAGAACAATAACATAGAGCAATCCAAAACAACTTTGTGGAAAATTATAAGGACATTAGGCTTCACTTTTAGAAAGTACAAGGGAGGTAGAAATATTCTTTGCGAGCAACCGCATTTAGGAGCCATGAGAAGCAGATACCTACGTGAAATAAGGGAAATGCGCAAAGAAAATTATGACATAGTGTATTTGGACGAGATGTGGATCAATACGCACCACACGAGGGAAAAGGAATGGCAATCAGTGGATGGAAAGATAAAGCGATATGTGCCCAGTAGTACAGGACAGCGTTTGGTCATAGCCTATGCTGGTACTACTCATAATGGCTTACTACAGAATGCTGGACTCGTGTTCGTATCAAAGCATACAGACAATAGGGATTATCATAATGAGATGAATGGTAATGTATTTAGAGATTGGCTCGAGAATACAGTACTTCCATCCCTTGATAGACCGTCTTGTCTAATCATGGACAATGCATCATATCACAATGTTGTTGCCCAAGAAGACAAAATACCTACGGCATCGAGCACAAAGGAAGCAATAAAGATATGGCTCCGAAGGGAAAATATACCATTTCCAGAAACATATTTCAAGCTACAGTTGTTGTCCCTTGTAAAACAGGCGCAAAAAAGCAAGAAATATCAAATCGACAAGTTGATAGAAGAGCATGGCCATAGGTGCTTGAGACTTCCGCCGTATCATTCTCATTTAAACCCTATAGAACTTGTGTGGGCTAAAATTAAAGGACAGGTGGCAGCTGACAATACTACATTCAAATTGTCTGACGTCAAGATACTAACCCAGTCCGCGCTATTAAATATTGATAAAAGTTACTGGAAAAAATGTGAGGACCATGTGTTGAAAGAGGAAGAGGACTATTGGAGAAAGGATGGATTGAATTTTATGCAACCGAGAGCAGTCATCAACCTACTGGAATCGTCCGACACAGATTAAGGTCTGAGCAGATCACAGATCTTAATGTACGTACACACTTACTGGGATATTTTGCTCCAACTATTTAGACGATTTGCAGGCCCTAAACATTACAGCATCAGCACAATGTCAATGGCAACAGTTTGTATTCCACAGTGATGAATTTTCAATTCCGCAAGCCCTCAGCGGTGACAAACAACTGGTATTGGAAAGGAAAAAAAACACTAAACGCATTGAATACCAACAGAAGAGTAATATTGCGGTGGAAACTGACATATTGTGGCATAACAAGAAACGTGAGAGCAAACACGTTGTCAAATTAGGGGACAACACACGTACATACGAATCAATCTATAAACTTCAATGAAAAGAGGACCAACATCTTGGTCGTTAAGAAGAAAGCCCACTACAGAGACACTGACAACTATTTTCATAGTGCAAAACAGGTAATCATGTTCCGTCTCTGAACGGTAAACAGCAGAGTAGACAATCTTTCACGAAGACTCAAAGCGGGTCTGTCACCCATGTGTACGTGTGAACAAACTACACAGACAGCTGAACAGATCCTTAAAAATGGACACATGATGACTAAATTGCGGTATCATTTCTGGTCACTCCATACGCACATTAACGCACAGCTATTTGGAAGCTTTCACGAACTCAATATAAAAAGCTAAATGCATCCTAGTAACATGAATACTTGTGTACACATTGTTAACCAGCAGCTGAAGAAACAAGAAGGAAATGAAAAATAAGGTTAGAAATATGCTCCTTCTACTTTCCTGTCAATTTATACATTATTTACCCCATGCCTCTGTAAATTCTCTGTCTTTACTAATATTACACATTGCACCCCTCTCGGGAGTCTCCGTGGTGAAGTGGCCAAGGAGTCTGACTCGGGCTCCGAAGGTTTATGTTCGATTTCGGGCCACGTCCTTCATTTCACGAGTGCATTTTTTCGGAGACTCCCTAGGGTCGTCGCTGGAGCTACGGAGTTCGTGCTTTGTGCGACGCTTTCCGCTCTGCGGAAAGAGACTGAGCTATTTGGGATAAAAACTCTGTGCAATGCAGTCGACCCTGTCGACTTTTAAGCTACTTTTTTTTTTTTATTGCACCCACTCCCATACGAATCTGGCTACGCCTTGTACTTTTGTCGTTACCCGAAATGACGTGCTTTACTGTAAGATTAATTTGTTAGCGTGAATTCACTACATTTTCGCCAAAACATCAAATAAATGTATTCGCTTTCGATGATTTAAGTTGCTTTTAAACGTTTCAAAGACATATTCCTTGGGTGGGGGTAAATATATGATGCCAGGAAAAATTTCATAACGATGCAAGAGACAGTTTTCAAAATAATTGATCGTGAATGACTGCATTCATTTCTGGACGGACTATAACTACCTAAAGGCATGGGGAAAAGTCCTGTGCATTTACTTGTTGGATATCCTTTACAAGACGTCGCAGTCAATACCAACATGTTTTTGTTGTTGTGCTTTCTTGGCAAGTTTACGTTGAGTCGTTTCCTATTGCTTTCTGAACGACCGGCACGCATACCATTTCGTACATTTCGCGGTCTGCTGCCAAATCGCGCGCAGCTGTGCTTCGAACACGGGAATGCGGGATCACGAACTGCGTCCGTAACTCCTTCTTCACGGAGCTGACTTACTTGTTGTAGACAAAAGAATAATGAGAACATCAAAACAATGTTTTCTCGTAGCCCAATCTATGGTTTGTGTCGTCGTTATTCAAAATAATGAGAAAGTCATGGACGGGTGGAAAACGTAACGGAGATATTTTGGAAAAAGTTAACTCACAAGAAAGACCAGTTCTTCGCATCAGAAGAGGATAGTCCACATTCTTCGGAGACTTCATGATAAGAGGAAAAGCTGGAGTATGTCGTCACAACGGAAAGGTTTAGGAGAGGAGATGAGAGGCGGGGGAGATTGAGAGAGATGATGCTGGAAAGTGTGACGTTAAGCATGGAGGAACATCGGTATCAGAAATTATTGGCAGTAAGCGAGGGAGAAGGCAGAAGTGATTACCAAAGCCACACTGTACGGATGATAAGAAGAATAAAGTATGTAGATACATAGCAATATCTAAGATCATTTCCTACACTGACGATGAAGAAGCATATGAGTGTGTTGTCGGAAAATGATGACAGTCTGTTCAAATGAAAGTGACTTTTAATGCTAATAGATTCCACCACATTTACCAACTTTCTGTGTACTGCGAGCCACTCGATATGGCTTTAACGTGGCTCACAATTTTACCAGATTCCACTTGGAGAGATTCCAGTAGCTGAGACTATAACAATCCGGATTATGTGAAACATACCTTGTATTCCAGTCAAGTATTTATACAAGTCACTTCATGTAATAAGTGTGTTGAATGTTCCAAGTCGATCTAGCTCAATGAATTTTACATTACAATTACTATTATCTTCTTCTTCTTCTTCTTCTTCTTCTTCTTCTTTCTTTTTCTTCTTCTTCTTCTTCTTCTTCTTCTTCTTCTTCTTCTTCTTCTTCTTCTTCTTCTTCTTCTTCTTCTTCTTCTTCTTCTTCTTCTTCTTCTTCTTCTTCTTCTTCTTCTTCTTCTTCTTCTTCTTCTTCTTCAGGTCACTGCAGTTTGGCGTTTTTGTTGATCATGTCTGTCCACAACCTTCTATCTCGTGTATCGATGTTCCTCCATTCCATGATATTAAACCATCCAACATCTTCCCTCTCGGGTCACATCTCCTTCCCTTCAAATTTGCCATTGTCGCGATATACACTTAATTAACTTTTAACTAATTGTTAAGAAAACATTCAGGGTTTTAATTGGTTCATATCTGGGTTAACAAGGAGAGTAGAAATGTGCCCAAGATTGGGGCAGACGGTGTTCTCACATAAGAATCGTCTGGTAACGATGGTAGTCGCCACCTTCCAAGCAATAACTACATATCCGGGGACTTCATTAGCTTCTATACTAATGATGAAGTGGGACAAATGGTACAGCAGGTGCATGTTTGCAAATGAGAATTCCTTATATTGAATATGGCGTAGAATAGACGTTTAGCGTTGGGAACAATGGTTGGTGTTTTCATCTCAGAATTCCTTATGTTGAATATGAAGTAGAAAAGGTGTGTAGCGTTGGGTGCATGGGTGGTATTTTCAAATGTGAACTCCTAATATTGAATATGAAGTAAAATAGAAGCGCATTGTTGGGTACAGTAGGTGATATTTTCAAATGAGAATTCCTTATATTGATTATGAAGTTGAATAAACGGGTAGCGTTGGGTATATTGAGTGGTGTTATCATATAAGAATTGCTAATATTTAATATGAAGGAGAATTTAAGTGTAGCGTTGGGTACAGTGGTTGGTGTTGTCAAATGAGACTTCGTTATATTGAATGTAAAATAGAATAGAAGTGTATCGTTGGGTACAATGGGTGGTGTTTTCACATGAAAATTACTTATATTGAATTTGAAGGAGAGTAGACGTGTAGCGTTTGGTACAGCAGGTGGTATTTTCATATGAGAATTCCTTGTATTGAATTTGAAGTAATATAGAAGTGTGTCGTTGGGTACAGTGGGTGGTGTATATACAATGAGATTAACTCCGGTCGTTCAGAAAGCAATGGCAAACTACTAAACGTAAACTTGTCAAGAAATCATAAACAGCCGAAAGGTACTGGGATTGAACGCGACCTCAAGTAAAGGATATGCAACTAACTTACTAAACCTACTATTGAGATGCCGGGGAATATGTCTGCTTGTGATAATACCAGGCGCACTAAACAAAAAATAGGGTATTACAGACAGGAAATAGCAATATAACAAAACAATAAATCTGATAAATTAATATGAGAAGAAATAAACAAATTTATGCAAGTATCGCTGTCTTCCAGCGAACGAAACCCTCACAGGAAGTATGCAGGGATGATGGGATAAAAACTCGAGCTAGCGTCAAGTCACGTATTGCTTTGCTTGTCAAATTCTGCCATTCGTCTTGTAATTGAGATATAAGTAGTGGCCAAATAAACACTGATACACATATGCAGCTGCACATAGCCCAGAGGTTATTCTGTTTACAATATGCAAGGTCATGATATTTGTAGCGTGTGTAGGATTTCTCGAGACTAGGTAGAGAGTTTTAAGCCGTTAAACCAGACATGTTCTTCTTCTTATAGTTCATGCCGTGTGGCGTTTGTGATTATGTCTATCCACAGCCTTCTGTCTCCTGTACTGCCAATCTTCTTATAGTCCATGCCGTGTGGCGTTTGTGATCATGTCTGTCCACAGCCTTCTGTCTCGTGTACTGTCAATCTTCTTATAGTCCATGCCGTGTGGTGTTGGAGATCATGTCTGTCCACAGCCTTCTGTCTCGTGTACTGCCAATCTTCTTATAGTCCTTGCCGTGTGGCGTTTGTGATTATGTCTGTCCACAGCCTTCTGTCTCGTGTACTGTCAATCTTCTTATAGTCCATGCCGTGTGGTGTTGGAGATCATATCTGTTTACAGCCTGCTCTCGTGTACTGCCAGTCATTTGTGATACTGATGTTCCTCCATGCCATGAAGTCAAACTGTCCAGAATCTGATCCCCTGGTCTCTCCCTGCCTCTCCATTCCTCCGACTTTGCCATTGTGATGACAACAAAACCATACAGCCTGACTACACACATAAACACACGCACATACGCGCGATACAAGTGGGCGTACCGCACACACGCACACGCAACTACATAGTACACTCAAGTGCCTAGCCGACTGGCGTGGACGATCATGCTTCTGTATATCTTGCCATCTCCAGCAGCATGTATTCATTCACGCACTAACATTCTTCTGTGCCGTCACACAAGCCGTCTGACTCGGGCTCCAAAGGTTGTGGGTTCGATTCCGGGACGCGTCCTTCGGTTCACGAGTGCATTTTTTCGGAGATCCCTGAGGGTCGTCGCTGGAGCTACGGGGTTCGTGCTATTGCGACGCTTTCCGCGCTGTGGAAAGAGACTGGGCCATATGGGATAAAACCCAGTGCAATGAAGTCGACCCTGTCGACTTTTAGGCGACATTTTTAAGCTTGCTAGATAGTGGAGCAGAGAAGAGTCTCGACAACAGCCCGCACAGGTAACCTAAACATAATGACGCTGATGCGTATTCAAAGATATAATGTACCACACCTCATGCGACAGCCAGCTCTGTGTGGGTTGTACAGAACCCCCTGCAAGACTCCTGCCATACCTTCTAACACGTTGTACACCACGGATACATGGTCAGCACTGGCCTCAACCGAACTGGCAGAGGATCTCGGAGTTGCTAGAGATGCAGTGATCAGAATCGCAACTGACATTCATCAGTACACCCCCAAACCATTGGCAAACGATGTCCATTGAATCTGCACCCTACTACATTGACAAAGTGGTTCTAATGTCCATCACATTCCTACTAGGTGACAGGCTCAAATGTCAACCGAACGAAAATCCTACTAAATGACTGCACGGTTCAAGCTTCCGCGACGTGCAGTAAGAGACCGAAAATTCTACTAAATGACAGCTAGATTTAAATGTAGAGTGTGGGCTGATCAAAGGTTCAAAATCTTCGAACTGCAACCATGTGGACCCCGACGGTGCAGCCTAGGGTCCACAGGAAGCTCAATATACGGAAGTGAGGTTATGCAGCCGTGTGCAAGACGTGACGGTTCCTTGGGTGAGCCCAGTATTAAAGCGTTATGTGTCGGCTCTGCCTACATGGATGGTGGGGAAACCCCATTGTCTGCCCCTGTCTTCCCTTGAGGGCCGATCGGCATACGTGTGGCTGTTCCCGTCGGACAAGGATGACGTTATCACCTATTAACCGCGAAAGGTCCTTCTACAGACCGGGAAGGCTAAGCCGTCAACAGACGCCCGTAGAACCCGACAGAAAGGATCAAATATCGCAGCTTTGCTGTCAACAAACACAACGCAGTTACGCTCAAAACAAAACAAAAAAGTATAGGAAGAACGACGAAGAAGAAGAGGAATAACCCGTAGACCTATAAGACGAAGAAATATACTGGCATCATTTTCCCGAAGGTTTCAGACAGTCACAGTTGCCACATACATCCATTATGACTTTCCGAAGCGTGGACATAAAGTCAGATAAAAATAGCCTTTCTAGGTGAAGTATTGAATTTTTATAAGACTGCACGTAACGAACCTCTTGCGCGATTACACTTTACACACTTCATTCGACATGTACAGAGATGTTTCTACCTCATTATCATCATTATGTGCTGGGAGTCCGCATGGCCGAATGGGTAAGAGTTCGAGCTCCTAAACTTCCGGTGTGCTATGCCGAGGTAGCGGGCTAAACCCCTACAATGGACATTTGAATTTAAAATTTTGACTTCTCGTCCTTGACTTGGGGACGTATATTACAAGTACCTCTGAAGTCAGAGTGGGTTCACCTGATGGCGAGGGACGCTGGTAATAGGTAAATCTAATCAGTTCATGGCACTAGAAGTAGTAGCACGTGTATGGATTACATTTGAGTTCAACGCAAGCCAACGCACGCATAAAAATCATGATGTGCCCTGCCAACTGGCGTAGGTGTTCATGTCTCTCCACAGATCTCTTTCCCTGGCATTCTAATCAACTCCACTGATGATCCTCCTACATGCCACCGTCTCTGTCCATCCAGAATGATTTCTCACAGGATGCTTCTGCCTCTTTTCCTCATTGATCTTTCCATTCGTCGCGATGTTTTCCAGTGCCTCTCTTCTCCATATAACCAAAGAATCTTGTTTTGTCTCTTTCTTATAGCCGTATATAAAAGGTTCAACTTTCATTAGCCTCTTCCAGCCAAACGTTGATATACAGATATAGATACACTAGTGGTTAATGTGTCAAAGCTACTGGCATTTCAGGAGCACTTGATAGCGTGTGTATATTTGTAAAACGCATCGGGAGATAAAACACGAGTTTGAAAGCGTCATTATATCGCCACAAACACAGCATGAAGAAATGTGTTTATGATGACGATAATGCACAAGAAACGATCATTTCTTTTAGATAAAAATCAGGTAAATCGACTTCAGACACGAATGTGCAGTTATTACTTTCTAAACAGCTTACAGAATAGACAGAGAAACACCAGAACATGCATGGATTCGAAATAAAATGCGGCAAATGGACGCTTCAAATATCTTCGACGGAAGAAAGGGACCAACGAAATAGTGAAAGTGCTGGATATCTGAGTTAGTGCACAATATTATAAATCACTAGCTGACCCGGCCCGGCTTCGCCCAGTCCTTGGTGGGGAGCATCTCATTTAATTCATATAAGTAGTCATATAAGTTCCCGTTCCCGTTACCGACTGTCTGTCTGTCTGTCTATCTGTCTGTCTGTCTGACCCGGCCCGGCATCGCCCAGCTCCTGGTGTGGAGCATCTCATTTAATTCATATAAGTAGTCATATAAGCTCACGTTCCCGTTCCCGACTATCTATCTGTCTGTCTGTCTATCTGTCTGTCTGTCTGATCCGGCCCGGCTTCGCCCAGCCCCTGATGGGGAGCATCTCATTTAATTCATATAAGTAGTCATATAAGTTCCCGTTCCCGACTGTCTGTCTGTCTGTCTGTCTGTCTGTCTGTCTGTCTGTCTAATCATTTATTGGTTGCAGTTAGAACAACCTTAGATAAACGAAGACCAACTTACAAAAAGCATTAGAAAGAGCACTTGAAAGATCTTTACATCTTCCCCAACAATTAACTTGGGTAAATGGAGCAGCGGCAGCAGCAGCAGAAGAAGAAGAAAAAGGAGAAGTAGGAGCTGGGAGGAGGAAGAGGGAGGTGGAGGAGGGAGGAGGGGGGAGGAGTAGGAGGGAGGAAGAGATAGGCGGAGAGAGGAGGAGGAGGGAAGAGGAGGGAGGAGGAGGAGTAGTAGGGAGGAGGAGGGATTAGGAGGAGGAGAGAGGAGGAGGAGGGAGGAGGAGGAAGAGGAAGGAGGAGGAAGGAGGAGGAGGAGGGAGGAGGAGGCAGAAGGAGGGAGGAGGAGGTGGGAGGAGGAGGGGAGAAAGAGGGGGAGGAGGAAGAGGGAGGAGGAGGGAAGAGGGGGAGGAGGAAGAGGGAGGAGGAAGAGGGAGGAGGAAGGAGGAGGAGGAGGGAGAAGGAGGGAGGAGAAGAAC